>CM076986.1:44457656-44472656 GCA_039105355.1 Benthosema pterotum | reverse complement strand
TAACTGCTGAAAATAAACTGTAGTTCATAACGAAACAAAACTATTTACTACTTTACCCCCAAAACAAAAGTTATGTGACCCCCCCCCCCCCCCCACCCCACCACCCCCATGTCCCCCTAACTGAGTCCCATAGTACAGGGGTTTTCAACAGGTGGTCCGGGGACCACCAGTGGTCCTTGAGAAGGTTCCAGGTGGTCCCCAGGCTAAATGATGGAAAGTTGGTTAACCAGAGATGTAACTCTTGAGAATGTAAAAATGAAACCAAATGGACCCTTGCGGGTCCATTTGGTTTCATTTTCACACCCTCAAGAGTTAAAATATTCATCATCTGAATTAGCCCCACTTAATTAGGAAGTTTACACTGTTTTGTTGGCAAAATCCAGCCTGGAATTGTGGACAAACCCCCAAAATTATTTAATTTTAGGTCTTTGGTGTGAAAATGTAATCAAATGGTGGTCCGTGGCTCGAATGCTGAATAAATGGTGGTCCCTGGAGTCAAAAAGGTTGAAAACCCCCTGCCATAGTAAAAGGTAAATAAACAACAGTAATCCAAGCATGTCCAAGTATCCAAATGTCTATGTAATCCAAGTATATTCCAAATTAATCCTCTTAACCCTAACCCCCAAAATAGTCTAAAAAGTTACAAGAAAAAAAAAAAGAGCAAATGAAAATATCCACCTTTAAGTTGTCAGTCTTCTGGTTTCTGTCTCTTCTGGTTTGGTTTGTGCGTTTGTTTGTTTGTTTGTTTACTTATTATCAAACTAATCTCTAAATATAAAGTTTTAAAAAACTCAGTCTGACCAAAAGCTACCATGACTAAGACACTACCAGGCTCTTAATGAAATTCACTTTGATTTGGATCAAACAGACTTTGTTTGTAACAGTAACCATCTATTCCTTCCAAACCCATGGAACCAGGCTGGCGCCTCACTTCCTGGTTCTATTTATCACCTCTAGGGGGCAGACTTCCTGGAACTGGCTCTGTATCAGTGTTGCCAACTTGGCACATTTGTCTTTATTTAGCTTTTTTTCCCCCAGACCTCCCCTATCACTGCCCCAGTTCCAGAAGTGTTTTCCCCATTCTTTTTTTCCCCTCATAGATTTTTCAAAAAATAATTTATATAAAAGACGATTACAACGCAGACAAAGCCAACTCGAGTTGTAACAAATCGTTACGACACACACAATCTTTTGGGAAGATCAGATCATTTCTAAGATGAAAAATGAAACAAAAAGTGTTATATCCTGCCATTTTCTGTGTGTGTCATCATGATTTGTCACGACCCGAGTTGACTTTGTCTGGGGGCGTAATCGTCTTTATATAAATTATTTTCGAAAATCTATGAGAAAAATGAATGGGGAAAACACTTCCGGAACCGGGGTGGTGACGTCACTGCGCAGGTCTATAACGCCAAAATTATAGAGAAAAACTCCTGGCGGAAAATCTAGTGTTTTTGTTTTTTTTTTGCTGGGGAATTTGGGCTGAAATTGATTGACATGTGCCATTTTCACCATTTTTTCTCCTATGATAGAGTCCTGCTTCCTTCCTAGAAAGCACCATTAGTAACCAAATGGACCCTTATAGATTCTGCACGCTCAATGGTGCAGAAATCTGCAGAATGATGATGTCATTGTAAGAAGTTTGTGAACTGTCCACAGCCCTCCTGTGAGACACAGACTGAGTAGAAAAATATAGTGGTATTTTATCATGTACATTAGTGAGGACCTGTTAGATGAAATTGAAGACACATTGAAAAGTGGTGAAGTGGTCCTTTTAAAGAGGGGGGGGTGCCGTGATTTTTGTATTTTTTCCAATTTTGTACATGTTTAAGAGGTGACAGTATGTAAATAGACCGCTTGGTGTATTTTTTATGTGCAGTGATGTCTTGCCTTTGTATTTAGGGTTTCTTCCTGGAGGCTGAACCTTTCCAGTCAAACGTGCCAATGAAAAAAACTTCAATATGGTGACATCACATGCTCAGCCCCTCCCCTAACTCCTCCCCCTTTATCATACAACTGCTGTGGGCGTGGCTTCAGTTCAGGTGGATCTCCACCCATCACCACCCACCAGGCAAACCAGGCATACTTAATGAACTGGTAGGGTGGAATCATAGAAATGACAGTTTAACAAACACTGTACACTTTTTGGGGAAAAAAAATCTTACTTTTCATGTAACATTAATACCTGATGATCATGGTTTAGGGTAGAAAAAAATCATGGCACTCCATCTTTAAAGGTAATGGAGGCAACTCTAGTGTGTACAAACATGCACGCCATATAACAACACACGCTCTCTTTATCGAACGCCGTTTTCTGAGCACAAAACGCCGGTCCCATACTGGCTGTCTGTAAGCCCCTTTACTTGTAGTGCAGTGTTTATGCATAGTAGAAATGCTATTTTAACTGTGCTACAAATCTCACTGCCTTGTGTGAAACGCTGTTACTATACGGGACAAAAGGAAACATCAGGTGAGAAAGAAAAGACACTTTTTTCACTTTTTCCTATGTTCAATACCCGTGACACATCTGAGAGAGAGAGAGAGAGAGAGAGAGAGACGAGAGGAGAGAGAGAGAGGAGAGAGAGAGACAGACAGAGACAGAGACAGAGAGAGAGAGAGAGAGAGAGAGAGGAGAGAGAGAGAGAGAGAGACAGAGACAGAGACAGAGACAGAGACAGAGAGAGAGAGAGAGAGAGAGAGAGAGAGAGACAGAGAGACGAGAGAGAGAGAGAGAGAGAGAGAGAGAGAGAGAGACAGACAGAGGAGAGAGAGAGAGAGGAGAGAGAGAGAGAGAAGAGAGAAGAGGAGAGAGAGAGAGAGAGAGAGAGAGAGAGAGAGACAGACAGGAGAGAGAGAGAGAGAGAGAGGAGATGAGAGAGAGGAGAGAGAGAGACGAGAGAGAGAGAGAGACAGAGAGAGAGAGAGACAGACAGACAGACAGACAGACAGACAGACAGACAGACAGACAGACAGACAGACAGACAGACAGCAGACAGTGACAGACAGACAGACAGGAGGAGGAGGAGGCAGGACAAAGACAGGATGATGAGAGACAGGAAACAGGAAACACAGAGGAGGAATGGAAAGGAAGGAGAGAGTGGGGGAGAGACAACCAGAAACACATGGAGGAGGAGGAGGGGGTCTGTGTTATAGAGCAGGGGGTTTCAACAGGTGGTCCTGGGACCACCAGTGGTCCTTGAGAGGGTTCCAGGTGGTCCCCGGGCTAAATGATGGAAAGCTGGTTAACCGGATGTAACTCTTGAGAACGTGAAAATGAAACCAAATGGACCCTTGCGGGTCCATTTGGTTTCATTTTCACACTCTCAAGAGTTAAAATATTCATCTGAATTAGCACTATTTAATTAAGAAGTCTGACACTGTTTTGTTTGCAAAATCCAGCCTGGAATTGTGAACAAAACCAAAAGAAATTCTTTAGTTTTAGGTCTTTGGGGCTAAAATGTCATCAAATGGTGGTCATTGTGGTTCATTGTGAATGAATAAAATAGTGGTCCCTGTTGTCAAAAAGGTTGAAAAACCCTGCTATAGAGGGTTACGTAGCATCTTATTCCTTCTAGAGCTGGTCTGGTAGAATTTAGAATTTAGAGCACTCTACACAGAGTAAAAGTGAAATAGCAAGCAGCACCATCTTCATAAGAGGTAAATACACAGACGGACACAACAGAACAGATTATAACTAACTATTATATTTATAACCAGGGGTGCACATAAGTGGTGCTCCGGTGCTCAGGAGCACAAAAAATCCTACAATGAGCTGTCAATCCAGGGGTGGAAAGCTCCTTTGAGCACCACACAGCTGGGGCTCATAATGACTGGACGACTGGGCGGTAAAAAAAAAGCCTTGAAATTGATTAATTATAACTAAAGTCTAAAATACTACTAGTATTTTTTATGGATGTAGAATGCAGGTAGTAGTAGTACTACTAGGCTAGCCTTTATTGCAACACGCAAACTATTGGCCTGTACATTGATCGGGCAGGAGTGGAAAAAAGGCGTCCCAGGGCCGGCGATGGTCGCCGCATTTTGGGAGCACCAAGTAACATCTCCAGGTGCTCCTCTGAGTACTGGAACAAAATAGTTATGTGCACCCTGTTTATAATAAAATAATTCAATATACGTTTGTTTTTCCATGGAGCCCTATAGGCCCGACCCGGGCCTCAATACTCACTCAAAGGTGGGTGCCATGGTGTTCTGGAGCACCCTGGGGTGCAGCCCCAAAACACCAAGGCACCCATCTCAAGTCTCTTCTCCGAAAAAATAAAATAATAATAAAATAAATAGCTGACCTACAATCTCACAACTAGAGAGCTTGTATGAGTATTTTTTTTTTTATGTGATGCCTGCCCCTCACCCACAGAAGCTTAAAACATATAAAATATGCTGGTTAGTGGTTCAAATCTCAGTCATCCAGCAGTTCTCAGTGCCTTCTCTCTCTCTCTCTCTGTCTCTCTTCTTCTCTCTCTCTCTCTCTCTCTCTCTCTCTCTCTCTCTCTCTCTTCTGTCTCTCTCTGTCTCTCTCTCTCTCTCTCTCTCTCTCTCTCTCTCTCTCTCTCTCTCTCTCTCTCTCTCTCTCTCTCTCAAATAAGGTCTGATCATGGGGCGGCAGTGGCTCAGAGGTAGAGTCACCGGATGGTAACCACAAGGTTGCCGGTTCGATCCCAGGCTCCCTGCAGAGTTAGTGTGGAAGTGTCCTTGAGCAAGACACTGAACCCCTAACTGCTCCTAATGTGCTAGTAGGTACCTTGCATGGTTTCCACTGCCATCAGTGTATGAATGTGTGTGTGAATGGGTGAATGTGATGCACAAGCTATGTAAAGCGCCTTGGATAAAGGGGCTATATAAATGCACCATTTACCATTCATCATGACCATCAATTTACAACAGTATGCAGTTCAATGTTTGTGTTTATAGTTGTCTTCAGTGTCTGTGCGTTGCACAAACACTCAAACAGGGGTTGACACTAACACTTGCCCGCTTGCCCGGGGCAAGTAAAAAAAAAATGTGGGGCAAGTGAAGACTGCTACCTGGTTGCCCGATCGGGCAAGTGTGCAACTTAGTGCACTATAACACAACACAAGATAAATATGTCTTGAAGGCAGTCATTGCACTCTGCCTCTGTGTCTTTCCCTGCTTTCTAGATATCTCTACCTATCTCTCTCCCAGGTCCATTTGGTTCCAAACTATCATTTTGCTGGGGTCAGGGACCACTGGGTCTGTGACCACTATGGGCTAATTAAGATGATGAATTTTAACTCTTGAGAGCGTAAAAATGAAACCAAATGGACCCTTGCGGGTCCATTTGGTTTCATTTTTACGCTCTCAAGAGTTACATTTGGTTATTACCAACTTAGCTGAGGAGCACCTGGAACCCTCTCAGGGACCACTGGTGGTCCCCGGACCACCTGTTGAAAACCCCTGAAATAAGCTGTGATCATGACCACCAATATAGTCATTTACTAACCAGTTGCAACAGTATACATGTACAACATAGTTACCGGTCACAATACGCAGCAACACTGCTTGTGCGTTACACAAACACTCTGGACGTTGAAAATGTACTCGCATTCTAAACAAACAGTCAAACCAACATGAGAGTTTCCATGAACAAACAAGTAGTGAAAACAGATCGACGTGAAAAGTTTCTAAACCACCGAGTCACACTAAGTCTAAAAGAAAATCAGGCCTGGATGGACTGTTGAAAAAACACAAGCATATTGGCCATGAGACCCAAAGCTGACCTGCAACACAAATACACAGGGAGAATACACAAACTAACATCAGACAGGCAGGCAGGCAGACAGGCAGGCAGGCAGGCAGGCAGGCAGGCAGGCAGGCAGGCAGGCAGGCAGGCAGACAGAGAGACAGGCAGGCAGGCAGGCAGGCAGGCAGGCAGGAGGCAGGCAGGCAGGCAGGCAGGCAGACATGCAGACAGACAGACATGCAGACAGGACAGGCAGGCAGGCAGGCAGGCAGACAGACAGGCAGACAGACAGACAGACAGACAGACAGGCCCGCAGGCCCCATGCACACAACACAACAGCAGGGCAGGATGCATGAAATATTCAGTGAATTTTTCAACATGTGCTCTTTAGCCCTCAATACCACGTGTAGGGGCGAGTGAGAGAGACATAGAGAGAGAGAGAGAGAGAGACAGAGACAGAGACAGAGCATGGGGCGGATGTAACATTTCCAATGGGTTGGGGGGGCGGGGGGTAGTATGGGTGCGGCTTCATCGCCTGTGGCACGAAGCGACACGGGCGATGAAGCCGCACTCATACAATTTCAGTTCCAGGACTTTTATTAGTCAAGTAAAGCATCAATAATAACATCAGTTGTTGTTGAAGTTGCAACAGACACGCAGCATGCATATCATTTTAATTATAAGCACTTTAATTTGGAAATTTGGATTGTTTGCATGATGACATCATGTTTGTTGGTGGGGCATACAGTCAGGTAATTTAGGAGGGCATTGCCCTCCCATGCCCATGCCTAGATCCGCCCCTGGGAGAAAGAGAGAGAGGGGAAGGGGATAGGGATAGTTGGAGACGGAGTCAACAAGGGCAGAGAGGAGAGAGAGAGAGAGAGAGAGAGAGAGAGAGAGAGAGGAGAGGAGAGTGAGAGAGAGAGAGAGAGAGAACAGAGAGAACAGAGAGACAGAGAGAGCAGACAGAGAGAGACAGAGAGACAGAGAGAGAGAGAGAGAGAGAGAGGAGAGAGAGAGAGAGACAGACGAGAGAGAGAGACAGAGAGAGAGAGACAGAGAGAGGAGACAGAGAGACAGAGAGAGAGAGAGAGAGAGAGAGGAGGAGAGAGAGAGGAGAGAGAGAGAGAGAGACACAGAGAGAGAGAGAGAGACAGAGACACAGAGAGAGAGAGAGAGACAGAGACACAGAGAGAGAGAGAGAGAGAGAGAGAGAGAGAGAGAGAGAAGAGAGAAGAGGAGAGGAGGAGAGAGACAGAGAGAGACAGAGAGAGACAGAGAGAGACAGAGAGAGAGACAGACAGACAGACAGACAGACAGACAGACAGACAGACAGACAGACAGACAGACAGACAGACAGACAGACAGACAGACAGACAGACAGACAGAGAGCAGCTGACTCTCCTCCCATAGCAACAGCTCGGGTTCAGCCGGCGTCCCATTGGCCGGCTACCGGCACGCATCACAGTCCCATGCGCGCGCCTCCCAGCCAATAGGAAGGCTGGCTGCAGCGCTGCATTGTGGATTCCATGTTCACCATGGCAACACCAACTACCCTCTGCTCTTATACCCTGGATGCCCCTACCCCCCACCCCCTCCCTACCCTTACACGCATGCACACACGCAATCACGTGCACGCATAGACAGAAACAAGTACACTGTAGTGAAAGTACAGTATTGCTGCTAAGAGTAGCTGTAAAACAACAGAAAAAAAATGTAAATATCAAAGTAGAAATACCTCAAAATCGTATTCAAGTAAAGTAACTTTAGTAAGTGTACTCTGTTACTTTTCAGGCCTGCACACGCGTGCGCACAAGCTGTACCGAACTGCTGCTATCCTCTCTTGCACATGTACTGTAATACCCCTACACTACAGTAATACCCCTACATTAATACCCCTACAGTAATACCCCTACTCTGTCATAGTTGTCATAGCTTAGCTGTTAGTATAGTAGTGCTTAGTTGTAGTATGTTATAGTATGTTAGATGTATAGTTTTAGTTGTAGTATTCCATAGTTGTAGTATATATTTATATGTGTCTGTTTAGCTGCTTAGTTGTAGTATGTTTAGTTTTTAGCTGTATAGTTTTAGTTGTAGCATATATATATATATTATATATATATATATATATTTATATATATATATATATATATATATATATATTATATAATATAATTATATTATACTGGTGGTAGCTTAGCACCTTCACCCCACTTTATGCTGTTACAGTTGTACTTTAATACTCTAGTCTGTTGCACTACGTCACTTACTGTTTCTTGTATTGTTTTTTTTTTTTTTTTTTTCGTCCTTTTTCTTGCATTGTCTATTGTCTTATTGCACTGGGGAACAATGGAAACGTTATTTCATCCCTGTATATGTCCTGACATACACTGGAGTGACAAATAAAGAACCTTGAAGCTCACACGTTGTCGTGTAGTTTTCCTATTTGCACTGCCTCTTTGTGACACTCTCGTGTGATCAAAACCAGGGGCGGATTGGCCATCCGGAGTACAGGGAGTTTTCCCGGTGGCCTGCGCCACCTAGTGGCCTGGACAAGATCCAAAATGCACTAGAATGTGCTAGATGCTCGCCTGGAACATACAGATCAAAATGACCATTAATCTTCTACATTCTCTAGTTGTGTAGACTAAGTTGGGCTAATTCACATGATGAATATTTTAACTCTTGAGGGTGTAAAAATGAAACCAAATGGACCCGCAAGGGTCCATTTGGTTTCATTTTTACGCTCTCAAAGAGTTACATCTGGTTAACCAGCTGCCCCCCCCCCCAGGGTGGCCTGGCAAAGGCAAAATTGTCCCGGTGAGAAAATATGTGCCAATCCGCCCCTGATCAAAACAAAAACAAAAACCAAACCAAACAACAACAAATGATTGAAATTCAGCGTTGCCAGATTCCCAACTCACACAACACTAGTCTCTGTTTGCCATTCTGGCTGAGTCAAAAAGCCGATTCAACGCAGACAGAGTCCGTGTTGGGCCGACAGTGCGAGGCGAAGCGGCATGCAGGCCAGGGCCAGCCCAGACAGACGTGTTGGGCCGACAGTGCGAGGCGAAGCGGCATGCAGGCCAGGGCCAGCCCAGACAGACGTGTTGGGCCGACAGTGCGAGGCGAAGCGGCATGCAGGCCAGGGCCAGCCCAGACAGACGTGTTGGGCCAACAGTGCGAGGCGAAGCGGCATGCAGGCCAGGGCCAGCCCAGACAGACGTGTTGGGCCGACAGTGCGAGGCGAAGCGGCATGCAGGGCCAGCCCAGACAGACGTGTTGGGCCGACAGTGCGAGGCGAAGCGGCATGCAGGGCCAGCCCAGCGAGCCTCGTGTAAGATGAAAGAGTTCTAGAGCCGCCGCTCGACGTTCAAGACCATAAAGCACCCGAACATCACTTCATTTCAACTGGAAGATATAAAGAAAAATACAAGAAGAACGGATCCTTTTTTCTTTCTCCTCTCTCTCTCTCTCTCTCTCTCTCTTCTCTCTCTCTCTCTCTCTCTCTCTCTCTCTCTCTCTCTCAGAGACACATACTTGTAGGCCAGGAGAAGTTATACCTTTAAGAAGGTTTTAATCTTTTCTCTACTGTATGGTGTTCTAAGAATTACGCTGAAAAAAATATCAGCTCGACATCATTGCACATAAAAAAAAACACACACAAAGGGGTCTATTTACATACTGTCACCTTAAACATGTACAAAATTGGAAAAGATACAAAAATCACAGCACCCGCTCTTTAACGTCTTTGCACCTGTTACCTGGCTCGTTTATGTAAACAAATACTCTGGTCTTAACGTCCTTGACAATTAAACAGCTAATGAAGTCACTCTGGATTGAGGATGTCTGCATGAATATCCTCTCCTATCCTCTTGCACATGTATACCTCACCTCATATAGTGGGCTGCATTTTGCTTATTTAGTTGTAGCTTTATATAGTCTCGTATATAGTATTTAGATTCTAGTTGTAGTATATTGTAGTTTCTAGTAGTTGTATATATGTACTGTCTAGCTGTCTGTTAGCTTCACACTACTGCCACTTTATCACACCTGGTTAGCTTAGCACCTTCACCTCAAGTTAGGTGTACAGTTTGCACTTTACTGGTCTGCAAACTATTGTTTGTCTCATCTATATATTGTCTCGACTTTGTCTTATTGCACTGTCTATTGTCTTGACTATTGTCTTATTGCACTGTCTATTGTCTTGACTATTGTCTTATTGCACTGTCTATTGTCTTATTGCACTGTCTATTGTCTTGACTATTGTCTTATTGCACTGTCTATTGTCTTGACTATTGTCTTATTGCACTGTCTATTGTCTTGACTATTGTCTTATTGCACTGTCTATTGTCTTATTGCACTGTCTATTGTCTTGACTATTGTCTTATTGCACTGTCTATTGTCTTATTGCACTGTCTATTGTCTTGACTATTGTCTTATTGCACTGTCTATTGTCTTGACTATTGTCTTATTGCACTGTCTATTGTCTTATTGCACTGTCTATTGTCTTATTGCACTGTCTATTGTCTTGACTATTGTCTTATTGCACTGTCTATTGTCTTATTGCACTGTCTATTGTCTTGACTATTGTCTTATTGCACTGTCTATTGTCTTGACTATTGTCTTATTGCACTGTCTATTGTCTTATTGCACTGTGGAAAATGGAAACGCTATTTCATCCCTGTATATGTCCTGACATACACTGGAGTGACAAATAAAAAACCTTGAACCTTGAATTGTAACAACAAAAACGTTTTAGTCTCTGCCATGTACTTGCATTGGAGAAATGACGAAGTCAATATGACATCTGTGCAGATCTATAATCCAGTTGTCTGTTTATCAGACTGTATGATGGATGAAAACATGAACAAAACAACCTACTGGCTCATGTCTCTTTGTTCTCTAAGGGCGTGAAATAATCTGTATACAGTGAGATGGTAAGACAAGGAGATGGAGAGACAGAGGGACAGGGCGGATGTAACATTTCCCAATGGGGGGGGGGGGGCAGAAGAAAATGGTATGGGTGCGGCTTCATCGCCCGTGTCGCTTCGCGCCACGGGCGATGAAGCTGCACCCATAACATTTTCAGTTCCAGGACTTTTATTAGTCAAGTAAAGCATCAATAAAAACATCAGTTGTTGTTGAAGTTGCAACAGACACGCAGCATGCATAAAGCTAAAGGTCTGACTCAGAGAGTTTTCTGTTTTCAATGATGAAATGCTGTTGGTTTAGTGGTGACACAGCTGTAGTTAGTTAGTAGCAGCAGTAGTAGTGGTTCACATCATTTTAAATATATACTGTATATAAGCACTTGAATTTGAAATATCTTGGGTTGTTTTGCATGTCATCGTGTTTGGTGGGGCAGACACTTCCCCTGAAGAGAGAGAGAGGCAGTGTGATAAAGATATCAGCGGATGCAGAGATAGAGACAATCAGACAGACTGGCTCCAACACAACAGGCTAAAGGAAGAGACAATGAATAGCAACTCCTACACACACTGACACACATGATGAATGGATGCGCATGCAGCCTCCGTGCACACGCACGTGTGTGTGTGTGTGTGTGTGTGTGTGTGTGTGTGTGTGTGTGTGTGTGTGTGTGTGTGTGTGTGTGTGTGTGTGTGCGTGTGCGTGTGTGTGTGGTGTGTGTGTGTGTTATCTCAGATCATTGTGACCAGTGACCACGGCCAAAGAGGTCAATAATCTCTCTCTCTCTCTCTCTCTCTAACATCAGTTGTTGTTGAAGTTGCAACAGACACACAGCATGCATAATGCTAACCAAACAGTCCAACATACAGATCATAAATGACCATTAATCTTCTACATTCTCTAGTTGTGTAGACTTGGGATAATTCACATGATGAATATTTTGAGAACGTTAACATGAGAGTTACACCCGGTTAACCAACTTTCCAATCGTTTAGCCTGGGGACCACCTGGAACCCTCTCAAGGACCACTGATTTAAAATCACTGCAATAAATGGTTAAATCTACTTTGATGTGAGTGTTCCTGGCGGTGAATGTGACCTCTCTCTTGCGCGCACGCGCACACACGCGAACACACACACACACACCACACACACACACACACACCACACGCACACACACACACACACACACCCTTCCAAGTCAAAAAGCGGTGCAATCAAAATTAACAACCGGTAATTAAAAGTAATAGCAGAGTCAGTCCCGATCCTCTCCTCACCCCATCCCACCCCTCAAAGCTCCAGGTTCGAGGCGATGCGGGGCAGGCCCGGGTGGTTACACACATAACACCAACACCAATTACGCAGTCAATTACCCCAAGGCCTAATTACCCGCGGGTGTCTATAGGAGAGGAGCAGGGCAGTGTGTCTGTGGTTGGAGGAAGATACTAATGATCTGTTATGGCAGACTGCGTTTATCTAGCTGATCACTGATTAGCCTGATCAACGGGGAGAGGAAAGGTCAGTATCTCTAACGGGAGGAGAGGCACTGGGCTAATTGATAGTTCTGGCTCCACAAGGCGGCAAGGCGGGAAAAGATGGCGGGAAAATATGCCCTCAGTGATGATTTCCTCGACTAAACCTCATGTGATGTCCGTCGACCATGCACCTTGTCAGTGCTGCCAACTGACAAAATCCAAAAGTGTCACTTCCAAAACGCACTAGAATGCGGTAGAGCAGTGAGTTTTCAACCATCTTCATACCAGAGCCCACTATTTATTCTGCATTATAGCCACTGAATAAATTTACGATATCATCAACTAATAAATAAATGAAGTAAACCAACAATTTCCTAACGGTCGCGACCGTCAGGAACCCTTTCAGGGGCTCCAGGAAGGGCAAAATCCATTCGCGAACTGCGGTAGTGACTGTTAGGAAACGGTCGTGAGCACTACTGCCACGACAGTTGGCAGTGATGTACGTTGCGACTGTTGGGCAACCACCGCGGTCGCAAATTGATTTCGCCGTCTCTCCTCTTTAGGCCCTGATACACTCGCAATATTTTGATCAATATCAACTAGCAATGTCAACATCAACGGGCAACATGATGAGACACATGGCAACAGGCAACATGATGAGACACATGGCAACAGGCAACATGATGAGACACATGGCAACAGGCAACATGATGAGACACATGGCAACAGGCAACATGATGAGACACATGGCAACAGGCAACATTTAAAAGGGGAATTCCACCCATTTTCATTTTTTCCTGAGAGTGTACAAATGTGAACCATGGGCCCATTTGTACACTCTCAGAAAAAAAGAAGCCTTAGTTTGCATTGAATCATTTTCACCCA
Organism: Benthosema pterotum; assembly: GCA_039105355.1. NCBI lineage: Eukaryota > Metazoa > Chordata > Actinopteri > Myctophiformes > Myctophidae > Benthosema > Benthosema pterotum. The sequence continues at coordinate 44,459,646 of CM076986.1, read as the reverse complement.
ACTGCCACCCAACTCAAAATGTTCATTTAGCAGAATAAAAGTTACAAAATCCTTGTTTTTGTCCACAGCAGTGAAGCAGCAGCAGCAGCAGCCATGTTGTTTTCAGAAAAGTTTATCTGTGGGAGTCTGGGAGAAAGGATCACATGACACCAAGGAGGGCTGTGATTGGAGGATTCCGAAATGTTGACAGTAGAGGGCTCTAATGATCTGACTTTTCTGAAACAACCAGGAGTAGGGATGGATACCTTTCACCTTGAAACGATACGATACGATACTCGATACCTGGGAACGATACGATACCAGAAACGATACCCGTTTCGATACTTTTAACAAAAAGAAGAAAAAAAAACAGCAAAAATATATACAATTTATTAAGTTTTTTTTTTTTTTTAACTGGGGACCCCCCCAAAATAATTTCAGGACCACTGAGGGGTCACAACGAACAGGTTGAGAACACCTGCCTTAAACACTGCTTAAAAAACAGAACTATGTTGGTCGATGTAAGATGATCACTTCACACAGGTGTGATTTTTATAGTTAATTAGCAATAAAATAAAAATAGCTTTCCCCTTGCTACATTACAGTATATCAGCCTTTTCATTATTTTCAAAGGGAAAAACACTTTATATCTTTGTGCCAACAATACTCCAGGTAATAAAAAATCACACCCGTGTGAAAGAAAGTGCTGCGTGTGTGGTGGTCTTCACCAGCTGTGTGTGCGTGCTAAGCGGCACGATTCTCAAGATATCTGCGTGTCTGCATGCTAACCGGCACGGTTTTTGCTGCTTGTTGCTGCTTGTTTCTCTGTTATTGCTAACCGGCACGGTTTGTGCTTGTTTCTCTCTTATGTGGCAACTTGCTTGTTTCTCTCTTATGTGGCAACATGCAGAGCAAACCGTGCCGGTTAGCAGGCACACACGCCGTGCCGGTTAGCAGGCACACACGCAGAGATGTTGAGGTCGTGCCGGTTAGCACGCACACAGCTGGTGAATCGTCTAAGGAAGTGCTTGCTACGCAGCACTTAATAAAAAAATACCCTATGTCTATGTCTATGTCTATGGCTGTGGGAGAGGAGAGCTGTGTTTGGAGGGGGGAGGGAGGCCCCCCCTAGCAGCTGCTTAACAAGCTTAATTGTGTTGCCAACTGCCAAAATCCAAAATGCACTAGTGGCACTTCCAAAATGCACTAGAAGTAGCTAGAGAAGTGGTTTTCAACCAGCTGAAAAAGCACTAGATTTTCCACCAGGAGTTTCTCAATAATTTTGGCGCTAGGGGAGTCTGGAAAAAAACTAAATATAGTTACAAATGCGCCAAGTTGGCAACACTACTGCTGGCCATGCTGTCGTGATTATAGATGTAGTTTTACGTGTTGCTCCTGCCTGGCTACAGTATATCTTGCAACGTTTCTGCTGGGATTATGCATTGGATTTACAAGCAAAATTGAAGGATTATACTTTGATGATCAATTTGAGAAAAGGTAAGGCCACCTCTCTCTCTCTTTCCCTGTCTGCTGCTCTGCTGCTAGGGTATGGCAATATATTCTATCGAAAGAACAGGAAGAGTCTCTCTCTCTCTCTCTCTCTCTCTCTCTCTCTCTCTAGTCTCCCTCCCTCCCTCCCTCTCCCCCTCTCTCTTTCTCTCCCTCCCTCTCCGTGTGTCTCTCTCTCTGCGCGCGGCGCACACAGAGTAAACGGAGATGAATTGTGTGTGTGTGTGTGTGTGTGTGCGCACACAGAGGGGACGTTGCGCTGTGCTGCGCGGCAGCACTGACCAGCAAAACATTTCCATGCGTAGTGATATGATAAACTTTTGTCAAAGAACAATGTGCTTATGACACGTCTTTGTCATAATTAGTTCAAACAGGACAGCTGTTTTATCTCGCCAGCGACAGTGCTTCTGCTCGCTCTTTGAAGTGCGTCGGCACAGAATGAGAGTAGGAAGTATCGAAACGAGGCACGTTTCATTTTGAAATGAATCGATACCACTAGGTA
>CM076986.1:44417656-44450156 GCA_039105355.1 Benthosema pterotum | reverse complement strand
GCATGGCAGTATAAAAACTACATGCATAGCCTACCCATTTAAGCACGAGAGTCTCCCAGCAGTGGACGGTGGGCCCCGCACTGACGTGTCATCGTTTGCCCATAATAAGTTGATATATTGATTAGCTCGACAATACTAATATGACGTTTGTTGTGGACGAATGAACAGAGGAGGGCAGACCAGTACAACTTAATAGCAGCCAAAACAGGGCTTTTCAACGTCCGGTGGTCGGGGGACCACCAGTGCCCCCCTGAGAGGATTCCTGGTGGTCCGCAGGCTAAATGATGGAAAGTTGTTTAACCAGATGTAACTCTTTGAGAGCGTAAACATGAAACCAAATGGACCCGCGGGTCCATTTGGCTTCATCTTTACACTCTCAACAGTATTCATCATGAGAATTAGCCCAAGTTTACACAACTACACAATGTAGAATATCAATGGTCATTTGGATATGTATGTTTGACTGATTTCTTTCTGAAATCCAGTCTGGAATTGTGGACAAAAGCAAATTAAATCTTTAGTTTTGCAGTCTGTGGGGCTAAAATGGCATCAAATGGTGGTCCATAGCTCCAATTCTGAATAAATAGTGGGCCCTGGTATGAAAAAGGTTGAAAACCCTGGCCTAAAGGAATTAAATAGTTGTGGAGGGCCAGGCTTGAAGGCTGAACTACATTCTGCACGACATTAATTAAAGATGGAGTGCCATGATTTTTTCTACCCTAAAACATGATCATCAGGTATTAATGTTATAGGTTGTTACAGTGAGGGCGTAAGGGTCCACTTGGTTTCAAAGTATCATTTCATTGGGGACCCCTGGAAGCTTGCAGATTGCGGGTACTAATGGGTCCATGTGTTCCATTTGTACATTGCAGACTACCCATAAGGGTTCATTGGGTTCATTTGATTCCAAACTTGGATTTTATATTTTGCACAAAACAATAGTCCTACAGCCTGTCAGTTGAACAGCCTCAGTGTTTCCGCTGCGGTCATGTACGAGTCGACGTCTTCCAGAGAGAGAGAGAGATTGAGACGCTAGAAACTACTGGAAAAATGTGTTTACATAGGCCTATACTGTGTCCTGCTATGGCAACTGTTGTGAAAAAATCACACCCGTGCGAAAGTAAGTGCTGCGTGTGTGGCTACAGTATACTAAAACACACTTCGTCCCATTGTGCTTGTTTCTCTGAACATGGCAACATCAACAATACACACTTCGTCCCATTGTGCTTGTTTCTCTGAACATGGCAACATCAACATGACTCCACGCATGCAGCCAGGTAGGGACACACACACACACACACACACACACACAGGGACGCATGCAGCCAGGTAGGGACACACGCACACAGTCTGTGAATCGTCTGATGAAGTGCTTGCTACGCAGCACTTAAAAAAACTCCAGAGCAGCTCAAACCCAGGCAAACCAAACAAAATCTATCCTAAACCAGCCGGGCCAGCCTCAACCCATAGTCATCATGCAGAATAAATGACATTCACAAGCTCGCTGGGTACTTTACTTGCAGTTGTGTTGACTAAATTATTAGTAGTAGCCTACTATTGGTTGTATTGTACAGGGTTGTATTTATGCATTCTATTGGTTTTATTTGGTAGAATAACATTAGGACAAAATGGAGAAGTATGGTAGAAGTGTTTGTGTTGTAGAGCCTCAGTGTGGCTGTTCCAGTCAGGTGCATCCTCTTCCAAGTGTTGAGAGAAAAAAGTCCACAGACCAGTGCAAAGAAAATCTGACCTGAACCATCCAGCCCAGCCAAAAGTCATACCATATTCAACACAGAAATCAAATAAAATTACATTTAGAGGACTCACTTAGATTACTTCCAGGCATGCTGATGTGGTAATTATTTTAGTAGTAGCCTATTTGGTAATATTGGATTTTTTTTCTGGGATTTTGTCAGAGGGGCACTAGGCTACAAGTGTTTGTGTTAGAGAGACTCTGAATGGCTGCAACGGTCATGTGCAACCTTGACAGATGGCGACAATAGAAACTACTGGAGAAACATGTTTGCATGCATGTTGATATTTGGCCATGCCTGATGCTGATATTTGCCAATATTTGGTCATGTTCAGCCCACTGGGCGCATGCATTCCACACCCGGCTCCGAGTCGGGAAGCGAGCCGGGAAGCAAAAAGCATTCGCGCTCACCAGTAAAACGCACAGATTAATCTTGGACACCCAAGTACAACGACCCCTTCCTACACACATTATCTACTATATAGGAGCCCATTGTCCCCTGGCAACTGTGGACAACTGTTGTGTTCTCCCATAAGCTGTAAATATTGATTACAACATGCTACAACTTCACAATTTGTTTCATGGACCACCAAGAAGACAAAGCTGTAGGGCCTACTTGCTGAACTGTTTATGCCATGCCCCCTCTGTCTTCCTATGCCCCATGTCATCACTTTTGTTTCCTACATCCTACAGCCTCACAATTTGTTACATAGACGTAGTAGACCAAAATAAATCTATATATAAATGCCATTTGTGAGTGGCGTGGTGCTAGAGTTGGAGCGGGCCGCAGGCCCGCTCCAATTCTAGTTAAGCTCAATAGTAAAGGAATAATTTATAAAAAATCCTCTGCTGTGAATTTGCGCAAGCGAATGACATCAAAAGACAGCTTAAGGTGTCTACTTTAAGGGAAAGGAAAATATTTATTAATATTTTCATGTATCTCATCATTTATCAATTATAGTTGTAAAGAGTGTGAGGTGTTTTCTGGGTTTTGTAGTACAATCACCACTTATAGGACTTCACAAGGTGGTGAGCAGTGAGTGAGTTAATGAGCTTGTTAACAAAGCAAAGCCTAAAACGACTTTTGGAGTGATAAGCAGACAACAGAATAATAATAAATCCCTCCAAAAGTCAAGGTAAATCTGTCAAGGAGTTAAGTTATAAAATGGCAGGATTAGATTAGATTAGATTAAATGCGTTATCATCATTGCATAACAAAAAACAAATTTTAATCCAGCAGAAATCCTCTCCACTTGACTTACCATGATAAATGAACACAAATACAATTAAACCTTATCGATTCCTGTGTTGGAACTTGAAAATTGAGTTAGACAACAGAAGAATAAGCAGATAAATGCTTTAACAGGCTTTATCAGTCACCTGACAAGCTGTTAAACACACACTTCCCCTTTGAGACAAACACTAAGCTGCTTAAAGATGGAGTTCCATGATTTTTTTCTACCCTAAAACATGATCATCAGGTATTAATATTATATGAAAAGTAAGATTTTTCCCCAAAAAGTGTACAGTGTTTGTTAAACTGTCATTTTTATGATTCCACTCCACCAGTTCATTAAGTATGCCTGGTTTGCCTGGTGGGTGGTGATGGGTGGAGATCCACCTGAACTGAAGCCACGCCCACAGCTTTAGTTGTATGATATAGGGGGAGGAGTTAGGGGAGGGGCTGAGCATGTGATGTCACTATATTGTATTTTTTTTCATTGGCACGTTTGACTGGAAAGGTTCAGCCCCCAGGAAGAAACCCTAAATACAAAGGGAAGACATCATTGCACATAAAAAACACACCAAGGGGTCTATTTACATACTGTCACCTCCTAAACATGTACAAAATTGGAAAAAATACAAAAATCACGGCACCCCCTCTTTAAGATAATATTATTTATACAGTGAGAAGATTGAGGCGGAGCTTCTGTGGATGTGACAGGTAAAATTCATAATTACAGCAAATACATCTTGCAGTATTTACTGTATGTTTAGGTGGGCGGTGTGTGTACATATTATTATTATCATTGCGATAAGCCATTCTCTTGAGAAATAAATCCTTCTAATCCTTCTGTTTTTAACACGCATGTTCTGTCATTTAAATACGACAGTGTCTACTGAAGGACACTGATATCGTATACTGTAGGTTTTTATTTTTTACCTGTTGATAGCTTCTAATGTCAATCACAGCAGGGAATTCTTATTTACAAAATCTGTATTTGTATCTGTCTTTTCACTTGAAAGTCTGTATATCACAGAACAAGCCCTGTGCCCCTCGGGGGCCAATCTGACCAATAACATGTCCATACTGGATTAAAGGGATCGTTCAGATTTTTAAAATTGTACAATTTTTAAATGGTATGAAAGACTGCTCAAATAGTGGATTCAGCTGTATTAATTGATTGCAATACAATATACAATAATTATGTTCTTTTTATTATTATTATTATTAATTTACTTCTATTGCGTGGCCCCCAGTGACCTCCCCAAAATGACCGAACTACTTCGTATTTCACCGAAACCAAAGCAGAATTCCCACCACTCTGGCAAGCAGTTAATACAGTTGACACCACTATATCAATAGCAAGTATTTCATACAACTTAACTTAAAAAAAATCTGAACTATCTCTTTAAGGGCATATATACAAAAGACACCAGGGGTCTAGTAGTGGCTGTCAGTCTCGAGAGCCCTATAGGCACAACAAGCACACTTGGATTGTAGATGGGCATCTCATCTGGTGAGATGGTTTGGATGTATGTCCATGTCCCGCTCGCACTGGTGAATGTACGGTAGGTATATCCGACGGGCGGATGTAACATTTCTCTTTTTTTTTTTTTTTTGGGGGGGGGGGGGGGGGGGGGGGGGGGGGCATGGGTGCAGCTTCATACCATTTTCCGGTACAGGACTTTAGATATTAGGCAAGTATAAGCATCAATAATAACATCAGTTGTTGTTGAAGTTGCAACAGACACACAGCATGCATGAAGCTAAAGGTCTGACTCAGAGAGTTTTCTGTTTTCAATGATGAAATGCTATTGGTTTAGTGGTGAACAGTGTTGGTCCATATTACTTAGGAAAGTAACTTCTTTACTTTACTCGTTACCCCTTAGACAAAGTAATATCATTACTTTACTTATTACTAGAATCAAAGAGTAATATATTACATATTACGTTATTACTTTCCCAAGTTCTCAACTTTTTCACAATTGTTTTCAAAGACAGTTGAGGTCTTGTATTTAAAAATAAATACAAAATATAGCAGCAAACGATTTGTAGTGTACATAACTGTGCGCAGGATGCTGCGTGTGGACTGGATCTACAATCTAGTCCACGTCATGTTGTTATAGTACCTGTCAATAGCTTGTAAATCTGTTCAATTTTTGCATGCAACAACAAGCTCATTTAAAAAAAGTAACTTGGCGTTACTTGCAAAGTAATGCGTTACTTATTACCCATTTTTGCAGAGTAATCTCGTTACTTTACTTTTTGGAGCAAAAGTAATAATATTACAGTAATATGTAATCTAAAATTAGTTACTGCCCAACACTGGTGGTGGACACAGCTGTAGTTAGTTAGTTATAGCAGTAGTAGTGTTTCAAATCAATTTAAATATAAGCACTTGAATTTGAAATATCTTGGGTTGTTTTGCATGCCATCATGTTTGGTGGGGCAGTCAGGGCATTTAGGGGGGGACATTGCCCCCCCCCATGCCCATGCCTAGATCCGCCCCTGTGTATCATTATTCATAATAGCCCAAGCGCCTCTACACTGTTTACATGTTTGACTAATAAAGTATTATTGGTAAACAATTTAATGGATCCACGTCAATTTCTGGTTAACAGTCTTTAGTAGCAGCCTGAGGGGTTACTGTAGTGTCAATGACAGTCTTTAGTAGCAGCCTGAGGGGTTACTGTAGTGTTAACAGTCTTTAGTAGCAGCCTGAGGGGTTACTGTAGTGTTAACAGTCTTTAGTAGCAGCCTGAGGGGTTACTGTAGTGTTAACAGTCTTTAGTAGCAGCTGAGGGGTTACTGTAGTGTCAATGAATGTCTTTTGTGAGGCACAACAAGTGTAAGTGCCCTCGGATTAAAAGAAGGTGGATGGTCTCAACGGGTGGTCTTTACAGTTTTATTTCCTCCAGCAGAGGTATTGATCACCGTGAAAACTATAAATACAAGGAATAAATACATACATCTCATTATAGCAATTCATAATTTCAGTAATCCACACCAATACATAATCAAATCAGTTATTCATCAGCAATAAAATTGTTAAGGTTGAGATCAATACAATATACAATAATCCAATTCATTTTAGATCAAAAACAATAACACAAAGACCATAATTCCAATAAACAGGGTAGGCTAAATACAATAAACCAAACCAAGAACAGAAACCAAAATTAACAAAAGTACCTCTCTCCGCCATCCGAGACTCTACTCAAACCAAGGCTTCATACATCAGGACCCATCAAACGCATCTCATTGTTGTCAATGTTTGTAAATACTGCATCAAGGCAGTCGCTGTGGGATGTGAATGATATAAAACAAATCAGTCACCAAAACCACAATGCCTAAAGATTTAGCACTCAAATCGACAGTTTATAAACTTTCAAACAACGTACCGTGCTGCCGTCCAAACAAACACACGCTGCTCGCTCCGTGTCTCTCTCTCTGACTGTAGGGTGTGTGCGTGTGAAGCTAACTTGGCTAAGTTATGGCTGAATTGATAGCGGAAGTGCCAAACCGGAAGTTTCAAAATAAAGGTAATCCAAACATACTGAAACCTTTCAAAGTAAAGTCGGCCCAAAATAAGATAAAGAAATTAACTTCAAAAGAAAATATCAATGACATTAAACAGCAACTGCCCCCTGGCAGTTACACTCCCCCCAATCATGGGGTGGACAATTCAAGTTTGACTTGGACACAACATGATTCAAGTTATTTACAAGGTCCATGAGGTTTCAGAGGATAAATTCTTTAATTTGCCTTTCGGTGACAGGAAATTTAAGGGAGACGTGTTGCTTAGAATGGGTTTTTTAAATACAAGATTTTGATACGAGTCTTCATTTCCGCCTTGATCGGCCACCTCTGGGTGGTGGCTATGCGCAGGGTGGTCAATTTCTACGGCCTCCACTCTGGCCATATATAGGTCCCGGTTCTGTTTCTCTGGACTCTTAGGATGCAGCACTGACTCCTGCTGGATCTGCATCTTCAGGCCGTCTTGATTCAGACTTCGTTCCTCAATCTCCCGCTCTAGCTGTAAATTCAGGTTCATCACTTCTTCAGAGAGAGCATCCTTGATTTGCTTCAGTTTATTCAGTTTCTCCTGGGTCTGCTCGTAATCGGAGCCCAGTATGGAGTGGTCTCTCTGTAGTTGCAGCAGTTTGTCCTCTACTTGCTTCTTGGAGTTATGTTCCTCCTGAAGGCTGCGCTCCATGTCTTTTAACGCTCTGGATTTGGTTTCCACATTGGACCTGTAGAGATTGTTTTCATCAGACAGCTTATCTTTGGTGGCTCTGTGTTCTGCCTGCTCCCGTTCCAGACTCTGCTGGACAATCTTCAGCTTGACCGCCAGGTCGGACTTCTCCTGCTCAAGGTCAGTGAGCTTCTTATTTAGTTGTTCATTCTGAGAATGAAGGTCACTGATGGTCTCTTTCCCCAGGCTTAGATCATGTGTCCCGGCCTCTATGTGGATAGGTTGAGACTGTAGCACTCTCAGACTCTTCTGTTTCCTCTGCTGATCGAGATGTGAATTTGATCCTACAATACTCCAACCCAATATAGTTCTTTGAGCAAACGGATCACCGTCGTCCCCACTGATGACCTCTAGGGGCGTCAATGCTACTGGGCAGTTGTTTCCAATTAGTAGCCCAACCTTACAGTCCTGCAGGGGAGGTATCTTGTCTGCCAGCTGTCTGAGATGAGGCCATTGCAGTGCAGTACTTTTGGTGGGAATATAAGACTTGTTTACAGGAATCAAGTTGCGTGTATAGGCATCGTCGATTTTTATCTGCTTGTCAGAGTGCATAGCTCTGACTTGTAGTCCTCTGACATGCTTACTTGCAGTAACCATATTAATGGCTGTCATGGTGCTAAGCTTCAGTTGTACGGGATGAGTGTCTACTTTCAGCTCCTCAAGAAGGTCTTCCAAAATGAATGTAGAGTCACTCTGAGCATCAAGCAAGGCATACGTTAAAACCCTTCTATGTGGATCCTTTGAAGAGGACAGGAAAACTGGCACGATGCTTGAGGTGGCAGAAGCATGTTGAAATACTGTGTGTGCCATTGCATTATGGGTTTCCTGATCCATAGAATCTTCTGTGGAAGTGGACGAATGTAATGTTTCTCCCCCCGGTTTATTCTCCCGGGCAACGTGCAGACAGGTAGGATGTTGTCGGCTACACACCTTACAAGTATGTCTCTTCGGACATTCTTTGCTGCCATGTCCTCTTCTTAGGCATCCAAAACATAAATTATTTGCAAAAACGTATGCTTTCTTATCCTCAATTGGTTTATTTGCAAACACGGGGCAGGTCGCGATGCCATGTGCTTCCTTGGTGCAGATAGGACAGATGTATGGAGGTTTGGAATTTGGTTCATAATTCTGGGTGCTGGTCTGAAAAGCCCTGGCTCTTCTTGGCGTTTTGTCATCTGTAGGCCGGGGATGCACTACAAAAGGGGAGGCAATAGGGTTGCAGACAATATTTGCCTCCGTCTGAATATACCGAGCAAAACACGAGAAGTTCGGGTAGTCCCCAGTTTCATCCAACTCCTTAACAACGACTCTACTCCATCCGCGCACAAGCCATTCTGGTAGTTTTTGTAGCATTTTATGGTTTTCTTCACAGTCATTTAAAATCGATAGACCCTTGATATGTGGCATGGCCTCAACGCAGCTTTGTAAGAAATCTGAAAACTCTCTAAGGGCGAACGGATCTTTTGCACTGACATTGGGCCATTTCATTAATTTATCCCGGAAGGCCTTCTGCAAAACAAAGGGATTACCATACCTTTCTTGCAAAACTGTCCAAGCTCCCTGGTATGCATCCCTTGAATCTCTATAAAAGAAGCCCTCAACTGCCCGGAGGGCCTGCCCCGCTAGATAACGTTTTAAGTAAAATATCTTTTCGCTTGCTGGTATCGGCTGCCGGTCAATTAATGCCATGAAGGACATTCTCCAGTCCATAAATTCAAGTGGTTCACCGGAAAAGATTGTAATCCAGTTCCTAGCATATACGCCTGTTCGCAATTTTGCGTCATGGGAATTTCTCACTTGAATTGAGTCAAGGGGTCCCTAGACATGAAAAATCCCCGAGGTGCTTGTCCGTCATAGTGCCACGAAGGGCGTAACGGCCGAATCAAATATGGCCGCCATCGTATATGATGAAAATCCAACTTTTGTGTACATACACATGCAATACCTCTATCCTGACTAATTGGGGGGTGGGGAATTCATTTCTGATGTTGTTATGACCATTTTGGGTTCTTTTGACCTTTAAAGGTCACGGTCAAGGTCATTTTGCTATTCCGAAGACCTGATTTGGCCATCGTTATGATTAAAAACTGGTGCAGTAGGTCTAATCATATAATTCTGACATGTATGACTCCTGGGTGATATTGATAAGCATAATTTTGATGGGTTGGACGTGGGGAAGACATTTGTTTTACTTAAAGGGCATGCAACCACTACTCTTAAGCTACTTATGGGGGAGGCCACGTGGAAGCTGTCTTCTCCTCCCCATTTTTATTTATTTATTTTTGTTTATTCATTTATTTACTCAAAGACTGACTGACCGGCCTTTAACTGAACTGTCAATTGTATTTTTTCAATGACTGAATAACAATTTTATTCCCTACTGTCACTTTTACTTTTATTTTTATTATTTAGAACAAAAGATACACAATACATATAGCAATCATATATTTCTCTTTTAACCTTTAAGCGAGTGCTGAAATTATTAAATAAGAGTGACAAAGTAATATACAAATAACATATTCAAGTATTTCCTCTCAAAGTGGATACTGTATATGTGGACATGCACACTAGTGTGATTGATTATTACATTATTTTTTCCATGGCAGAATGTAATGCATGGAAGTCCAGCAGCACGACAGCCACATCATTGTGTGTCACACTTGCCTGCACATTGGACATGGTGAGCTGAGTGCTGACTTGTGGTAAGGGCTTGTGGTAAGGTATTTTGATGGCAGAAGTGTACCAAAGTGCACCTCCCATTCATGCTCCATTGGTGCTAGTTTTGCCTCTGGTTCTTTGGATGTTGGCAGCAGGTTGCAAGCCCTATGCACCAGAAAGGCACCTCATTTGATGTGACCTCTGATCAAAATGCTTGTGGGAGGGATAGCATCACTTCCAGTACTGACACTGAAATAGTTTTCCAATCAAAGGTCATCAAACGTTTCAGATGTTGTACTTGACCTGGCCCCTGTCCACGCATGTACCATGTACTTCTCTGCCAATGCTGCGTCTTGTTCAGTTAAGGTTTCCGTCTCACCAAAGTTTATCAGATATTGTACTGGGTCAGAAGCTATGGCAGCATATTTGGTGCCCACCTTATAATGGATTGCATTTTTATAGTGCTTTTCCAAGTGCTCAAAGTGCGTTACAATGTTTCATTCATTCATACATTGGGAGGTGAAGCGGCAAATAGTCAACGCCAGCATCCTCACTTCACACATTCACACACCAATGGTGGCAAGCTCACACCAACCAACTCATCAGAGGCAATTTGGGGTTCAATGTCTTGCCCAAGGACACGTCAACATGTACACAGGAGGAGCCGGGATTCAAACCGCTGATCCACAGATCATTGGACGACCTGCTCTACCTCCTGAGCAACAGCCGCCCCACCTTGCTCATGCAGTCCTTTCCAGTCAAGATATGTGACTTGATCACAGTCTTGGCTAGCTTTTCCTTGATGCTGTGGCAGCATGAGTCACTTTTCCGTACTGTCATACTGCAGCCAGTTTTCCTTCACCCCCAGTGCTTGGAAGTACTCTATGTGAAATTTAACAGTAAGGCAAAGGTGTCCGTATCTTTGGAAACTATAAAAACTCTCTTGCACTGTTTAACATGAATAGCCCACTCCATATGCACCACACTACCCAGATAGCAAAATAGGATGGAATCAACGTAGAAATATGGTCAGGCAGAAAATTGAATCAATGTTGAAGCCTGACATTGAACTATCATTGAAAGTGGTCGCCTCCGTCAATGTTGATCCAATGCTAGGTTTTCAACCATAGCTGATGCTATACTGATGTTGATTCAACCATCTTCTAAATTGGGATCTAAATGTACATTTTGGTTGATTTTACATTGAATCAATGTTAGCAAATCAATGTTAATTCAACCAGTATTCAACTAATATCTATAGCCTGGTGACAGCTTCCCCAATTCAGTTCAAGAGATCAGGGATGTCCTCACCACCAGCCACCTTTGCTGGGAGAACCTCATTGTCATGGACGACAGAGCCGACACTGATGGTATTGCCACAGGCTTGACTGCACAGTGCACACCATATCCTGAACTAACAGCTGGATATTCCACTTGTTCTCTGAGTTGCTGAGGAATGGGTAAGTCTCTGTTCATGCCAATGATGTCAATGGCTGCTGCTGAGTCTGTATGTCACATGTCCTCCACTTCCTTGGGAGACCTCTCAATGTAGGAATCACTTGTAGAGGGGTGACATGAGGTCTATGACAACATGAGTGGCAAGAGCAGATGTTGCACTCAATTGGGTGAGATCAAGTCAAGGGCAGGCTCAATCTCACTGACAAGAGTTTAGTTGTTGACATGAGCTGGAAGATCACCATCAACTATGCTTATTCAAAATGGTTGTTGGGCCTTCTGTGATTGCTCATTGAAGTGAGGTAGCTTCCTCTTTGGTATGGTTGAGTTAATTTTCTTAGTCTCCTCGACTATGCTGGAGATGGCATTCTGTGTGTTTTTTGGGGTGGTCGATGGTGAGAAGGTTGAGGACGTTGGTGATCAACCCAATCTCATGAAACAAGCTGAAACTTTGCAACAGCATTTGCGTTGCGTGTGGCTCGTACTACTTAGTGACCTCCAGGACCCTTCGTCACCCACTGAATGGTCTACTTGACCTTCATGTCACTCCTACAGCACAGAACACCTTGACGATCCTGAACAACTCACTGACAAAACTCTAGCACCTTGATTTGCACAAGATACCATGAGCATGAAGCTGCATGATGCAGGCAGTTTATGCATTCACATTTTGCAAAGATCGCCATAGTCTCAACATTACCGCATGTCAATTTCAGTTACCTTTGCATTCAGAGACTACAGCATTTTTTTTTTATTACAGCTACCAACTCAAGCCAAACTCCAAATAATTGGCAGAGCTCTGACTTGGCCTCACATTCCTTCTCAAACTCCAGAAGTTCCTGATTAAATTTCTCTACTTGTCCTATCAGTGCATCAAACTGATCTGGGGAACATAGATTTGCAGCAGAACACCTTGATGTGTTCTGCTGCAAATCATATCCTGTGTTAGCACTGGATATGCAGCTTTGTCCTTGTAGTGCCGGAACATCTCCCACTGGAGTGACCTGATCACATCCTCTACAATCAGCATCCCAGAGCCAGACATAATGGCTGTCGTTTATCACTGACTCTATTGCACCATGTCTTATGCACATGTAGGCCTTCTAAGGTTTATGAAAAAACAAGAAATATCAGTATCAGATATGAATAATTAATGTCAGAATTAGTTGAAATAGACCCATTGCACCTGTTATTACCCCTAACAATGGTTGGTTATGGTCTTTGGAATAGCAAAATGACCTTGACCATGACCTTTAAAGGTCAAAACCACCCAAAATGGTCATAACAACATCAGAAATGAATTCCCCACCCCCAATTAGTCAGGATAGAGGTATTGCATGTGTATGTATACAAAAGTTGGATTTTCATCATATACGATGGCGGCCATATTTGATTCGGCCATTACGCCCTTCGTGGCACTATGACGGACAAGCACCTCTGTGATTTTTCATGTCTAGGGACCCTTGACTCAATTCAAGTGAGAAATTCCCATGACGCAAAATTGCGAACAGGCGTATATGCTAGGAACTGGATTATTGTCGACTCTGGGGTGGGGAGGCGATTTAAGCTAAACGAGCTTATGAGTGATTGTGTGAGGTGGTCGGTATCCAAAGTAGCTGATGTATTAAGTGGTTGGGATATTGCAAACTTTAGGTTTGAATTTGGTTGGGAGTGTGATATGGTGTTTAGAGGAACAGAGGATGGATCGTTGCAGTGTTCTGAGACACTTTCAAACCGTTTATAGACTTGAACACGGGCTGCTGCCATTCTGACTTCCTTCTGTGCTTTAAGTTGCTGAAGTTTGATCGTTTCCTGTTGTAGTTTGACTTGTTGATTATTAATCTCCTCCATGGCCTTGGCCTTTTCTTGTTTGGCAGCCAGATCCGCTTCTGCGTCTGCTCTTTTAAGAGATGCTTTAGATGAGGCAATAGAGTGACGGCTAGATTTGGAATGGTGGCTGGCTTTGGAGTGATGGCTGGAGGAGGATTTTGCATCGTCATCATTTACTGAGGGAGACTCATATGGGTGTAATGGATGGGTTCCACGGGACTGTGTGCGGTGTTCATCTCCATCTGGTTCATCCTCTGAAATAACTGTTTCCGTGTTTGTATGACCAAAAATTGAGCCATAGTCCTGTTTACTCAATGCCATCCGGATGCGTGTTTTAGCCAACTGCTCATTGAATGGTTGATGGATAGTTTCCAGGTGTTTATTCACAATTTCGCAAATTTCAGAGGTGATAATGCAGCAGGAGTCCATTCTCTTTAGAGTCTCCGGAGCAGGGGTGTTGTTACGTTGGATTGACTCATAACCTTCAAACACCACATTGTATTGTTTTTTAATAGCTTGTCTCATGCCACAGAGATCGTCCCCTGAACAAAACTCCTTTAATGCAGTACGAATGTGTTTGGCTGATTCCACCCAGATGTTATAAGCCTTAGTGAATGCCCTTTCATATTTCTTTGCATTCTCCTCGTGCAACATTTGGCCCTTTTCCGTCACATTTTTTGGCCGGGTGCTTAATCTCACTGTTGATGCACTCTCAGTCACTGCCTCTCCAGTCTCATTTCCATCTGTTGAGTTTTCCTGATTTATCAGCTGTTGCACATTGACTGGCGATTCCGAGGATGATGCTTCCGGATTTATCAGCTGTTGTGCATTGACTATTGCCTCAGAAGTTGACATTTTGAGTTAGCAGTTGTTTGATCGTTAACACTTGAGGGTGTAAATAGTCTGCTTAACATTCAAGAGCATATATAAACCATAACCCAGGCAACTTCACAAACTTCAACCCCAAAGCAAGAATAATCAAGCAATATGCAAAAGAAAATGTCCCATTTAATTCAAAAGGTGCATGTAGTTTAAATACCTTCAGGGGCAGAATGAACCTTTAAACCTTCACCTGGGAAACACATTTGTTTTTATACTGCGTTTTTTTTTTTGTACAACTTTCCTTTTTCCCCCTTTAGGACCTTAAGTCCAGTGCTTTGTCCCTTTAGTGCAGGGGTCAGCAACCTGCGGCTCCTGAGCCGCATGCGGCTCCAGAACACAGCCCTAGTGGCTCCCTGGCTGTAGCATTATTACATACACACACTGGGGTGATCCACAATAAAATAATATAAACATTTCAGTCACCCAAAACGTGTTGCGCTGTCTGACAGTTGCCAGTTAAAGTAGCACTTGGCCATGTCAAAAAAGCCCAGCAGTTATCAGAGGTGGAGCTTTCAATCTGAACCACCCATTTTCAAAGGTTTACTCAGTTTACTATGTCATTAATATACCTTAGAGGTGTTGTGTGGACTAGAAATGGAGTTCTGTAAAACTCCTTTATTATTTTTTTTAGAAACTCCATTTCTGAAGAAAGGTTGTGTTTCACCATGTTAATGATTTTTCTTTGAGGACTTTTTTTCTGAGAGTGTGCAAATGGAACCAAATGGACCCGCCAGGGTCCATTTGGTTCACATTTGCACACTCTCAGGAAAAAAATAAATAAAATGCGGCTCCAGACAGATTTTGAATTTAATTTTGGGTCGAAAATGGCTCTTTCAACATCTTGGGTTGCCGACCCCTGCTTTAGTGCCTTCAGTCCAGTAGGCTACTCATGAGTACCTTGTTGTGTGTGTTACTGTGGTGTGAGTGTGAGTGACAAACTTGTAATGATGGGCCGATGATTTGAAGCAGATGATCTTGACGTTGAGAAACTGTGCATCCAGCGCAGAGTTTTCACTGTAAGTGCCCTCGGATTAAAAGAAGGTGGATGGTCTCAACGGGTGGTCTTTACAGTTTTATTTCCTCCAGCAGATGTATTGATCACCGTGAAAACTATAAATACAAGGAATAAATACATACATCTCATTATAGCAATTCATAATTTCAGTAATCCACACCAATACATAATCAAATCAGTTATTCATCAGCAATAAAATTGTTAAGGTTGAGATCAATACAATATACAATAATCCAATTCATTTTAGATCAAAAACAATAACACAAAGACCATAATTCCAATAAACAGGGTAGGCTAAATACAATAAACCAAACCAAGAACAGAAACCAAAATTAACAAAAGTACCTCTCTCCGCCATCCGAGACACTACTCAAACCAAGGCTTCATACATCAGGACCCATCAAACGCATCTCATTGTTGTCAATGTTTGTAAATACTGCATCAAGGCAGTCGCTGTGGGATGTGAATGATATAAAACAAATCAGTCACCAAAACCACAATGCCTAAAGATTTAGCACTCAAATCGACAGTTTATAAACTTTCAAACAACGTACCGTGCTGCCGTCCAAACAAACACACGCTGCTCGCTCCGTGTCTCTCTCTCTGACTGTAGGGTGTGTGCGTGTGAAGCTAACTTGGCTAAGTTATGGCTGAATTGATAGCGGAAGTGCCAAACCGGAAGTTTCAAAATAAAGGTAATCCAAACATACTGAAACCTTTCAAAGTAAAGTCGGCCCAAAATAAGATAAAGAAATTAACTTCAAAAGAAAATATAAATGACATTAAACAGCAACTGCCCCCTGGCAGTTACAACCAGCAAAAGGAATTCTTGCAGGATGTACAATACATATGGTTGCAGCCCCTGTCTTTCTGTATATGTACTCCGCAGTGTGGGCATGGTTTACAGTTCATATCTAGCCACTCTGCGCTTAAGGAGTGGCTCTGGATGGCCCTCTGGATGGCCCTCTTCCCATAGCGCTTTTCCAATAATTTCTTTCCCGCCTTACTGGCTGATTCATACTCATCCCACAGTTTTTCATCTGGTGGAGCTCTGCACCAGGCCTTGGCATGGTACGCCCGCTTGCAGTTGCCACAGAAGGCATAGCAGCAATTGGAACAGACGGCCATGATTCCGTCCGGCTCCATCCAGACGGCGGTGGCGCAGGACTTTTGGGGGCAGTACACCACATCTTTCATTTGGTCCAGGGCGCACTGCAGCAGGAAGCGGTCGTAACGCGCGTACAGCGCCTCGTCCACCAGCTGTTTGACCTGCAGTGGTGTAGCGACAGAGGAACATGTCGGTGTGGGACAGCCGAGGGACTGTGCATGGCCGTCCCATATCTGTGCCTGGAAGTACTCGCTCACGCAGGCCTTGCAGTTGACGTGCCGACACTCCTGGCAGCGCAGACAGAGAGAGCCCAGCTTCTCTGCGAAGCAGACGGTGCAGCTGAAGACTTTGCTGTCAAACTCTTTCTGCCGCCGTGCATCGTCGAGGTCCAGCAGCTGAGATAGGACGTCGCCGCCGGGGACCGCGGTCAGCACGGCGCGCGGGTCCAGCTGAAGCAACGACGGCTTCCTTTGCCATCGCCCTTTTACTACTTTCTTTTTAGGGGATTTACCGGCGCCCTGCTCGGACACTTTGCTTTTACTGACAATCTCCAAAGGGGACCGGATGCCCAGGAAGTCCAGCGCCTCCTCCTTGAGGAACTGGAACCAGGTGAAGAGGACCACGGAGCCCCGGTTCTCCTCCCACAGCTCATCCAGGCGTCGGCACAGAGAGCTCATCTGCGCTCTGGTCAGCCATGTGGCGTTGAGTGTAAAACGTGGTGAGGAGGAAGACGGGTACTCCGGAGGAAGATGGAAGTTCAGGGAGAGCTCCAGGAAGGAGATGTCGTACTCCGTTCCTTTGACCACGATTTTGAAGTCCGGAGGCAGATCCGGGCAAATGCGCATCTCCCCTCCATGGGCTGAAGCGCTGCGGTGGAACTCATCATCGTTGTAGATGCTTGCTAGAGCAAGAAACTCATGCTGCTGGGACTCTACATCCTGAGACATTGACAATTTGACAGTCATTTCGCAGTTGTATATGTAAACTATATGAATCACTTCTCAGCTAATCACAATGTGACAACTTGTCTCCACCGTCTTGGGTCAGGTTTGAACATGTGCACATTCCACCCCTGTTACGTCACCCAGACGTGTGCATGGATGAACACATGCACAGACAGACGTATGAACGGACAGATGGACAGGGGGCGATGTAATGTTATGTTGATGATCAAGGTACAGCCCTATTCCATATATGGGTATTAAACTGGGACTACAGGTATATTTATAGGCCGGGATCAATATTTGGGGGGTAATAAAGGGACATTTACAGTATAGTAGTAGTCTCCATTTATAGTAGGCGTGTTGTAAACCCTAAATAGAGCACCAACGTTTGTCACACCATCAATACACCAAGTAGCCCCCCCCCCCCCCCCCCCCTGTGGGTATGCGTATAAATATTTGCCAGTCTGCTGATACCTTGGGATAGGCAAAATAAGCCATTGCCTTCAGCCTAAAGCCTTTTGGTCATGATAATTGTACTGTCTGATGTATGACGTTATGAAATGTCCCTTTAATGTCCCTGAAATGTCACTTTAAAAGGATCCCTGCCTAATAAGACAAATGTGCCTTAAAACACTATACTTGCCTTCTATAACTAAAACATGTAGATAAAAACACCTTCAATGCTTTATTTCTTTCATAAATAGAGAATCTTTCACTCTATAGGAGGTTCTCCTGTCGCAGGATGATGATGTCACCGAGCATGTTCATCCATATATTGTATAGAGCTAGACCACGCGTGACATCATCATCCTGCGCCAGGAGCAGTTCCTGTTGAGTGAAATATTCTCTATTTATGAAAGAAATAAGATGCCAATGGTGTTTTTATTTGTTTATTTTAGTTATATAGGGAAAGTATAATTCTTTAAGCAATGTTTATCTTATTAGACAGGGATCCTTTTAAGACCAAAATAAAACTGAACTGAACATATATGTTTCAGGAAATGCAACCTCATGAAAGTGTGTGTTTATTTCATCTGACAGGGGAGATGACACGCAGTAGCAAGAGAAGTGAAGCTAGTGTAACCAATTGGAAACACTTCTCTCAAAGTTAAGTGTATACAAGGGAGTCCCAGAGCTATTAAACGGGGCTCTGTAGACTAATCTATGTATACTGAGGATCCTTGAAATGGACCAACGTTTTGTTGGTCAAATTGAATAAATGATGTCATCAAGTGGTGTTTCACCACGTTAATATTATTTTCAGACCTCCATTTCTAGGAAATAGATTGGGGGAACAACACAACATCTCTAAGGTGCATGTTAATTACTAGGCCTGTGAATCTTTGGGTGTCCCACGATTCGATTCAGAATCGATTTTCTGGGTCACGATTCGATTAAAAAAAAAATCGATTTTTTTCGATTCTCGATTCAAAAAGATGCCCCCCACAATTCTAAATCTTTCTTTTCTTTTTTTTTTTTTTTTTTTTTTTACAAAATGGTTCAATGGGATTTGAGCATGATCTACCGCCTGTTGTATTGTGCTTTCTGTAAGCATGTTTTACAGAAACATTCTTCTTCATTTGGTACTTTTATTTACAGTTTGGTATAAAAAAAAGATTTACAAGTCATGATTTGTTGTTCTCAGCGTCTTGTTTCCCCAATTACTCTATGCATATTGACACTATAGCTTGCATTTAAACAAAAGCCACCTGATTATCATTTGAATATCTGATGGCCATCAGCCTGTTCTGTAGCATACATTTGTTTACATTTAGCAGTCATTATTAGCATGCTTTTAGCGCCAGGTGAACACAATGAACTACTCTAAACTAGGCTATTCTGATCAAAACGTTCACGCAGGATTTCTTCGTCCAAAGCCCACGTTAGACGTTAGTTGATCATTTGAGCAGTACACACACACGTCGCTGCAGCCAATAGAACTATTACGGTTTGTCCCTATTGAGGCCATTCAAATTCGGACACCTCAATGTCGCACCTCTTCTACTAGATGTGTGACCAGCGCTGATGAGAGCCAGGGGATCGAGGCTATGTGTAGACCGACTTACCTAACTCCCTTCACTCCATGGGGTCAGTTCAATGGTGGTTCTTCTACAGAGATTTCGTTGCGAACGGGACGAAAAATACGCTGATTCTCTCGCACACAAACACACACACACAAACGGCCGGCTCATTTCCCCTCTGGACTGGCTTTGCTCAGGCAGGCAGGCTGCCAGTGTTAACAAAACTATTTCGCGCATACTGCAGAAAACAACACCACAGTAGCTCATCGCGGAAGTCAGAGCCATCATTACTCTATATGGGGCCATCTAGTAGAAGAGTTGCGACATTAAGGGGTCAGAAACGGAGCGCTCGAGTGCTGTTCATGCAGCACGATTAGGGGCAAACTGCCGCCGCTGGACTGGCCCCATGAAGTGGACGGAGCTGAGAGAACCGTAGAGAGAATAGTGAAAGACATCATGCAGCTCAGCACTGCGCAGTGTTTACGCAGCTGCAGAGTTGGAGCTGCTCAGCATTGCGCCGGCGTTGCGCAGAATCATAAAAATAATATTTTATTCGTTCTTTTCGTACCTGGGCAGACTTCATAAATTGGTGGGCACGTGCCCACCCAGGCCCAGTCCTAAATCCGCCCCTGCCTAGCGGGTCCATTTGGTACCATTTGTACACTCTCAGAAAAAAGGAAACTCATTAACATGGTGAAACACATCTTGATGATGTCATCAAGATGTATTTCACCATGCTAATGATTTTTTTTCAGACCCAAAATTATTTTAGATGTGAGAAGTGTGGGGGGACGCCATCCCCCCGCGTCCCCCCTCCACTACACCCCTGGCGCTATCGAAGCCGTGCACGTGTTGGTGCTATGGAAGCCATGCACGTGTTGGTGCTCTGGTAGTGAGGTGCCAAGACACCAGCGGTGGGGGAGGGAGGGAACAGGTGTCAGAACGCAACACCTCTAATGAGAGCAGGGGCGGATTGGCCATCTGGAGTACAGGGAGTTTTCCCGGTGGCCTGCGGCGCCACCTAGTGGCCTGCTGGACAAGATCCAAAATGCACTAGTGGCACTTCCAAAATGCACTAGAATGTGCTAGATGCTCGCCTGGAACATACAGATCAAAATGACCATTAATCTTCTACATTCTCTAGTTGTGTAGACTAAGTTGGGCTAATTCACATGATGAATATTTTAACTCTTGAGGGTGTAAACATGAAACCAAATGGACCCGCAAGGGTCCATTTGGTTTCATTTTACGCTCTCAAAGAGTTACATCTGGTTAACCAGCTGCCCACCCACCCCCCCCCCCCCCCCCCACCCCAGGGTGGCCTGGCAAAGGCAAAACTGTCCCGGTGGGAAAATATGTGCCAATCCGCCCCTGAATAAGAGACATGGAGGTGCTGATGGAGACACCTGATGTTCTCCTCGACTACAACCATGGAGAACAGTGTTCATCCAATACAGCAGGGGTTTCCAACCATTCTGACACCAGGGCCCACTATTTATTCAGAATTTGATCCACAGAGCACCACCATTTGAAGACATTTTAGCCCCACAAACCCCCAAAAACTACAGATTTATTTTGCTGCTTTTGTCCACAATTCCAGGCTGGAATTTATTTGGGGAAACCAAACAGTCCAACATACAGATCAAAATGACCATTAATCTTCTACATTCTCTAGTTGTGTAGACTTGGGATAATTCACATGATGAATATTTTAACTCTTTGAGAGTGTAAACATGAAACCAAATGGACCCGCAAGGGTACATTTGGTTTCATGCGTTGTGATCACACCGTTCTGAATGCACACACGCCCAAATTGGCGTGTGTTTGTTGGCGTGCACATTGCACAAGGGACCATGAACATAATAGCTTGTGTGTGTGTGTGTGTGTGTGTGTGTGTGTGTGTGTGTGTGTGTGTGTGTGTGTGTGTGTGTGTGTGTGTGTGTAGACACAAGTGGTTACTTGTGCATGCGTGTGTCTCAAGGTCAAGGTAAACTTTATTGTCCACAAGGGAGATTTGTCTTGGGCTTACACCCCTGCTTCAGCCACACATGAAACATAGATGACACACCAAATACAAAACAGAGGGAGACAACATTACACAGTGTGAAAATCTGGTCTGCTACAATCACTGCTGTTTCAGAGCATCATTCAACATTTTAGTTGACGCTGGTACAAATGATTTTTGAAGTGCTGCCAAGCACTTCCCTTAGACGATTTACAAGATGTGTGTGTGTGTGTGTGTCTGTCTGTCTGTCTGTCCCTGCCTGCATGCGTGGAGTCATGTTGATGTTGCCATGTTCAGAGAAACAAGCACAATGGGACGAAGTGTGTATTGTTGATGTTGCCATGTTCAGAGAAACAAGCACAATGGGACAAAGTGTGTTTTAGTATACTTAGCCACACACGCAGCACTTCATTTCGCACGGGTGTGATTTTTTAAACCTGACGTACTTCCACTTAGGCTCTTTGTACCTTCTCCCTGAGGGCAGGAGTACAAACTCTCCATTTAAAACATGAGTGGTGTCGGCGTGCATGCGTGTCCATGCATGTGTCTGCGTGCATGTGTGTGTGTGTGTGTGCGTGCGTGCCGTGCATGAGCACGTGCACAAGCTGGATCAGATTCATGTAATGTAATAAAGCTGAGAGGGGCTGAGTGATAGAGAGACCCAGGTGTGTGTGTGTGTGTGTGTGTGTGTGTGTGTGTGTGTGTGTGTGTGTGTGTGTGTGTGTGTGTGTGTGTGTGCGTGTGTGTGTGTGTGTGTGTCCTGTGGGCCCACAGCACCAGGCAGCCTCTGGCAGGGACCCAAACACACACACACACACACACACACACACACACACACACACACACACACACACACACACACACACACACACACACACACACACACCATGAGGACCCCATGTGACATTAATGACGTCACCGTTTAACCCAGGGGTTTTTCAACAGTTGGTCTGGGGACCACCAGTGGTCCTTGAGAGGGTTCCAGGTGGTCCCCAGCTAAGTTGCTTAACCAGAAGTAACTCTTGAGAGCGTAAAAATGAAACCAAATGGACCCTGGCGGGTCCATTTGGTTTCATTTTTACACTCTCAAGAGTTAAAATATCCATCATGTGAATTAGTCCTAATCTACTCAACTAGAAGATGAATTAATGGTCATGGACAGAAGCAAAGGAGATCTTTAGTTTGGGGGTCTGTGGGGCTAAAATGTCCTCAAATGGTGGTCCGTGGCTCAAATGCTGAGTAAATGGTGGGCCCTGGTATGAAAAACTGACTCTGCCAGATTGCGGTAGTAGTAGTTCACAAGTTCCCTCCTCCTACCTTGATCAGGGAACTCGCAAACAGACTAGAGCAGTAAAGTAAAGTGCAACTGTGACAGCATAAAGTGGGGTGAGCTACAACCAGGTATTATAAAGTGGCAAGTCGTGAAAGTTAAACAGTTCAGTTAGATGTATAGTTTTAGTTGTAGTACTCCATAGTTGTAGTATATACTGTATTTATATCTGTATGTTTAGCAGCTTAGTTGTAGTATGTTTTAGTCTTGGCTGTATAGTCCACCCATTTTCAACATTTTTTCTGAGAGCGTACAGAAAAAAACATCTTGTACGCTCTTAGAAAAAAAGAAGCGTCTAAAGAAATCCATTAACATGGTGAAAATACATCTTGATGATGTCATCAAGATGTTTCACCTTGTTAGTGGTTTTCTTCAGGCCTCCATTTCTAGGAAACACAGAATGGGGGAACGTTTTATCCTGTCCACCCAACACATCTAGGGTACACTAATGACATATTAGAATGTTGAAAATGGGTGGAATTCCCCTTTAAGTGGGACTCATCAAATGTCCCAGGCACTCCCCCAAAAGAACCTTGTTGGCACATTTGTCGTTATATTTAGGTTTTTTTCAGACCCCCCCCCCCCCCCCCCCCCCCCCCCGCCCCCCCCAGCGCCTGGTGAGTTGGGGTGAAATTGATCAACAGGCGCCAGAGATAAAACCCTCATTTTTCACCATTTCCAGTCCTATTCCTCCTATTTTTGCTCCATTTTCTAAATATGTAGATTCTCGAATATTATGTAATTCAGAGGTTTAAGTATAATTTGGATTCCATTTGGTTTCATTTCACCATCTCAAGAGTTTACAGATCTATAAAGGGTCCATTTGGTTACCAATGGTCTTTTCTAGGAAGGAAGGAGGACTCTATCATAGGAGGAAAAAATGGTGAAAAACGAGGGTTTTATCTCTGGCGCCTGTTAACCAATTTCACACCAAGAACTCACCATACAGCAAAAAAAAAGCACTAGAGTTTCCGCCAGGAGACTCCCCAGCCGGCTGAAAAAAAAAAATCTAAATATAGCGACAAATTTGCCAAGTTGGCAACGCTGGATGGGAGCAGTAGAAGGAAGGCTCTGCTGCCTCCTGGTGGTAGAAATGATGTTTAACAATAACCTCTACTCTGGACAGCGTCAAACACAACCAAATACAACTGAAAGGCACAAAACACACCGTTTGAAACTGAGAGGATACAAATGTGACCCTAGCGGGTCCATTTGGTTCCATTTGTAAAAAATGGGTCTGAAAGAAAAATCATTAACATGGTGAAATACATCTTGATGATGTCATCAGATGTATTTCAACATGTTAATGATTTTTTCCAGATTTTTTCCAGACCTACCATGCAACTACCATGCAACTACCATGCAATGACTGGCAACCGTCTGGTAACTCTGTTTGCCAGGGACTTGCATGGTGAACCATTAGCTTAAGGGTTCATGTTAAACTCAGGGGACCACCTGGGGACCACCTGGGGATAGAGGATAGAGGTGGTGTCATCAAGAGTTAACAGAGCAAAGTGTGACAGAGACAGAGACAGAGAGAGAGAGAGAGAGAGAGAGAGAGAGAGAGAGAGAGAGAGAGAGAGAGACTTTGACTTTTACAACCTTAAAACCATTTAACCAAAATTAATATCAAAGATCCATATTCTCTACATTACAAAAGAACCAGACTAAAAACCAACTGATCCTCCTCAACAGAACAGAACAGAGAACCTCATTGAAGCACCACTGAGAAACAAATTCATCAATATTACTCATAAGTGAATAAAACTTAAGATCCACTCTAATCCTCGCTTTCACTAAAGCCTTGAAGAGAGGCAACAGCTCCTCTCTCCGTTCCACCCCCTGAGATGACAACTGGTGGAAAAACAGGAGAGAGAGAGAGAGAGAGAGAGAGAGAGAGAGAGAGAGAGAGAGAGACAGAGAGACAGAGAGACAGAGAGAGAGAGAGAGAGAGACAGAGAGACAGAGAGACAGAGAGACAGAGACAGAGAGAGAGAGAGACAGAGACAGAGACACTGCCCAAAAGGTAGATGATGATCTACCAGTAGATCACACAGACCATGCAGGTACTGTAGATCACATGACAGTCCCCCCAGTACTTGGACCCTTATAGATCTGTAACTCTTGAGAGAGAGTTAAATTATATTTAAACATCTGAATTACGTAATTTTCAAGGGTCCATACAATTAGAAAATGGAGAATAACTGTTATTGTGGACAAATTGTGGGCAAAATGTGAAAGTTCTTAGCTTTGGGTGCGAGAGACTAAACTCAACATCACAAACTGTCAACTCAAACCTCAAATACTGTTTTCAAACGTCATTAATAGCATATACAGGAAAACCTTCCAATTCTCCCCCTCTATTTTTCATTATAAGTGCATTATTCTTAAACACTATAACAGTAAGTAACACCATCACCACTATTTCAGAGCTCAATCTTTCTAGGGGTCTTGAAATGGATTTTCAGTAATGGAACAATTACATTTTTGATGTGTAGATCTTGTTGAGACGCTCATTTTGAAAGTAGCTCTCAAGTCAAAAAGGTGTGGGCACCTCTGTAGTACATAAAGTACTGAACCCTAATGTAGCATATTGTGATAGCTCATTACTGCAAGGGAAAAGCACGCCACACACACACATCACATGATTCACATCACATCACACCACAACTGGCCAGATAGTGCTACTTCTAAACTGGGATCTACAAAGTGTTGGTATTAGTGCTGGTGTGTGTGTGTGTGTGTGTGTGTGTGTGTGTGTGTGTGTGTGTGTGTGTGTGTGTGTGTGTGTGTGTGTGTGTGTGTGTGTGTGTGTGTGTGTGTGTGCCTTGACAGAGCAGAGCAGTAGAAAGTATCCTAATGTCCAGGTCGGATACACACACACACACACACACACACACACACACACACACACACACACACACACACACACACACACACACACACACACACACACACACACACACACACACACACACACACACACACACACACACACACACACACACACACACACACACCACGTACAAGAGGCAGGAGAATTACATTATAATGTTTGTGTAATCCATCGTTACAAAAGCTACTGCATCCACAGCAACATATGACAACAACTACTGTATACTCTAACAGCATGCACATCTCCCGTCTCACTGAAACAGCATGTGGACGAATTACAACAACTTTAACTAAGCCTGTTAACATCGACAACCAAACAAAAACATTTCACTAAAAAACAGACCAAAACAGCAGATCTACAAGTTGGCGAGGAAACAACAAAAACAACCTTTTCTCTTTAGGGCAGTGGTTTTCAACCTTTTTGATCCCAGGGCCCACTATTTATCCAGCAGCCACGGAGGACCACCATTTAATGGCATTTGAACCCCCACAGACCCCAAGACTAAAGATTTATTTTTGCTTTTGTCCAACAATTACAGTCCAACATACAGATCAAAATGACCATTAATCTTCTACATTCTCTAGTTGTTGGGATAATTCACATGATGAATATTTTAACTCTTTGAGAGTGTAAACATGAAACCAAATGGACCCGCAATGCGGGTCCATTTGGTTTCATGTTTACGCTCTCAAAAGAGTTACATCTGCTTATTAACCAACTTTTCATCTGGTTAGCCAACTTAGCTGCCAGGGGGGGACCCTGGCCTGGAACCATCTCTCAAGGACCACTGGTTGAAAACCGCTGCTTTTTAGGGTGATGAGCTGAAAGGTTTGGTCAAATCCTGACCATGGATGACCATACAGAGAGGACAGAATAACAACAGCAGGGAGAGAGAGGAGATCTTTGTGGTCAAAACATGTCAGTGTTTTCCTAGCCCTGGTTCGGTTGCTTCACTTGTGGTAACATTTAAATGTGGGCCCACTTGGCGTGCTAATCATTCCCTGTGTACTCACCCATTAAATAATTCCAAAGACGTGGGGTGCGATATAGTCCTCTAGTTTCATATCCATGTGAAAGTTGTGGCACAAAACGCCTATTTAGTCAAATATCTCCACTTTTCACGAGACGCACACAGACATCTCTCCCTTTGGGCAAAGGGATCATAATACCAGCTGCACCTGATCACTGCAAACGTCATCAGAGTAACACAAAAAGTTTGGGGAACACAATTGCCCGGTGCACTGCGATAGGGGCTGGGTAATTAATCACACCACCTGCCAATTGTGTTCCCCAAACTTTTTGTGTTACTCTGATGACGTTTGCAGTGATCAGGTGCAGCTGGTATTATGATCCCTTTGCCCAAAGGGAGAGATGTCTGTGTGCGTCTCGTGAAAAGTGGAGATATTTGACTAAATAGGCGTTTTGTGCCACAACTTTCACATGGATATGAAACTAGAGGACTATATCGCACCCCACGTCTTTGGAATTATTTAATGGGTGAGTACAAACAAGAGTAAATGACCGCTAAAGAGCGCCGATGTTTCCCTGTAACAGCATACGATAGAGCCCGATCCATGGCACTGATATGAAGTCATTTATGACGGAATACAGAGACATACCAGGGCTAGTGTTTTCCTTACCTTGGCTAGGTTGGTGCTGCTCCCAGCCAGGTGCAGACAGCGCCCCTGCAGGCCAGAGCACAGTACTGCATGTCAGTGCATGTCAACTCCATCAAAAAGTTGAATTATTTCCACAATTCCATTCAAAAACCCGAACTTTCATTAATTATAGATCCAGTGCTCACATTGTCAATGATTTCAATTTGTTGATTTCATTTGTTTATTTTTTACACAGTTTTGGCTTCCAGATCATGAAACCCACCAAATCAGGATTTCAAAAGATTAAGGACGGGAATCCATATTTGGATCCTGTACAGTATATGTACAGTATTCAAATATTCAATTTGTTTTTATGCTGATATATAAATATTTAAAGTTTTAAAGTCAGGCCTAAATGGGTTAGAATATGAGACAACTAAAAAAAATGTGGTTTAAGCAAGAAATGTTGACTATTTGAACAGTATATTAATGTATGCAGTTAATACTTGGTCTGGGCTACTTTAGAACAAATTATTTCATTAATGGGGCGTGGCATGGAGGTGATCAACCTGTGGCACTGTTGAGGTGTTATGGAAGCCCAGTTTTGCTTCAATAACAGCCATAAATGAATTTGTATTGTTCAGTCTTATGTCTCACACCTTCCTCTTGACAATACAACCCAGATTCTCTGTTGGGTTAAAGTCAGGACAGTTGGCAGGTCAGTTAAGCGCAGTAATACCATGGTCAGTACAGCAGCTACTAGTAGTTTTAGCTCTGTGGGCAGGTGCCAAATCGAGCTGGAGAGGAAAATTAGCATCTCCATGAAGCTTGTCAACATACCGAAGCACAAGGTACTCTAAAAAGATGGCTGTGTTGAAGTTTTCAGCCGATAACATGGCCTTAAATCATGTGTTTTGCCATGTCCAGTCTCCAAGCCACGTTATCGGCTGGTGGTAATCCACTGACAGTGAAAACTCACCAGTGGTTGCAACACAACTGTTAAGTTACAATTAAGAGCATATTTCTACAATATCAATATCAATTCGGATCGTAGCATAACTAAGAATCGCAATTTAAATCGATTCAGAACCCTCAATATCAACAGTATTGAATCGTAAGGTAAGTGAATCGTCCCACCCCTAGGTGCCAGGGTACAAGGTGTTTATTTGACCCTGATTGGTGACGCACAGGATCCTAACGCACATACAGTACATAGATAATAAACATATACAGGGCTTGACACTAACACTTGCCCGCTTGCCCGGGGCAAGTAAAAAAAATGGTGGGGCAAGTGAAGACTGCTACCTGGTTGCCCGATCGGGCAAGTGTGCAACTTAGTGCACTATAACACAACACAAGATATATTTGTCTTGAAGGCAGTCATTGCACTCTGCCTCTGTGTCTTTCACTGCTTTCTAGCTATCTCTACCTATCTCTCTCCCAGGTCCATTTGGTTCCAAACTATCATTTTGCTGGGGTCAGGGACCACTGGGTCTGTGACCACTATGGGCTAATTAAGATGATGAATTTTAACTCTTGAGAGTGTAAAAATGAAACCAAATGGACCCGCAAGGGTCCATTTGGTTTCATTTTTACGTTCTCAAGAGTTACATCTGGTTAACCAACTTAGCTGGGGACCACCTGGAACCCTCTCAGGGACCACCTGTTGAAAACCCCTGGATTAAAGCACCCAAGTAGGAAGTAAACTTAAATGCAAAATTTACAATATATTTTTGGGGGGCAAGTGACCATGACCTGAGGGCAAGTAGAACCTGACTTGCACTTGCCCGATGGGCAAGTGCCTCGGAGATCTTAGTGTCAACCCCTTTATAAGATGTTTATTTTTTAACTCACCATTGCTGAGGACTGACAGGAGCGTGGATCCTTACGGTGAGGTCCGTGTCATGGTTCTGTGAGAGCGTCTCTGACATGATGGTACTTGATGTTCTGTGGATGAATGGTAAATGGTGCATTAATTTATATAACGCCTTCATGCAAGGCGCTTTACCTAGCTCTGGTCCAGAGCTCCACTGCTGCTGAGTCTGACTTGCATTGGAGCTCTGCTCATCTCCGTTCAATCGGCCATTACTGCACCCGACCAGCCTCTCTTCTCTAGTGGATATATAAAGAACGTTTTACCTACTCACCAAAATAAACACGTCTTGTGTCATTAGAAAGCCTACTTACCTTAGTGGAAACACTCTGAGCCCCCCACCACACGGATAAAATCGACTTTTTGGCCAGAACGTGATCGTTTTTCACCGGAAAAACAACCAGGATTTGCGCCCTCTACCGATACTGCCAATGGAAAAGTTCCGTAGGATTTTTTTTTCCTTCAGTAAAAAACAATCGCGCTCTGGCCAAAAAGTCCAGTTTATCCGTGTGGTGGGGGGCTCAGAGTGTTACCACTAAGGTAAAGTCCATTTTATCCGTGTGGTGGGGGCTCAGAGTGTTTCCACTAAGGTAAAGTCCATTTTATCCGCGTGGTGGGGGGCTCAGAGGGTTTCCACTAAGGTAAAGTCCATTTTATCCGTGTGGTGGGGGCTCAGAGGGTTTCCACTAAGGTAAAGTCCATTTTATCCGTGTGGTGGGGGGCTCAGAGTGTTAACACTAAGGTAAAGTCCATTTTATCCGTGTGGTGGGGGGCTCAGAGTGTTTCCACTAAGGTAAAGTCCATTTTATCTGTGTGGTGGGGGGCTCAGAGTGTTTCCACTAAGGTAAAGTCCATTTTATCTGTGTGGTGGGGGCTCAGAGTGTTTCCACTAAGGTAAAGTCCATTTTATCCGTGTGGTGGGGGGCTCAGAGTGTTTCCACTAAGGTAAAGTCCATTTTATCAGTGTGGTGGGGGGCTCAGAGTGTTTCCACTAAGGTAAAGTCCATTTTATCCGTGTGGTGGGGGGCTCAGAGTGCTACCACTAAGGTAAGTAGGCTTTCTAATGACACAAGACGTGTTTATTTTGGTGAGTAGGTAAAACGTTCTTTATATATCCACTAGAGAAGAGAGGCTGGTCGGGTGCAGTAATGGCCGAATGCACGGAGACCAACAGAGCTCCAATGCTAGTCAGACTCAGAAGCAGTGGAGCTCTGGACCAGAGCTACGGTTTACATAGCTTGTGCATCACATTCACCACATTCACACACACATTCATACACTGATGGCAGTGGAAACCATACCTACTAGCACGTCAGGAGCAGTTAGGGCTTCAGTGTCTTGCTCAAGGACACTTCGACACTAATTTGTACAGTCATTTGTACAGTCTCAGGAAAGAAAATGGGTGGAATTTCCCTTTAAGAGGCGTCCGCCCACTTCTAAAAGTACCACTACAGCACTGTAAATCAGGGATTTTCAACAGGTGGTGCAGGGACAACCAGTGGTCCCTGAGAGGGTTCCAGGTGGTCCCCAGCTAAGTTCAACTTAGCTGGGTTAACCAGATGTAACTCTTGAGAGCGTAAAAATGAAACCAAATGGACCCTTGTGGGTCCATTTGGTTTCATTTTTACGCTCTCAAGAGTTAAAATATTCATCATCTGAATTATCCCTAGTCTACACAACTAGAGAATGTAGAAGATTAATGGTCATTTTGAGCTGAATGTTGGACTGTTTTGTTTTCTCCCAAATCCAGCCTGGAATTGTGGACAAAAGCAAAATAAATCTTTAGTTTTGGGGTCTGTGGGGATAAAAAAAAATATCCTCAATTGGTGGTCCGTGGCTCAAATCCTGAATAAATGGTGGTCCCTGGGATGAAAAAGGTTGAAACCCCCTACTGTAAATGACCAGACAAAAAACATAGGCCTACTTTTGCCCCCAAAACATTTATGTAAACATGCCGTGGATTTAGCAGAGCTTTAGCAACACTGAACAAGAGACCAGTTAAAAACACAACACCTGCATGAAACGAAAGCAACAACAGAGAAATACCTTCTTAATTAAACATACCAGCAGTCCAAGGCCCACTATACTGTACTGTAGGCTATAGCCTACTGTAGTACAGTGGTTTTCAACCAGTGGTCCGGGGACCACCAGTGGTCCTTGAGAGAGGGTTCCAGGTGCAAACGTAACTCTTGAGAATGTAAACATGACTCAGTCGAGAGTTAAAATAATCATCATCTTAATTAACCCGGAAGCAAAACAAATATTTAGTTTTGGGGTCTGTGCGGCCAAAATGTCCTCAAATGGTGGTGGTCCGTGACTCAAATGCTGAATAAATAGTGCGCCCTGGTATCAAAAAGGTTGAAAAATCACTGTTGTAGTGTACTATACAGCAGGCTATCCGTCTGGAATTAAAGCTGAAGTTACCCAATGTCTAGTCTGGTGTCGCCATCTACCGGCAGCCTGGCCACAGTGCAGGGACGTGGGTTAGTGTATAGACTACAGAGTTACGACAACTCCGTTCACTTTACGGGGTCAGTCCAATGGCGGCTCTAGTCTTGTACATAGACTTCTATTGAGAATGGGGACAACAAATAGGGACAAGTCGGTGGGCAGAAATGCATTGGACTTAGCAGGCAACAGACCCAGCTTTAATGCTCTTAGATCCCTTTATTTTAGATACTTAGACAACATAAACACTAGGCCGCAGGTTAGTCCTAAAGTCGTCACTCTACAACAGGCTACTTTAAAACACTTGTCATGTTTCACAAATGCTCTGAAACAGCTCTTATTTGCGTCACCCTCATTGAAAACAGTGCATTTCCAACTCTGTCCCTATTCAGGCTGCACGAACAGCAGCTTGAGTTGAGCGCTCAGTTTAGTTTCTGACCCCTCAATGTCGCCACTGTGACACTAGATGGCTCTGAGTGGAGGCGGGAGCAGAACCCGCCACAACTTCACTGTCACATGACCTGTCAAGAAAACTAAATGCGACACTGCTTAACTCCTTCCTTTCCCTGTCTTTTCACTGAAAACAACAACACAGGCCCGCCTACCTACCTATACCACGTTTACATCCATCCATTTAGACCAGGGGTTTTCAACAGGTGGTCCGGGGACCACCAGTGGTCTCTGAGAGGGTTCCAGACGGGTGGTCCCCAGCTAAGTTGTTTAACCAGATGTAACTCTTGAGAACGTAAAAATGAAACCAAATGGACCCTTGCGGGTCCATTTGGTTTCATTTTTACACTCTCAAGAGTTAAAATATTCATCATGTGAATTAGTCCAAGTCTACACAACTTTACTAGAAGATGGACAAAAGTAAAAAATAATTCTTTAGTATTGGGGTCTGTGGGGCTAAAATGTCCTCAAGACTGGTGGTCCGTGGCTCAAATTCTGAATAAATGGTGGTCCCTGGTGTCAAGAAGGTTGAAAACCACTGATTTAAACAAACGCCGTGATTTTTTTTAAATGCACGTTTCATGTCAACGTGATGATAATGATTAGAGAGAAAAAAGAAGGCACAGTGGTTTTCAACCTTTTTCATCTCAGGGACCACCATTTATTCAGGATTTTTTTGAGCCACGGAGGACCACCATTTGAGGATATTTTAGCCCCACAGACCCCCAAATCTTAAGATTTATTTTTGCTAGTT
>CM076986.1:44365156-44412656 GCA_039105355.1 Benthosema pterotum | reverse complement strand
ATTTTTTAGTTTTACAGAAATTAGGGTGGCGCAGAAATAAGTACACCCCACAACAAAACTACTAAATTCAGAACATTCAGTACTTTGTATGGCCTCCGTTGTTTGCAATGACAGCATGAAGTCTCCTGGGCATGGAATGCACAAGTTGGCGACATTTGGCAACATCAATCTTTTTCCATTCTTCTTCAATGATCGCCTTCAGTGATTGGAGGTTGGATGGAGAGTGACGCTCAACCTGTCTCTTCAGAATTCCCCACAGATGCTCAATTGGGTTGAGATCAGGTGACATACTTGGCCATGGAACCACTCTCACCTTCTTGCTTTTCAGGAAGGCTGCAGTGGCTTTAGATGTATGCTTTGGATCATTGTCGTGTTGGAAAAGGGCACGACGACCAAGGGCATGAAGGGATGGAAGCATCTTAGTGTTCAGTATGCAGCAGTACATTGCTGAATTCATGATGCCATCAATGAAATGCAGCTCCCCAACACCAGCAGCACTCATACAACCCCACACAAGAACACTTCCACCACCATGTTTCACTGTGGGCACCATGCACTTTTCTTCGTACTCCTCACCCTTGCGGCGCCAGACAGTTTTGAAGCCATCAGTTCCAAAAAGATTGATTTTGGTCTCATCACTCCACAGTACTGAGTCCCAGTAGCGCTCATCTTTGTTAAAATGGGCCATAGCAAACTCTAGACGGGCATTCTTGTGGCGGGGCTTTAGGAGAGGCTTCCTTCGAGGACGACGTGCCTGCATGCCATTCCTCTGCACTGTCCGGCGTATTAAGTCACGAGACACTGGCACTCCAATTACCGTTTCTAGTTCCATAGATACTTCCCGGGTACTTGCATGCCGGTTTTCTTCAACCTTTCTCATCACAAAACGTTCCTGCCGTGGTGTTAACTTTCGTGGTCGACCTGGGCGTCTCTGTGCAATGATTGAAATTCCACCTTTCTTAAACTTTTGAATTACTTTTGCAACTGTATTCTTACTAATAAGTAAGGCTTTGCTTATGGTCTTGTAGCCTTTGCCTTTCTGGTGTGCAGAAATTATTTTCTGGCGCAGATCTGGTGTCAGTTCTCTTCCATGTGGTGCCATTGTGGACAGAAGCGGTGGTTTGCTTTAGGTAACACCCTTTTGTAGCCAACTGCCTAATGAACACCTGTGTGATGACTAATTAGACTCACCTGTGTTTGAATGAATATTCAATTACACATTAGGAGCCTAAAACGTAACTTTGATCAGAGAACTACAGTGGGGTGTACTCCTTTTTGCACCACACCAATTTAACTAAAACTGAAAAATATGTAATCCGAGTTATATTATTTAACTTTTTTATAAGTCAAATCTTCAACAATTGCTGTAAGAAACTTAACCTATGCACATTTTGTAAATACCATTTCTTTTCAATGATGTATTGTGAAAAAATAGAACTTTTTAAAGGGGGTGTACTCATTAATGCTGGGCACTGTATATATATATATATATATATATATATATATATATATATATATATATATATATATATATATATATATATATATATATATATATATATATATATATATATATATATATATATATATACATACAGTATGTGGGCCGGGACTTTTGTACTTTAGTACAAGCACAATGTAACGGTACATGTAATGTCATCTAATGGCATCTAAATATACTGTAGTACTACATAAAGTAAATAAATAAAGTAAATAAAGTACTACAAATACGTATAAAATAAGTACAAATAAGTACAAATAAGTACTACAACTACTAAAGTTCTAATACTGCAGAATGTCCCATTTCACAAGTTCAAAATGTGTACATGTGTAAGGCCGGGGATTCGAACTTAGGTCTCCGCTGTGAAAGTGCAGCATCCTAACCACCAGACCAAAGATCGTAGCAGAGTTTTTTACAGCGTATATGAAGCAGTGGTTTTCAACCTTTTTGACACCAGGGCCCACTATTTATTCAGCATTAGATCCACAGACCACCATTTGATGACATTTTAGCCCCACAGACCCCAAAACTAAAGATTTATTTTGCTTTTGTCCACAATTCCAGGCTGGATTTGGGGAAACCAAACAGTCCAACATACAGATCAAAATGACCATTAATCTTCTACATTCTCTAGTTGTGTAGACTTGGGATAATTCACATGATGAATATTTTAACTCTGGAGAGCGTAAACATGAAACCAAATGGACCCGCAAGGGTCCATTTGGTTTCATGTTTACGCTCTCAAAGAGTTACAGCTGGTTAACCAACTTTCCACCATTTAGCCTGGGGACCACCTGGAACTCTGATGAAAACCACTAAAATTACCTTTGGGTGGTCATACATTGCAGGATGCATATTTGGGTGGGCTCTGCCCACCCCCCTGCCCCCTCTAGATCCGGCCCTGACAGGATGTCAATCCTCCTGGACTGAGGCCTGACATCAAACATTACAGTCAATGATTATTAACATTTATTAACACAATGTACAGTAATATAACATTACAGTCAATGATTATTAACATTTATTAACACAATGTACAGTAATATAACATTACAGTCAATGATTATTAACATTTATTAACACAATGTACAGTAATATAACATTACAGTCAATGATTATTAACATTTATTAACACAATGTACAGTAATATAACATTACAGTCAATGATTATTAACATTTATTAACACAATGTACAGTAGATATGATTCATATACATGGAACATTCAACATAACAGTTACAAATTTCTTTTATACAATTTTCTAATTACATTTTATAGCTGAAATAAAATACTAGTCATTAAATTGTCAGTGAGACCCCCGAGGGTCTCACCCCACAGGTTGAGAACCACTGTGATGTTTTTACATGTCAACGACCTCAGATGACCCTAACAGTGACCCCAGATGACCCTAACAGTGACCCCAGATGACCCTAACAGTGACCCCAGATGACCCTAACAGTGACCCCAGATGACCCTAACAGTGACCCCAGATGACCCTAACAGTGACCCCAGATGACCCTAACAGTGACCCCAGATGACCCTAACAGTGACCCCAGATGACCCTAACAGTGACCCCAGATGACCCTAACAGTGACCCCAACAGTGACCCCAGATGACCCTAACAGTGACCCCAGATGACCCTAACAGTGACCCCAGATGACCCTAACAGTGACCCCAGATGACCCTAACAGTGACCTCATCACCACCACACCTGCTCCTGATTATTACATTATGATACAAGACATTTTCTGTCTGTCCTCACAGCCTGTCTGTCTGTCTGTCTGTCTGTCCTCACAGCCTGTCTGTCTGTCTGTCTGTCCTCACAGCCTGTCTGTCTGTCTGTCCTCACAGCCTGTCTGTCTGTCTGTCTGTCTGTCTGTCTGTCTGTCCTCACAGCCTGTCTGTCTGTCTGTCTGTCCTCACAGCCTGTCTGTCTGTCTGTCCTCACAGCGGTTACACGTCGCCATTCCGAAGCCCCGCCATTCCGATCGTTCACTTCCATTAATCGGAATGGCGGGGTTTCTCTGTGGAAAAAAGACACTGCCTTTCCGAAGGCCACACATCACCATTCCGAAACACTGCTATTTCGAAGAATACCACTTCGAAATGGCGATGTTTTTTCTTTTTTTCAAAGACCACGCCATTCCGAATATATTATTATTCATTGCCTTTTTATCATTACTCTGTCTCGCCAGTCGCTCGCCCTCTCAGATCTATAAGTCTCCATTTGGCAACTGTCCATCATTTAGCTGTGGACCACCTGGAATCCTCTCAGGAACCACTGGTGGTCCCCGAACAGCTCGTTGAAAACCACCGCACTAACGGATCGCATTTCGTTAAGGCTGTAGCGCGCGGCTCTCAGCTCTCTCTCTCTCTCTCTCTCTCTCTCTCTCTCTCTCTCTCTCTCTCTCTGAGTCCCCCCCCTCTCTCTCTCTCTCTCTCTCTCTCTCTCTCTCTCTCTCTCTCTCTCTCTCTCTCTCTCTCTCTCTCTCTCTCTCTCTCTCTCTCTCGCTCTCACCCTCATCTACGCGCGCCACAATCAAATAGCGCAAAGCAGGGCCGAGTGCAGAAGAATATCAGTTGAAAATCGATGCTGTTTTAACAGCTATTTTGTCTGTCTGTTTGTCTACTCTGTTGGCCCATGACCACATATTTGCACATGTCACATTTTCCTCTAGCTGTGCGTGCGTGCGCGCTCATTTTGGAAATGTCTTGAGCGTAAAGCGCATTCCCACATGTGGATAAAAGACACTAAAAAAGTTTGAGAACCGCGGCCTGCCAAATTACGTAGAAAGTAAAGTAAATGGGGATAAATAGAAAACAACCCGGCTAGTCTGTATATTTCTACTGTAAGCAGCAGCACCACCGCCAGTCCGCCGCCACTTGCTCTGGTAATAAGCAGCGCAGCGACAGCAACGAACATAGCCCCATATGCAACTTCAGTCCCTGAATGCACTCATAATCATGCATGTAGGTGTAGGAGTCTGTCTGAAAGAGACAGACTGGGCTCACAAATGGGCATAGCTGGAAGAACCTTTGACCACGTTAAAACTCACCCATGATGCGAGCATCTTATATGATATTATAGCCGTTAGTGCGCAACACTGCTGGACGGCTCGTTATACAGATTGATTGCACCTGCACTATGGAAAAAGATCGACAGCTACTTTCATTTCATGACAAATTGCACCGGTATGAAGAAGAGGAATATCCCTACATAGGATATATAAAGGTAGGCTATTTATCCCACCTGGGCCTGGGGTCTCAATGTAAAGTTACACAACGGCTTTTGCCAATAATTGAATTAGGCCAAATACAACATGCTGATAGGTAGACGAATGCGTGCTGTCTGAGCAGCAGAAAACGCTCTGCTCTCCTCGGACAAATGTAACAATCTGATCCTCATAAGGTGTGAATAATCTGATTGATCATTATTATAGCGAGCCTATGAGTGCCACCCCAATATTGAGAAGAAATAAAATCTCCAAATAATAGCCAAATAGGCCTCCAAATAATGCCTACTATTTGAGCCACCAGGGACCTTATATTTATCCTCTCACAGCACAGTGATAAAATAGAACTACTATGTTGAATGACATAGTAGTTCTATTTATTTGTGAGTCTAATATTTCTGAAATATTATAGACTCACAGACATTCATTCTACATAGTAGCCTAGTTCTATTTTATAGAGAGAGAGAGAGAGAGAGAGAGAGAGAGAGAGAGAGAGAGAGAGAGAGAGAGAGAGAGAGAGAGAGAGAGAGACGCGCGCTACAGCCTTAACGAAATGTGATCCGTTAGTGCGGTGGTTTTCAACGTTGTCCGGGGACCACCAGTGGTCCCTGAGAGGATTCCAGGTGGTCCCCAGCTAAATGATGGACAGTTGCCAAATGGACACTTATAGATCTGTACTCTTCACGCTCTCAAGAGTGAAATTATAGGCTATTTAAACATCTGAATTAGGCCTAATTAATTTTCAAAACGAAATGCAGTAGAATTGTCATTTTGACCAACGTTTTACCAGTTATTTCCTAAATTGTGGACCAAAACTTGAAAATCCTTAGTTTTGGGTCAGAGAGAATGAGAGACTGAAGTCGACACCAAATGGTGGTCCGTGGCAAATGGTGGTCCGTGACAGAAAAATATTGGGCCCTGGTGTGAAAAGGCGTGTGTAACTGAGCGTTGGCACAGCCGCGCGTGCATTTTAGATCCCGATTTTAGGTCTGTGCGTCCCGTCCGTCCGTCCGTCCGTCCGTCCGCCTGTCTGCCTGTCTGTCAGCTCAGCTGTAAACTGCAACACGTGGCTGTGTTGTTGTTGGACACTGTACTGAACACATTATGAACAGCTTCATGTCGGGAACATTACATGTGCCCATGTCGATGCTTTATGTTACATATATTATTGGTATAGCGTGACATGCAGTGAGGAGCCTATGTGCAACTTTAATAAGGCTCTAAGACTCTAAGGCTAGGCTATATCTGTAGACTTTACGAAATGAATAAATAAACGGGGGGGGGGGGGGGGGGGGGGGGGGGTCGGTCGGTCTGCGATAGAGCAGCAGACGGAGAGAGGGGCGCGCTTGTTTGGGCAGGGGGGGGGGGGGGGCGAGAGAGAGCGTGGGGGGGGGGGGGGTCGGAATGGCGATGTCTTTAGTAAAATGGCAAAATGGGGATGCTTCGAAATGGGGGTGTTTCTAAGTGGCGGTGTTTCGGAATGGCGCCCCGCCCCCCCTCACAGCCTGTCTGTCTGTCTGTCCTCACAGCCTGTCTGTCTGTCTGTCCTCACACAGAAACACAGAGGAGCCATAGTATAACCAGAACCCAGCATATAGAGGTTTAGTGAATGAGGTCTGGACAGTGTACAGATGAGACAGAGTGTCCTCTAACACTCTGTAGAAGGACAGAGTCCCAGCAGGACGGTCCACATAAACTGCTACTCTGTTGGAGCCAGAGGGACTGATAGGAAGGAAAGTGTACTTACTATTGTGTCTGACATAGTAAAAACTATCACTACAGTACAGACTCCAGGAGTGTTTATAGTTTCCAAGCCTACAGTCCTCACCCTCTCCTTTCCTACTGATGTCTCTGTCAGTCACTCCTATCTCAACACTTCCACTGAACTGAACCTCACTGTAGCAGCGTTCATCCAGACTCTCTGAACTCAGAACCTGAGG
The DNA here is from genome assembly GCA_039105355.1 of Benthosema pterotum. NCBI lineage: Eukaryota > Metazoa > Chordata > Actinopteri > Myctophiformes > Myctophidae > Benthosema > Benthosema pterotum. Next base: position 44,405,983 of record CM076986.1, on the reverse strand, counting down.
CCGTACATCAAACCTGTCAGGATGATCAGGATATGAATGATCCTGACCATCCCGTGTCACCTTTGTGTTGTTCTCAGACAGAGAGAGCTCACTGTTTGCTGTGTTTGTGTCCAGTGTGAGACGCTGGAAATCTGATGAGAAAAAACAACACAGTAAAAATATTAAATACATCATTCACTGACACACACGCACGCACACACGCACACACGCACACACACACACACACACACACACACACACACACACACACACACACACACACACACACACACACACACACACACACACACACACGCGGACTGTAACGGTTTGAGTTTGGGGTGCCAGTTAGACACTAGGTCTAACACAATTATGTCCAACTTATAGTTGATTCGACGCAACTGCTTAGTATTATTTCAGATTCAAACCATACAATGGATTATAGGATACACATGCACATAAATGAATAAACCCATAAACCATAACCAGGGATAGGTTATCCAAAACAGACTTCAATTAGAGCAATATTGGAATACACAACAAACCAGAATAAATCATTAGAACCATTAGAAACCACACAGACACAGAGAACTCCGTTTGATGCTCATATATTCAAATGAATGAAAAGAATGAATGAATGGATGAGTGGATGTGTTTATCTCCCCACAGTTCGCCCACAATACCACAGTCAATTGTCTCAAAACAGTCAGTTAATGGGCTAGTTGATTGTTGATCAACACCAAAAGTAAATAAAACAAAAGAAAATTCCCACGGCCTGTACCGGGGTGAATGAGTTAAATGAGTTGTGTGTGTGCGTGTGTTTGTGTTTGTGTGTAGGGGGCGGGGCTAGGTACCAGTCCGTGGCAGCGCTGCGCTGTAGAATAGGCAAGCCAGTGGTCACAGTGATCGATGCACTTCAAGGGCTATCTTCGTCCTGGATCCTGGTCTTCATTCATGAAAAACGCAACGCGCGGACATAAACGCGGCACTCGTTTGCTCCTCTTCTCCTCACCAACAACACAACACTCGTACAAGGCATCGCGCCATATTGGAATGTACCATTCATAGGTAGGGAACCAACGTAACGGCGTCGGGGGTGTGTCGCCGCGGCGACGTCGGACTGCGTGTGTAAAGGGACGAACGGGGACATGTACAACTACGGGGTGTGTGAGGAGGTGCGCACGTGAACGATGATCGCCACAACACACACACCTTGCTGTGTGTAAAGATCTGTGAAGATCTGATATTTTAGTCAGATTTAGTGTAGAAGTTAAAGGAGGATCTGAGGATCAAAAACAGTTAAAACTGTGAATATATTGTGTCATTTTGAAGGTGAACCTCCGCCCAGGTAAGGACACACAGCGGGGGACCCCTGGGGACCCCCAGGCAGAGCCCCCCCCCACTGGGACAGGTGTGTATAACACCCTTTAGTACATGTGTGAGTATTTTATATGTGAAATGTACAGGTATTGAATGTGAATGCAGTGATCCACATAGAACTGGATTAAGTCACTGCATGACTGTTGTGATAATGACATGATAATGATGAGACAGATCTGATGATAGGTAATGGATTACAGGCTATGAGTGCTCATCAGAGTGCAGTGCTAATACTCAGACAGACAGACAGACAGACAGACAGACAGACAGACAGACAGACAGACAGACAGACAGACAGACAGACAGACAGACAGACAGACTCACGTGTTGTAAGGAGTTGAGGTTTAAGGAGTTGAGGTTTAGTCCAGTGTTCTCCTCCATGATTCACACTGTAGGAAGTAGAACAACAATGAATCAGTAAAAACCTCTGCTGCTTCATGTCTCACATCAGCCTGTTTTAGTCACACACAATATTTACTAAACGCTAAACCATCAGGATACGGTAAATTACTGCAAGTGTCTAAACATTTTACATTTATTTGGCTTAGTTATTTTACGTGTTTATTATTTTCAAGCAATCCCATACTGACTGACCAACATGGACACAGTCCTATAGTACTGACTGACACAGTCCTATAGTCTACTGACTGACCAACATGGACACAGTCCTATAGTCTACTGACTGACCAACATGGACACAGTCCTATAGTCTACTGACTGACACAGTCCTATAGTCTACTGACTGACCAACATGGACACAGTCCTATAGTCTACTGACTGACACAGTCCTATAGTCTACTGACTGACACAGTCCTATAGTCTACTGACTGACACAGTCCTATAGTCTACTGACTGACCGACATGGACACAGTCCTATAGTCTACTGACTGACACAGTCCTATAGTCTGACTGACCAACATGGACACAGTCCTATAGTCTACTGACTGACCGACATGGACACAGTCCTATAGTGGACTCACTTGACAGTCTCCAGGACAGCAGACAGCTTCTTCAGACCAGAGCCTCCTAAGTGGCTGAAGTTCAAGTCCAGCTGTTTCAGATGGGAGGAGGGGTTGGAGGTCAGAGCTGAAGCCAGAGAAGAACAGCCTTCCTCTGTGACTCCACAGCCTGACAACCTGCAGAGAAATAGAGATTTAACAAAGTGCTGTTGGTGTTCAAGTAGAGATCCACACAGAGAGAACACATTCTTTACCCCAGGATCTTCAGTCTACACTGTGGACTCTTCAGTACAGCACAGAGCTGGAGCAGCTGTGATTCCTGCAGGCAGATGAAACTGAGGTCCACTTCTCTCAGATGGAGAAGATTAGAGCTGAGAGCTGAGAGCAGAACTTCAAATCCTGTCTGTGTGAAGGTACAGCCAGCAAGTCTGGAATTACACAGGAAATATCTGGAGTCAATATCATAGATTTGGAGTAAAATTGCAAGGAATTAATAATCTGAAGTAAGTCACATTAACCTTATTTTCTTAATTTAACCCTTTGTGTCCTGAGCGCGCTTTGGTGTTTTATCTGTTGAAAAATAGCAGATCAACAAGCTCATGTCGCGCCACCGAGTGGCGCGACATGAGCTTGTTGTTCTGCTATTTTTGAAAAATTGTGAAAATGTGCTGCAAATCTCTGAATATGTTATTTTGGAAGCAAACATTTTTAACTCAAATTTTTGCATCTGGGGGATCCCCTAGAACAACATGTTTTTACATGGGGGTCCGCAGCCAAATATGGATAATTCTGGTGGTCCTTGGCTTGGCCTTGGACACAGGAGCACAGATTTTTCAGAAAAACTAGAATCTAGTGTCAGAGACTATAGAATATGGGGCCCCGATTTTGGTTACATTAGCCCCTTATGCGCAATTAACGCACTTAGCATTGGGGAAGAGGCGTTCCCACACTAAAGTTGATAATTTCATCCTATGTCCCTTAAAAACCTCCTATACCCGTTAAATTATGCATAGGTGTGGTTTGGGCGTTTTTAGCTTTCATCCAATCCGTGTTGGTCTTGCCATTCCCTTTAATTCATCCCTTATCTATTTCCCTTATCCCTACTGCTATGTCTGACCCTCCGAAGCACGCAGCCTGGCTGCGGGCTTAGGACAGACGCCTATTCTCAAAGATCATGCTCTCATTTTCAAACAATTATAGCTCGGTCAATTCTCAATCATTTCTTACCATTCAACATGTTATGTTGAAAAAACATGTTCCATGTTTTTTTGCTGTATGTGGCGTGCATTTATCCCAAGTCTGCGAAATGTTATAAAGTAAATTGCAAAAAAGTCGGCAATTCGCGGCAAAAAAACGTTTTTTTATCATTGATTTCTCGGTCAATTCTGGACCATTTTTTACATTTCAAAATACAGCATGACGGGAAAAACCTCCTCTCTCAGATGCTGTATAGAATATGTGGCTAGGTCTTCTCTACGATGCGGGATCTAGCAAAATGTAAGTGTCGGGATTTTGGTGGAAACGGTCCACCAAATCCCCGACACTTACATTTTGCTAGATCCCGCATCTGAGAGAGGAGGTTTTTCCCGTCATGCTGTATTTTGAAATGTAAAAAATGGTCCAGAATTGACCGAGAAATCAATGATCAAAAAAACGTCTTTTTGCCGCGAATTCCAGAGTTTTTTGCAATTTACAGCATTGCGTCACAAGTTAATTAATGTATTTAATTATATTATATACTGTACATTGCCTAAACACAAGGAAGTGACCGACAGCAGGCAATCTGCAGCTGTTTATAGGACAATCCATAAATAAGGAGATGAATTGAACTGGCGCCTTTCCACGTGGAGTCGTGAACATCTCCAAAGGCGCACAGACACCGCACCGTGCACACGTGGCTCTGCCTTCTCATATCGGTTAAGGGGTGGTCTCTGATGGCGTTATCTAGTTCCCAAATCTATCTGACGAAATTAGCAACTTAAGGGACTGCGCAACAAACACGCCCATGACCACACCTCCAGCCACAAATAACGGTGTCGGCATAAAGAATAGTGGCTAAGGGAAGAGAAAAGGTGACCAAAATAGCAATAAGGGAATTCGCTGCGGGTATCGGGTAACGTTAGGGACAAGGGGTGGAAGGAAAATCGCGCCCCTAGTGTCAAAAACTCGATTCTAGCGTCAGAAACTAAATTCTAGTGTCAAAAGTAGATCCTAGCATCAGAAACTATCATTTAGTGTCAATAACTAGAATCTAGTGTCGGAAACTACTGTAGAATCTAGTGTCAAAAGCTAGAATGTTGCTGCAGCTATAATCTGGTGTCATGAACTACTGTATAATCTGGTGTCAGAAACTCCAATCGAGGGTCAGGACACAATGGGTTAAGTGTGTGCGTCCATGCACACACATGCATGCGTGCAATTCAACATGGCTCTACATACTGTACTCACTTACTGTACCTAATTAGATCACATTTATTATGATTATTATGATGATTATTGTACCATAGCATTGATAATGATAATTCCTTAGTAACCTAATAATTGTGTTATTATTTTAATCAATGGCGGTACTGTGTTGGCAACTTTATTACTCTTAGTATTATAACTAATCCATAAATAATTAAACAGAAGCAATGTAAATAATAATCTGACCTCAGAATCTCCAGTTGACAGTTTGGACTCTTCAATCCAGCAGAGAGCAGGTCCATGTCTGGATCAGTTATGTCATTATAACTGATGTCCAATTCTCTTAGATGTGAAGGATTAGAGCTGAGAGCTGAACACACAATCTCATATTCTGTCTTTCTGAGTTGACGGCCAACAAGTCTGTAAATGTAGATGATGTAAAATCAGTGATTATCAAAGCAGATCAGTCTAGTTTATGTTCAAGGAAACAAACTATAAAGTGTAATGTAATTGTACTGTTGGTCAGATGTTGACAGGTCATATAAGAACAGGAAACAAGAAAACATTAAAGTGAAAGACAGATAATCTATTATTACTACTCTACTGTGTGTAACATGCGTGTGTGCGCGCACACACACGTGTGTGGGTAGACAAACACACATGCGCACACACGTATCCATGCACGCAGGCGGGTGCGCACACACACACACACACACACACACACACGCACGCACGCACACACACACACACACACACACTTCATGCATGTATGATGCACCCTAACACCACATGCACCCCTCCCCAAACACACGCACACACGTACATACATACTGTATGCATGCGCGCGCACGCACGCACACACACACACACACACACACACACACACACACACACAAACACGCATGCGCACACACACACACACACACACACACACACACACGCACACACGCACACACGCGCACACACACGCGCGCACACACACACACACACACACGCACGCACACACACACACACACACACACACACACACACACACACACGCACGCACGCACGCACGCACGCACGCACGCACGCACGCACGCACGCACACACACACACACACACACACACACACACACACACACACACCACACACACACACACACACACACACACACACACACACACACACACACACACACACACACTAACCGAGCCTTTCTGCTGTTCCTCACAGCTGGGAGCAGATTCTTTCTCCCCCATGGTGATGTCTTGTATTCCTGCAGGTCCAACTCATCCAGAGGCTCCTCTAACGTCAGCAGGATGAAGGCCAGAGCTGAACACTGGGATGGAGACAGTTCTGTCTTTGATCTGTCTGCTGACTTCAGGTACTGTTGGATCTCCTGATCTACTGAGTGGTCGTTCATCTCCATCAGACAGTGGAAGATGTTGATCAATCTGTCAGGAGAGAGACTGCTATCCAGAGGGGTCATCTCCTTCAGGTTCTTGATGGCTCTCTGGATGCTCTCTGGACTGTTCTCTGTCTGACCCAGCAGACCTCCTAACAGACTCTGGTTGGACTCCAGTGAGAGGCCATGAAGGAAGCGGACAAAGAGGTCCAGGTGGCCGTTCTTACTCTTCAGGGCTTTTTCCATGGCTCTCTGCAGGAAGACATCCAATGAACTGACATCGTCTCCTAGGAATGCCTTCAGGACCTTCATGTTCTTCTGTGTGAAACAGTGGATCAGGTAGACTGCAGCCAGGAACTCATGGATGCTCAGATGAACAAAGCTGTAGACCTTTCTCTGAGACTGAAGAGTCTCTTCTTTGAAGATCTCTGTGCACACTCCCGAGTACAGCGAGGCGTCTTTCACATCGAGACCACACTCTTCCAGGTCTTCTTGGTAGAACATGACATTGCCTTTCACCAGTTGTTCAAACGCCAGCCTGCCCAGCTTCAGGAGAACATCCCTGTCAGTCTCCTCATCATACTTCATCCTCATCCTCCTCATCTGGATCGACGTGAAGTGGCTGAACATCCCAGTCAGGTTCTTGGGCAGCTGTCCTGTCTTCTTGTCTGTCACCAGGTCCTTCACAACGGTAGCGGTCATCCAACAGAAGACTGGGATGTGACACATGATGTGGATGCTCTTTGATGTCTTCATGTGTGAGATGATGGTGCTGGCCAGCTCCTCATCATCCCTGAACATCTTCCTGAAGAACTCCTCCTTCTGGGGGTCTGTGAACCCTCGTATTTCTGTCACCATGTCAATGCAATCACAAGGGATCTGATTGGCTGCTGCAGGTCTGGTGGTTATCCAGAGGAGAGCCGAGGGGAGCAGATTCCCCTTGATGAGGTTTGTCAGCAGCATGCCCACTGATGATTTCACCGTGACATCAGAGATGGCGTCGATGTTCTGGAATTCCAGTGGAATCCTGCTTTCATCCAGACCATCGAAGATGAAGCCAACTTTCCAGGCAGTGAGATGCTCTGCTGTGACCTTCTTTAACGTTGGATGGAAAGCATGGATCAGTGAGAGGAGACTGTGCTGCTCATCTCTGACCAAGTTCAGCTCCCGGAATGAGAAGGGAACCAGGAGAACGATGTCTTGGTTCTCCAAACCTCTCGCCCAGTCCAGAGCGAACATACGCACAGAGAATGTCTTTCCGATGCCAGCGATGCCATTGGTCAGAACTCTTCTGCTGGGTTTGTCTCTGCCAGGGAGGATGGTCTTAAAGATGGCAGAGTACTTGATCAGGTCCTCATGGAGGGTCTTCATCTTGGAGAAGGTCTCAAGCTGCCACACCTCATGTTGCTGATTAACCCCTTCACTCCCTCCTGCTGATAGGTGGAGGTCTGTGTAGATGCTGGAGATGGAGGGCATCTCAACGACGTATGTCACACGATCAAGACCGTCCAGAGTGACCTTAAAAACCTTTAAATCCTCCTGCAGACTGACATCTGATATGAGAAGAGAAATAATACTTGTTAAACATTCAATAAAACATACAATACGATAAAAACAACATCAATGTATTAAATTTCGTCCAGAAAAATCTAAATTTCCTTTTGTCCATGTATGTGTATGATCAATATTTGGACTATGAAACAGGAATACAAAATGTATATTTAATCTGATGTCTGCTGTGACCTATACATTTTTGCAAAGGTGGCAACAGACATACATTTTGTATGTAAAATGTGTCCAGTCTTACCGTGTCCAGGTGTGGTTGGACTGAATGTCTTCTGTCCATGTGAGGTTGTGAATGTCTCTCTGTGGAGATGAAGACAATAGAGAATAGTTTCATATATAAACTACCAGTACACTACTTTATTAAACATTCCTCATCACTAGAGAACACAACATTTAGGGCATTTAGTCACAGTATGTCAAAGTGAACAGTATGTCAACACTAGTGTTATAGTGTTGTATACATTATAGTGTTATTGTATAGTGTTATAGTGTTGTATACATTGTGGTGTTATTGTATAGTGTTAGTGTTGTATACATTGTGGTGTTATTGTATAGTGTTATAGTGTTGTATACATTGTAGTGTTATTGTACAGTGTTATAGTGTTGTATACATTGTAGTGTTATTGTATAGTGTTATAGTGTTGTATACATTGTGGTGTTATTGTATAGTGTTAGTGTTGTATACATTGTGGTGTTATTGTATAGTGTTATAGTGTTGTATACATTGTAGTGTTATTGTATAGTGTTATAGTGTTGTATACATTGTAGTGTTATTGTACAGTGTTATAGTGTTGTATACATTGTGGTGTTATTGTATAGTGTTATAGTGTTGTATACATTGTATAGTGCCCACCTGTCCCGGATCTCGCGGGACAGTCCCGAAATTCAACCCTCTGTCCCGCGTCCCTCAAAAAGGGACTAATGTCCCGCAAAACTGTCAAAAGACGGAGGAGGAGAAAAAAGAGAGAGGGAGAAAAAAAAGTCTGACGCTGTGCTGGCGTGCTGCTGCGCTGCCGCTCTCGTCCAAATAAGCGTCCATGAGCTGTTATTTGCAAACATATTAGGCCTAATATTACTATATTATTATATTATACCGTATATGCGTTTGCAGACCTCATTCCTGCCGACGCGCACCATGCCCTCAGCATCTCGCATGTCACAATGCGACAGCAGTCCTCCACCTCAAAATACATGTTTAATTCTGCCATAAACAGCTTATGTAGGCCTACAGCGGTTGTTTTAAGTAACTCAGACTGCATAGGCCTATTATCTTAAACGTATAGGTCTAAAGTCATTCCGTGTGTTGATGTGTTGATGAGCTAACTGCGAGTTATAGCCTAAGCAAGCACTCACCATACTGAATCCATGCGTCTGTCAACAGGGTCACCGGAAAAGTCTAGCCGCAGCAAAGTCGGCCCGAATAGTGGAGAGGTCGGCCCAAGTCTGTGGAATGGCTGGTATGCATGTCTATTGCATGCATATGGCTTGATAATGGTTGATATGCATGTCTGGTTGATTTTGGCCGAGATTTCCACAGCCCTTGGCCGAGATTTCCACAGCCCTGGCCGACCTTTCCACGTCCCTTGGCCGAGATTTCCACAGCCCTGGCAGACCTTTCCACGTCCCTGGGCCGAGATTTCCGCACTTTTGCTCGGTCTGACTTTGCGGCGGCCCGACTTTTCCAGTTACCGTCAACAGCGCATCAATGCGCTCCGATACAAAAACTTTTTGAGATTTCAAATTTCTCATCCTCACTCAGTTTTCAAGCGATTGTTTTAATTCCAACTAGTCAATACAGTATATAATTTATATATTTTATATTTTCATTGGGTATAGGTATAGCCACGTTTTTTTTCATCAAACAATAGATAGAAAAGATAAATAGGCCTAATGTCGTCCTTTTTACCACGCAGCTTAGAGACATGTGCGCTGGCTTGTACACTTAGCCTAATTATTAGAGCTTTCCCAGCGGTTTATTTGATTGGAAAAATGAGCACCATGTATTCTATAATTCAAATAATATGCTGATTGAGGTTATATTACAATATTTTAAAATGTTCAAACTGTGGAATGTTACACGGCTGGGCAACCAATTAAGTAGGCTAATTACAGTCAGTCATGTCAATCATGCCAGCAAGCAGCGCTGCCTATAATATTAAATGAAAAAGTCAATAACTTTGCCTCTATGTATGTTTGTCATACCTTTTAATTTTGCACTAAAAACATGTTCACCGGAACCCCCCCCCCCCCCCTCATGTGTCCCGCGGTGTCCCGCAACAGGGGGTCCCTTGTCCCTCATTGGCCATGTCTGGAGGTGGTCACGCTAATACATTGTAGTGTTATTGTATAGTGTTATAGTGTTGTATACATTGTGGTGTTATTGTATAGTGTTAGTGTTGTATACATTGTAGTGTTATTGTAGTGTTATAGTGTTGTATACATTGTAGTGTTATTGTAGTGTTATAGTGTTGTATACATTGTAGTGTTATTGTAGTGTTATAGTGTTGTATACATTGTAGTGTTATTGTAGTGTTATAGTGTTGTATACATTGTAGTGTTATTGTAGTGTTATAGTGTTGTATACATTGTAGTGTTATTGTATAGTGTTAGTGTTGTATACATTGTGGTGTTATTGTATAGTGTTAGTGTTGTATACATTGTGGTGTTATTGTATAGTGTTAGTGTTGTATACATTGTAGTGTTATTGTAGTGTTATAGTGTTGTATACATTGTAGTGTTATTGTAGTGTTATAGTGTTGTATACATTGTAGTGTTATTGTAGTGTTATAGTGTTGTATACATTGTGGTGTTATTGTATAGTGTTAGTGTTGTATACATTGTGGTGTTATTGTATAGTGTTATAGTGTTGTATACATTGTGGTGTTATTGTATAGTGTTAGTGTTGTATACATTGTAGTGTTATTGTATAGTGTTATAGTGTTGTATACATTGTAGTGTTATTGTACAGTGTTATAGTGTTGTATACATTGTGGTGTTATTGTATAGTGTTAGTGTTGTATACATTGTGGTGTTATTGTATAGTGTTATAGTGTTGTATACATTGTAGTGTTATTGTATAGTGTTAGTGTACATATTTGCAGGTGAATGTCACATACTTCACATCAGGAGGTCCAGGAGGTTCATTAGTGAAGTTAATCCCCCATTCTTTAGAATCATCACTCTTCACAGACAGAATGCTAGGAGATGGACACTCTGATCTGTGGTGAAATCTACTGGAATAAAAAAAAAACAGATACTGTAGATACCTTAAAACATAGATCCATGTTTATTCAATCATTATGTGAATATTATTGCGTAGTATTTGTAGTTTGACATACTGTGTGTGTTCAGGTCCAGGAGGTTCATTACTGAAGTCAGGAGGTTTGGCTCTAGAATGGTCACTCTTCACAGACAGAAGGCTGGGAGTTGGAGACTCTGATCTGTGGTAACCACCTCTGAAATCACAACAACATTATGCAAACAGTATATTTATGAGTGGAAAAACTCACTGCATTAAACATTCTTAACCATTGTCTTATTACACGAAAAAGAGATCACCACATGTTGGTTTCAGCTTCTTGACACATAAAACAACAAAATATAGAATATTATCAGTGAGTTGCACCCAATACAATAACCTGTTTACTATGTAGGTGTAGTTTGTTAGACAGACAGACAGACAGACAGACAGACAGACAGACAGACAGACAGACAGACAGACAGACAGACAGACAGACAGACAGACAGACAGACAGACAGACAGACAGACAGACAGGTGGGCCTTAGGCACACTTTAAATGTTACATTACTTTTATATAGCACCTTTCCACACGCGCACGCACACACACACACACACACACACACACACACACACACACACACACACACACACACACACACACACACACACACACACACACACACACACACACACCTAGAAAGTCATTTTAGGCTAGAACTATAAAATGATTATAAACTGCGCATGCAAAACTGTTTTTGCTAATGTAACTAATTGTTGTTCTTGTATTGTGGTTTTGTAATACAATTCTTGTTATACAGTATGTACTGTATCTCTTAGTCCCTCAATATCCTGATTTCTGAGAATTAAATACAGTTTGAACAAACAAACACATTAATTTCCATTAATATCAACATACTTCGCATCAGGAGGTTCATTAGTGAAGTTAATCCCCCATTCTTTAGAATCATCACTCTTCACAGACTGAAGACTGGGAGTTGGACACTCTGTTCTGTGGTGAAATCTACAGGAATCATAAAACAACATAGACACAATACCTTGAAACATAGATACAGTACATGTTTATTCAATCACCATGTGAATGAAAACATCCTTTTATTCTAGATTAGACAAGTATAACAGAAGGGTTTAGGGTTCCATTCTATATAAAACGTATGGAAACATTGATGTTTGTCTCAAATGAAACAGTACAGTAATACAGTGTGTATATTGAATAGTGTTGTAGTATATTGTAGTTTGTATTGACATACTGTGTGTGTTGTAGTATATTGTAGTTTGTATTGACATACTGTGTGTGTTGTAGTATATTGTACAACCCCAATTCCGTTGAAGTTGGGACGTTGTGTAAAATGTAAATAAAAACAGAATGCATTGATTTGCAAATCGTTTTCAACCTCTATTCAGTTGAATACACCACAAAGACAATATATTTAATGTTCAAACTGATAAACTTTATTGTTTTTTTGAAATTATACAATCTTTTGTAAATTGATCCCTGCAACACGTACCAAAAAAGTTGGGACGGTGGCAACAAAAGACTGGGAAAGGTCATGAATGCACAAATAACGCCTGTTTGGAACATTCCACAGGTAAACAGGTTAATCTTAAACAGTTTAATATCGTGATTGGGTATAACAGGACCATCCCAGTCGTTCACAATCAAAGATGGGGCGAGGTTCACCACTTTGTGAACAATTCTGTAAGAAAATCATCCAACGGTTTAAAAACAATGTTTCTCAACATTCAATTGCAAGGAATTTGGTGATTTCATCATCTACAGTCCATAAGATAATCAAAACGTTCAAAGAATCTGAAGAACTTGCTATACTAAAGCGACAAGGCTGAAAACCAACACAGAATACTTGTGACATTTGATCCCTCAGGTGGCTCTGCATTAAAAACTGACGTCGTTGTTTAAAGGATATTACTGTGAGGACTCAGGAACACTCAGGAAACCATTGTCAGTTTACATAATTTGTCGCTACACCTGCGAGTGCAAGTTAAAACTCTACCATGCAAAGCAAAGGCATACATCAGAAAGGTTGGTTTGAAAAACAACCAGAAAAACAACCACTATCATTAGAAATGTGGACTCATCAGACCACAGCACACTTTTCCACTTTGTGTCTAACCATTTCAAATGATATTGTACCCAGAGAAGGCATTTCTGGTTGTTTTTCTGGTTGTTTTTTCAAACCAACCTTTCTGATGTATGGCTTTGCTTTGCATGGTAGAGTTTTAACTTGCAATCGCAGGTGTAGCGACAAATTATGTAAACTGACAATGGTTTTCTGAGTGTTCCTGAGTCCTCACAGTAATATCCTTTACACAATGATGTCAGTTTTTAATGCAGAGCCACCTGAGGGATCAAAGGTCACAAGTGTTCGGTGTTGGTTTTCGGCCTTGTCGCTTTAGTATAGCAAGTTCTTCAGATTCTTTCAATGTTTTGATTATATTATGGACTGTAGATGATGAAATCACCAAATTCCTTGCAATTGAATATTGAGAAACATTGTTTTTAACCCATTGGATGATTTTCTCACATAATTGTTCACAAAGTGGTGAACCTCGCCCCATCTTTGATTGTGAACGACTGGGATGGTCCTGTTATACCCAATCACGATATTAAACTGTTTAAGATTAACCTATTTACCCGTGGAATGTTCCAAACAGGCGTTATTTGTGCATTCATGACCTTTTCCAGTCTTTTGTTGCCCCCGTCCCAACTTTTTTGGTACGTGTTGCAGGGATCAATTTACAAAAGATTGTATAATTTCAAAAAACAATAAAGTTTATCAGTTTGAACATTAAATATATTGTCTTTGTGGTGTATTCAACTGAATAGAGGTTGAAAACGATTTGCAAATCAATGCATTCTGTTTTTATTTACATTTTACACAACGTCCCAACTTCAACGGAATTGGGGTTGTAGTTTGTATTGACATACTGTGTGTGTTGTAGTATATTGTAGTTTGTATTGACATAATGTGTGTGTTGTAGTATATTGTAGTTTGTATTGACATACTGTGTGTGTTGTAGTATATTGTAGTTTGTATTGACATACTGTGTGTGTTGTAGTATATTGTAGTTTGTATTGACATACTGTGTGTAGTATATTGTAGTTTGTATTGACATACTGTGTGTGTTGTAGTATATTGTAGTTTGTATTGACATACTGTGTGTGTTGTAGTATATTGTAGTTTGTATTGACATACTGTGTGTGTTGTAGTATATTGTAGTTTGTATTGACATACTGTGTGTGTGTTGTAGTATATTGTAGTTTGTATTGTAGTATATTGTAGTTTGTATTGACATACTGTGTGTGTTGTAGTGTATTGTAGTTTGTATTGACATACTGTGTGTGTTCAGGTCCAGGGTCATTAGTTCTTCCTTTAGACACCAGACTGTCTCCCTCCTCCTCTCTCTCCACACCATCACACATCTTTAGATCTTTATTTAACCTGTCAGGGTTACAGTCAATGAGACACTACCAAAATACAACCATGTACCTGTCCAAATAGGGTGGTCAACAAGTCCACTCACACAACACCAGAGCAGAGCGAGTTCAAGAAACCATTTGTAACCCAGATTCAGCACAGAGAGATGCACACTCACCACCAGTGTTGCCAACTTGGCGCATTTGTCGCTATATTTAGCGCTTTTTCAGACCCCCCTAGCGCCAAAATTAGTGAAAAACTCCTGGTGGAAAATCTAGTGCTTTTTGGCTGGTGAGTTGGGGGGAAATTGATTGACAGGCGCCAGAGATAAAACCCTCATTTTTCACCATTTCTCCTCCTATGACAGTGGTTTTCAACCAGTGGTCCCCAGGATAAATGATGGATAGTTGGTTAACCAGATGTAACTCTTTGAGAGCGTAAAAATGAAACCAAATGGACCCGCAAGGGTCCATTTGGTTTCATTTTTACGCTCTCAAGAGTTAAAATATTCATCATGTGAATTAGCCCAAGTCCACACAACTAGAGAATGTAGAAGATTAATGGTCATTTAATGGTCATATTCCCTTCCAGGCAAGCATCTAGCGCACTGGTGTCAAACATACGGCCCGCGGGCCGGATGCGGCCCGCGCAATGATTTAATCCGGCCCCAGGATTGTAGAGCAAAAATTTCTGAGTCTATCAAAAAAAAGGAAGTCTCTAGCACGTTCCTGTCAAAAGTTATGATCGTTTAAAGAAATGCTTCCAAGTTCTCTTCTCTGAGCACTAGTCCGGTAGCAGTAACCTGAATCCGCCAGATGGGGCAGCAGAGAGAGGAGTATTCCCTCCTCCTCTCTCTGCTGCCCCATCTGGCGGAGTCAGGTTACTTCACCAGTATGAGGGTCTATAACTGAGGGATTATTCAGATCACAGCTTGGCTATTTAAATATAATAATATGGGTAATAATAATAATAATAATTCAATTCAGGGTTAAAAAAATATACTGCATTTTAGAAGCATTAGTTATTGCTATTCATTCATTATTTTGGAATGTTCGATGATCCATCACTTCAATAAAAAGCAAGTCTGCATAAAACCATGGGTTTTGTAGCTATTGACAAATTTCAGCTAAGAAACTATTGGATATTTTACTTTAACTATTTTATTGGCACACTATAAATGAAGTATCTCTAATAGCAAATGTCTTAATCTAGGCTACAAGTATAAAACCAATAATGAAAGTCATTAATAGCTATTAATAATAATTAATGCGACTGGCACCGCGGCGTGACTGGCACTGCGGCGTGACTGGCACCGCGGTGCTCCGGCCCCCATGAAGTCACATTAAGTCCAATGCGGCCCCCACCCCAAAATGAGTTTGACACCCCTGATCTAGCGCATTCTAGTGCATTTTGGAAGTGCCACTAGTGCACTTTGGATTTTGGCAGTTGGCAACACTGCTCACCACTTCATCTGCGAGGCGAAACGAGGCCCAGGCTTCCACAGGGGGCGTAGGGCTAATGAAGGGTTCTCTGGTGTGTAAGGCTCTCCGTCGGCCACAGGGGGCGTAGGGCTAATGAAGGGTTCTCTGGTGGTGTGTAAGGCTCTCCATCAGCCACAGGGGGCGTAGGGCTAATGAAGGGTTCTCTGGTGTGTAAGGCTCTCCATCAGCCACAGGGGGCGTAGGGCTAATGAAGGGTTCTCTGGTGTGTAAGGCTCTCCATCAGCCACAGGGGGCGTAGGGCTAATGAAGGGTTCTCTGGTGTGTAAGGCTCTCCATCAGCCACAGGGGGCGTAGGGCTAATGAAGGGTTCTCTGGTGTGTAAGGCTCTCCGTCGGCCACAGGGGGCGTAGGGCTAATGAAGGGTTCTCTGGTGTGTAAGGCTCTCCGTCAGCCACAGGGGGCGTAGGGCTAATGAAGGGTTCTCTGGTGTGTAAGGCTCTCCATCGGGTTTACCATCACACCGACAGGATCCTTATCGCAGAGTTCTCAGCTCTCAGTAACAACAGTCATAGTTGTGTACTCTCCCACCAACGTGGCACCACCAGAGGAAGTGGAGAGGTTTTGGGAGGACCTTGCTGCAACTTTCTGGCTATACTGCAGGGGCGGATTGGCCATCTGGAGTACAGGGAGTTTTCCCGGTGGCCTGTGCCACCTAGTGCCCTGGAAAGTTTTTTTTTTTTTTTTTTTTTTTTTTTTTTTCTTTTCTTTTAAGTCCTGGGCAGGCCAGGGTGCCAGGCCCAGGCTAGGCAAACTACTGCGCTCGCGCTGCTGGTGCCTCCAGCAGCGCGAGCGTGTTGCCAACTGCCAAGATCCAAAATGCACTAGTGGCACTTCCAAAATGCAGCTGGCTAACCAGATGTAACTCTTTGAGAGCGTAAAAATTAAACCAAATGAGGCATGAAACCAAATGGACCCTTGCGGGTCCATTTGGTTTCATTTTTACGCTCTCAAAGAGTTACATCTGGTTAGCCAGCTGCCAATCCTGCTATATTGGGTGACTTCAACGCCAGACTTGGTCCAGAGGACGTTCCCTTCCCATACCAGGACTCTACCAACCACAATGGCACACACCTCACTGCCCTTCTCACAGAACACCAGCTACTGGCAGCGAACACTATGTACAGGAAAAGAACTGGCAAGCGATGGACCTTTCGAGACCCAGCCTCAGGAACAATACGTCAGCTGGACTACATTCTCGTGAGGTGAAAGCGGAACCGTACAGTACTTTCAGCCCTGTAGGCTCTGACTAGCACGTGGTCTCAATGAGGGTGCGTCTTGCCTCAGAGACCCGAAGCCAAGCCCCAAGATCCGGCATGACTGGAAGGCATTTGCAGCCGACCAGTGTTGTAGTGGTACTTTTAGAAGTGGGGGGATGCCTCTTAAAAGGGGAATTCCACCCATTTTCCTGTTTTTTTTTTCTGAGAGTGTACAAATGTGAACTAAATGGACCCTAGTGGGTACATTTGGTTCCATTTGTACACTCTCAGAAAAAAAGGAAACTCATTACCATGGTGAAACACATCTTGATGATGTCATCAAGATGTATTTCACAATGCTAAGGATTTTTTCAGACCTCCATTTCTAGGAAACATGTACGCAGGAACAAGGGCCAAGGCCATGGGTCAACTCAACCCAACAGGACTAAAAATCGAGGAAGGCACTTGCTTGGAGGGTACTGAATGCATGGTCAGCGTGTGGAACTCAAATCTCCCCCGACAAATCCAACTCTTCTTCTATGCAATGGTGGAGTCTGTTCCCCTATATCGGGGATTTTCAACAGGTGGTCCGGGGACCACCAGTGGTCCTTGAGAGGGTTCCAGGTGGTCCCCAGGCGAAATGATGGAAAAATGGACCCTTGCGGGTCCATTTGGTTTCATTTTCACACTCTCAAGAGTTAAAATATTCATCATCTGAATTAGCACTATTTAATTTAGAAGTCTACACTGTTTTGTTTGCAAAATCCAGCCTGGAATTGTGGACAAAACCAAAAGAATTCTTTAGCTTTCGGTCTTTGGGGCTAAAATGTCGTCAAATGGTGGTCCGTGGCTCAAATGCTGAATAAATGGTGGTCCCTGGAATCAAAAAGGTTGAAAACCCCTGCCCTATATGGCAGCGAATGCTGGACCCTGAAAAGTCTCTAGACAGCTGCTACACCAGAATGTTGCGTATTGCACTTAACCTCAACAAGAGTGAACATGTCACCAACAAGACACTGTATAATATGAGGGAATACCAAAGGTGAGCCAGAAAGTAGCAGCCAGGAGAATGAGACTGGCAGGACACTGTCAAGTAAGTAGTAATACTGAAACCTGGCTAGTAATACTGAAATCTCACACTCAACATGCGCCTTGTCTTGGACTTAAGCTTCTCTCTCTCTGTCTTGAATCTGAGCGCAGGGTAGTTTTGATATGAGCAGGCTAAAGCCGTACATGCACACACACACACACACACACACACACACACACACACACACACACACACACACACACACACACACACACACACACACACACACACACACACACTAACTGATTCATTGTAGATTTCAGGTGTCCATTTTCACCAAGTTTTTCTAAACTTTTTGCATTTTTTTTTTGTTATTTTGAAAAACAACACATTTACAGTTAAAATGGCCAGTCTAGAAGCTCACAACATGTTGCTGTAGACTGGCCATTTTAACTTTTCAAAAATGTTTTTCAAAACTAAAATAAAGCAAAGACGATAGGGATAAGTGGGTTAGCATGTGAAGATGGAGCCTTAGAGTAGATTTCCATCACAACTTATTAAAAAACACAAAGAGTGGTCCACTCCACACCATACAGCATTTCTACAGGACAATGTAAATGACAGCAGTTTGGGGTTAGATGAGTCTTACCTTTAGTTATGAAGCTCAAGGTTTCAGCTTCAGTTGTTTGGTGTGAAAGGAGTCCATTTGGTGTTCTGTCTCTGAAAACACTGAACTGTCTGAGGAAGTGGAACACACACACACACACACACACACACACACACACACACACACACACACACACACACACACACACACACACAGGGGGAGAGAGAGAAAGGGGGGGGGGGGGGGGGGTTGTGTTATAGGGGCAGGGGCTGAAATCCCAGAAGATTCTGTGTTAAAGTTCAGGGGAGCAAACATATATTCAACTCTCCTGAATGCTGCCATGGAAAAGAAAGGACATTTAGCATTTATTTTATATAAAAATGATCTGGTAAAGGATTGTTGTTTCTACAGACTGGGTAAAAGGGGTAGGGGCTGAAGCCCCCTGTGGTGTCTATGTGTGCACGTCTCTGCACTCAGCTCACTGCTGCAGAATTCCCCTAAATCACGTGACTTCTGTTCAGTGAGTAGAGGCGGGGTGTGTGACACTGTGTGTGTGTGTGTGTGTGTGTGTGTGTGTGTGTGTGTGTGTGTGTGTGTGTGTGTGTGTGTGTGTGTGTGTGTGTGTGTGTGTGTTTCCGGACGCAGCATTCTGTTCTTTCAAAATGTCAGTCAGACGTGGTTATCTGAGCCGGTGAAACAACTCAGTGTTTTACTGACTTAAGTATATGTTCAATCCAGTGCATGGGAATAACAGATCTACAAGCTCACAACGTACAATGGAAAGGTGAAAGTAACAGATCTACAAGCTACAAGATCTACAAATAATGCAACATAAACCCATAAGCAGGCTAAATCCACAGCATAAATTTCCACAGTAACTAGTGTGGCATTGCTTTAATGAAACTAAATCAAGCCTAAACATATCCAGGTTAGATGGTTAAGTTAATATCTGATCCAGGATATAATAAACCAGGATACCTGTCAATGCTTAAAGGAGAATTCCACACCAAAACACATTGGGCCTCAATCTACCTTGATTCCTGTGACATGATACATAATGTCCTTGAACCACACACTACAAGATAATTGGACTTAATTGGAATTAAAAGGTGTCACCTGTGGGACATGAGTATCAACCAGAGTGATTGGAGAGGAGAGTGGCAAAAGGGAGGAGAGGAGGAGGAATAGATTACCTTTGGATTACATGTAAAGTCTGCCCCAAAGTGATGTCGAATTCAAGCGTGTTTATCAGTATACTATTAAAATGTGATGTGTGTGGGATGTGTTTGGAGTTACAGAAATCCCTGCAGTAGAATAAAGACAACCTGCGGCCATGTTAACTGTTGGAACGACGTCGATGTTGTCATGGGGACGGGGACCTCATGGTGAAATGTAGAAAAGGGGACACCTGTGACAAAAATCAAGGACATTATGTATCATGTCACAGGAATCAAGGTAGATTGATGGCCAATGTGTTTTGGTGTGGAATTCTCCTTTAATCTCTAATCAAAGTTTGATACAACACTGTCTACAGTATTTAACATAACATTTAAAGAGAGGCCTTTAGAGAGGCCAAAACCACAACATTATGCATTTTTGCATATCTCTATGCTCTGCTACATTATATTAATGTATAATGTAGCAGAGCATAGAGATATGCAAAAATGCATAATGTTGTGTTTATATTTCACTGTGGACCATTCACTCTCAGAGTTACAGAGCTGTAAATGTCCATTTGGTTCTATGTGTTAGTTTAGTTTGGCTTTATTTAACCTGTCAGAGCTACAGTCAGTGAAGCACACATGCACGCACGCACGCACGCGCACACGTACACACACACACACACACACACACACACACACACACACACACACACACACACACACACACACACACATTTTAAACCATGGATGTGTCAACCATCAACATGTGTCTGGTTTCAACATGGAGTTACCTTTTATTACTGTAGTGAACAACCTAATGAGTAAATGTTTTACTAAATGTTCAGACACAGCCAGATCGTGTTCTGGAACCATTTTATAGTTGATCTGAACCTCCCAATCCTAATCCTAATCCAACCTATTGATGCTGAGAGACAAGCAGGGAGGCATTGTGGGTCTAATGGTTACAGCCTTTGGTATGACCAGGCCGGGAATTGAACCCTCGACATCCCAGTTTCAGGGAGGACACTCTGGAGGTCAACAAATGGAACCAAATGGACTCTTTTGGCCATTAAACAAACAAAAAGGAAATGAGACAGAAACTATATAATGTCCATGAATTCCAGTCTTCATATCCAACACTCCATATAAGGTAACATATTGTAATGTTGTGAAGCTTCATATGTTAATTGATTCAACACTCCATATATGGAAGGTAACATATAGTAATGTTGTGAAGCTTCATATGTTAATTGATTCAACACTCCATATATGGAAGGTAACATATTGTAATGTTACCTCAGCAGATCAGACAACAATAAGTTACACTCAGGTCTTTCACAGAGCCTTGTACAATATCCTACAATATCCATACAGTCAGCTGGAGATACAATCATTAAAACATTAAATAATATTAATCTCACCCCCCATCCCTCCATAACAAACAGTAAACATTGTTACATAAATGTATAAAACTCTTACCAGACATGAAGTTGTTTCTGTTTCCAGAGTCGACTCAAAATGGAGCCTGAACTACCTGTGACTGTTAATGATACAATGAGACACGCCTCTGTGTGTGTGTGTGTGTGTGTGTGTGTGTGTGTGTGTGTGTGTGTGTGTGTGTGTGTGTGTGTGTGTGTGTGTGTGTGTGTGTGGCTTGCTGCCAACCAGGAACCAGTTTGACAAGCTCTTTGTCTCTGTTATGCCATCATGTGAACCGCGAAGACACATCATGTTAATTTATTACACACAAATGTTATAAGGGCATTAAGGCGTGCTGAATCCAAATCTGCTGGATGTAAAGTTCAGAAATGTTTGCTAAGCCTTCAAAATGTACCATTTAAAGATGGCGGCCACCACCATACTGAAGCATAATAAAAATGATGTATGTTTGAAGGTAGAAAATGAATGATGTTTTATGTTTTCATATATGGGGAATACAAGGACATGTTTGTATTTCAGATCAATTGTGAAGGTGCCACTTCAGTGTAATTTATTTTGTGAAAGTTGGCCTCTTTAGATATTTTTTCATGGTGAATAATTTGCCTAAATTTGTGTTCATGACTTTTATTTGCATGCAGCAGACAAATGGACAGCCAGTCCCAATGATCTACAGTGTTCTGGCAGGTGTTGCAAAGTTTCTCGAAACTTACACAATGTACTTCATGTGTACTTTCCTGCAGCCACAGCGTTGACTGAAACCAGCCTTGTGCAAATGCATGCTGTGTTCTCCCTGCATGCTTTTGGCAAGGAAAGCAGCCATGGCACCAACTAACCATTTAGGAGCGTCCATACTATTTCAGTCATGGAGGAAGATCAGGGTGTGGTAAGTGACGCTTGATTCTATACAAGAGCTTGATAAGCCTCATGAAAAAACACTATTGAACTGAATAACTTACTGACTGACTTACTGAATCACTAATACATTTTTGTTTTTTGTGTTTTGTTTGTGTAGAAACAAAAAGTATTCAGTAGTGATAACACTACATAAATATTTTCTATAGGGATTGTGTAGAGATACAGCAGTAAATGTGTAAGCATTGTGTAGTAATTCAACAATAAATGTATAGTGATTGTATAGTTCTTTCCATAAAGCCATAGTGAGGCTGAAGTAATGAATTAGCAGCCAGGTAGTGATTTGAATAGGAATTATGTAGTAATTATTATCAGTAGTGATTAAGTAGTGAAACGGTCGTATCCACATTTCTCTACCAAATACTACACAAATCACTACAGAATCACTACTCAATCGGAATACTAAAAACGCTATTGAATGAGTAGTGATTCAATAGTGTTTTTTCATAAGGGAATGGAAACGCATGATGTGAAACTTTACACCATCTGAGGTTGGTGACAGAGTCTCTTGTGGACGAACCATAAGTACAAAACAACTGGACTCTTGCTACATTGCATCTAGTATCTACCAACTTCAGGTACACTTTATACCGTATCTTACAGATTCATTTCTCTGCTAACCTCACTACCATGAGAAGACCTTTTCCAAACCCAATGTGATCAATACTAAGGGTGGGACAATTTACTTACCTCACGATACGATACAATATTGATATTTAGGTTTCTGAATCGATTTATATTTGTGATTCTTAGTTATGCTGTGATTCAATTTGATACATTTTTTGCTCCACAAATGACTGTGCTTTTATTATACCAGAACCAGGGAGATTCCTCATTCCACCCATTTTCAAGATTTTTTCTGAGGACGTACAAATGGAACCAAATGGACCCTGACGGGTCCATTTGGTTCCATTTGTACAGCCTCAGAAAAAAAAGGTCCTGAAAGAAAAATCATTAACAAACACAACTTGATGATTAAGAATTGCGATATATTTGCATATCGATTTTTTTTGCCCAGCCCTAATCAATACCTGCCAAGTTGTTGTCTTACTGGTCAATGAATTGAGACACACTGTGTCAGCGGTAAGTTGCTGTCATTCAGTCCAGTGAGTAGACAGACATACAGGAGGACATTATTCCACAATGCATTACAACAACTAAAACTGATTTATTGTAGTTTTAATTTAATATTATTGTACAAAAACATCCAGTAAAACAACAGATACAGTATATATATAATATATATTATATACACTGACTGTTAAGACCAAAACCTTATGGGACAAAACCCTTTTAAGGTCAACACTGTAGTTTGGGCTTTAAACAGACACAAAGATACAGTACCAAAGATATATAAAAATAAATACCTACAAAATATACAGTACATCCAAATGTTGGGTGCAGAGTTCTGACTGCCAAACGTTGGGCGTACCAAAGATATATAAAAATAAATACCTACAAAATATACATCCAAATGTTGGGTGCAGAGTTCTGACTGCCAAACGTTGGGCGTAACTCTGAATGTTCAGTAAACTTTAGACCTGAGACAGAGAAAGAGAAAAACACAAAACAACAACATTATGAAAATGAAGAAGAAGAAACACATGTAGAGTTCTGTTATGAAGTCAAGAAATACCTTTTACAATTTAGGACTTTAGCAGCAGACAGTGTCAACTGTCAATAGTTATATTTATTTACCACTCTCAAGGGGCACCTACAGATGGCTGCAATTCGAAACTGGCCTCTGTAAAACAAAATTGTATATAAAATCCCCCCCCCCCCTCTTTGTACATTTCTCTTTTCCCTTTTTACCTCCACTATGATTTTACCTCCATGATTTGCTGCTTCTGACTTCACTGAAGTAGTTGTTTTGTATGTATTTGAATGCCTTAATGAAATGAAAAAGTTGGCCACTATTGTAAACAAGTGTATTCTTAACTAGTGTGTCCAATCAGCTCTGTCAGATTTGATGTAGTTGTACTTGAATTGTACTGTAATTCTCCAAGCTGTTATCAGTTTTGTAGCAGTGTGTACTTGACTTGTACTGTAACTCTCATCTCTGTCAATAAAAAATTCATTCATTCATTCATTCATTCATTCATTCATTCATTCATTCATTCACCTAGAGAATGCAGGGTAGACAATGACTCAGAATTTATTGAATGCATGTTGTACAAATGTAAATGGTAAATGGTGCATTTATATAATGCCTTTATCCAAGGCGCTTTACATAGCTTGTGCATCACATTCACCACATTCACACACACATTCATACACTGATGGCAGTGGAAACCATGTGTAGCAGGTGGCTGCAGCCTCTGTCGTGATGGCCTCTAAAGTCTAGTATCTGCCCCTGGACAAAGTGGATGTCCCCTTTGGTCTAGTGGTTAAGATGTTGGGGGTTCGAATCCCGGGCGTTACATTGGTGCCGTGACCCAGATCGGGTTTCCTCGTGGAAGGAGGTCAAAAGGGAGGTGAGTGTAGCACAGGGGTCAGCAACCTGCGGCTCACCAGAACACAGCCCTAGTGGCTGTGTTCTGTTATTACATACACACACTGGGGTGATCCGCCAACATAATATAAACATTTCAGTCACTGACAGCACCCAAAACACGTTGCGCTGTCTGACAGTTGCCAATTAAAGTAGCACTTGGCCATGCCATAAAAGCCCAGCAGTTATCAGAGGTGGAGCTTTCAATCTGAACCACCCATTTTCAAAGGTTTACTCAGTTTACTATGTCATTAATATACCTTAGAGAGATAGAGATGTTGTGTGGACTAGAAATGGAGTTCTGAAGATTTTTTTTTTCTAGAAACTTTTCTTTTTTTCTGAGAGTGTACAAATGGAACCAAATGGACCCTGACTTGGTTCACATTAAAGTTAATTTAATGGCAACTAAATGAATGAATGAATTAATTAATTAATGAGAAATTAAGGCAAATAATGACAAGGCTACTGATTGTTTCATTGGCTAGCAGCTATGTGCATTGTGAAATAAACTAACTCAGACCACATTAATTTCTTTATCACCCAATGCCATTAATAGTTGTATTTACCTAGAGAAGGTCACCATACAGACTAGAGCATTACTAGTTGTATTTACCTAGAGAAGGTCACCATACAGACTAGTCATTACTAGTTGTATTTACCTAGAGAAGGTCACCATACAGACTAGTCATTACTAGTTGTATTTACCTAGAGAAGGTCACCATACAGACTAGTCATTACTAGTTGTATTTACCTAGAGAAGGTCACCATACAGACTAGAGCATTACTAGTTGTATTTACCTAGAGAAGGTCACCATACAGACTAGAGCCAGTATTACTAGTTGTATTTACCTAGAGAAGGTCACCATACAGACTAGAGCCAGTATTAACTCCAGACAGTAGAAACTCAGCATCACTGCACTCAGGATCAGCTCCAGCCTCAGAACGAAGGTCTGCAGCAGCATGTAGTACCCGGCCAGCGCAGCAGAGGGCACCAGAACCAACACCGACACAGCGCTGGCCAGGGAGCGCTCACACAGGTTGCCTTGGAAGCTGAGCCAATCAGAAATGGAGCATGTTTCATTAGAACCAATCACAGGCTGGCCTTTAGAAGCTGCACCAATCAGAAATGGAGCATGTTTCATTAGAACCAATCACAGGCTGGCCTTTAGAAGCTGCACCAATCAGAAATGGAATGTTTTATTAGAACCAATCACTGGTTGGCCTTTAGAAGCACTGTGAGCACACGATAGCAGACAAAGTCCGATGTCTTTTCCTCCATGTTTGGAGTTTTTGAATGGCTGTGGATGGGAGATAAAAATGGCCGTTGCAAAGTGCCGCATAGACCTGTATCCTGAGGACGCACGGCTGTGTGGCACTTTTTTATTTCCCATCCACAGCCGTTCAAAAACACACGTCATGTGACCTCAAAACGCTGCGTCCAAACTCTGCACGTTTTATTAGAACCAATCACTGGTTGGTCGTTCGAAGATGCACCAATCAGAAATGAAATGTTTTATTAAAGCCAATCACAGGTTGGCATATGTGAGTGCTCACGTGACCAGAACGCTGGCTTCTGATTGGAGCATTCATTCAAGCCATGTAATAAAATGAACTAACTGCTCACCTAATGCTGAGGATGTTCACAATGTTTACACTTCTAAAGTGTCTACATTGTTTAAGTCACTCACAGAATTATATAGTAAATATATTTTACTACTGTAAATACTAATTTACTGTGATGTATTTTCTGATGTAATATTTCTAGTACTCACCATAGAGCTAATAAATGTATTTTATGATGTAATATTTCTAGTACTCACCATAGAACTAATAAATGTATTTTATGATGTAATATTTCTAGTACTCACCATAGAACTAATAAATGTATTTTATGATGTAATATTTCCAGTACTCACCATAGAAGAGTCTAAAGGACTCCAGAACAGCATAGAGAACCAACAGAACCACATCTAGGACCAGATTATCTGACGGATACGGGAGGATTACACCTGTACACACACACACACACACACACACACACACACACACACACACACACACACACACACACACACACACACACACACACACACACACACACACACACACACACACACACACACACTGAACTGTTTGCTTCAGCATTCCAATTGTGATCAAAATATTTGATTTTCTTAAGTAGCAGGTCTTAAGTCTTAAGTCAAAACCAAAGTTTTGACTTAAGACCTGATACTTAAAGGGATACTACGTGCCTGTCTGTCTGTCTGTCTGTCTGTCTGTCTGCCTGCCTGCCTGCCTGTCTGTCTGTCTGTCTGTCTGCCTGTCTGTCTGTCTGCCTGTCTGCCTGTCTGTCTGTCCATAATTGATTTTAGTGAGCAGAAAGAATCAATAAAAAGCAAACTTGACAATCTGACTGTTGACCGTTCAGTACATCTGGATCATCTGGATTATTATTGACTCTGAATCAATTACTTTACACCTCAATCATGTTACCAAGACTGCATTTTTTGTATTTTAAAAATATATTGCACAAATGAATCATAAATATTGGCATGGGCGTCACCGCCATTGACTATGCGGGTGCTGCAGCACCCGCAACTTTTCACGTCGGAAAAAAAATGATGCGAAAAGTGGGGGTGCTGGCTAAATCGCAACTGTCTATGCCCTATTTTATTACTCCATGTCCAGGCCAGCCTACGAGCCCAATCAATTGGCCGTTTTCAGAATGATTGATTGGACATCCAGCCAATCACAAATAGTTAGCCAACCAGCAAGTCCAAGCCATTGGTCAATTCTAGAGCCCTAGAGAGCTGCGATATTGAGGGGGAAGAAAATCAGTCTGGTCACGTGGATCATGTGCTCGCACGAGCCCATAGACTCCAATGCATTTAGTAACTTCTGCTTGTCACCATTTGGTTCAACTTCTGGTTGACACTACTCATCTAAGTCTATGTAGAGAAGCCGCCATTGGACTGGCCCCGTGAAGTGAACAGAGTTTGCGCAACTCTGTGTATTTCTAAGGCCCTGCTTCCTTCCACGCTGCCGCTGCCCGGTGTATTCACAGTATTTGTTTGGGTAATTTACACCAGCTGAGCTGAGTTGTGCGTGATTTAAACCCTAAAGCGAAATCAGCACCCGCATCTTTCCAGACGCGGTGACGCGCCTGACTACTGGCTTCGGCCAATAGAAACACACCTTTATAGATGAACATCAGGCCTTCAGCCAATAGAAACATACCTTTATAGATGAACATCAGGCCTTCAGCCAATAGAAACACACCTTTATAGATGAACATCAGGCCTTCAGCCAATAGGAACATACCTTTATATATGAACATCAGACCTTCAGCCAATAGAAACACACCTTTATAGATGAACATCAGGCCTTCAGCCAATAGGAACACAGATGAATACCAGGAGTTGAGGAATAGAAGGATCTGGAGAGGACTGGAAGACAACTGATATACACTGAGTTAAGGAGAAATATATATCATTATACACATTAGTGGAAGAACTGATATACACTGAGTTAAGGAGAAATATATATCATTATACACATTAGTGGAAGAACTGATTTACACTGAGTTAAGGAGAAATATATATCATTATACACATTAGTGGAAGACAACTGATATACACTGAGTTCAATATTCACTCCCAGTCTGAAAACACACATCTTTAGAATCTGTTTTAGCTCATAGCACTTAAAATAGCTTATGTCATTTAGATACAGTAGATAGCAGTGCACTAGTTTTAGTAATTTATCATGGGAGATTCTCCAGTGTTACGTGGAACTCAACTACAGCAGTGATCCATCTCTCTTTCCTTACAATCATATCATAGTGGCACAGTAGCAACTGCAAAGCAAGATATGACACATAATGATGATTATAGCATCAAGAACAACACATATGACTTGTACAAACTATTTGAGCCTAGTAGAGTACTGTTTCTTTAGACTGAGACATGCACTTCTTTTTTTGTTTTTGCTCATTGTTGATTGCTCTGGATGAATTGTGTAAATTGTAAATTGTGATGATAAATATAATATATACATACAGTATATACAGTAGGGACTGTAAGATGTGAAAGGATACGATCAGTTGTCTGCCTGCAAAGAGACAAACACACACATCAGAAGTTTATTTCAATCCAGGTAGAGTTTTATAAAACAATGACAGGTTGCATCATAGCAGGACTTTAAAATGGTTTAACCAGGGGTGGATCTAGGCATGGGCATGGGGGGGGCAATGCCCCCCTAAATGCCCAGTCTGCCCCCCCAAACACGATGGCATTCAATACAATAGGGGTGGGACGGTTCACTTATGCCACGGTTCGGTTTGTACCTCGGTATGGGAGCCACGGTTTCGGTTCGGTTTCGGTACGTTTCGCTTTTTAAAAATAAAATTTAAAAAATGTTCTTTTATTTCACTTATAAGCACATTGAATGTGAATATAAAAAAATAAATCAAGATTTTCAAAACATTGTATTATAAACTTAAATGTTAAGGTATTAGACTAAACATAATCCCTATTCAGACATATTCCAGTAGGCCTGTCTTCTTCCTTTTCATTATTTACAGAAGAAAAAATGTATATTGCTATTTGTGCCTCATTATTAGGCTATTTTCAAGGGAAATATAAAATACCTAGGTTAATAAACTGACTGCATGTTTCAGTTAAGTATCAGGCAGGTAGCATGCAGAAGCATTGTAGACAGGCAACAAAGTTAAATTAGTTTAGTTTACAATATCTGCTTTATTAATAAGGATATTATTATCCATACTAGAATTAAGGAAATGCGTCTGTCTGTCTGACAGACAGATGACCTATACAATTTTGCGCCTGAGCCTTATACAGCCAAGTGCATGGGAACATTAATTTTCTCCATGTTATTATCCTGCACACACTACAGCAGCCTGCCATCGGGCTGCGCTAAACTTTGGTTCAATAAGTAGCATTGCATCTCTGTGTATGTAGGCCTATTTATAGTTTAGTAATTTAACGGATGGCACGGCATTCTGGCCATACGCTGGCTGAGGGCTGCAACGTTGATTCACACGGTAGTAAATACACTCAGGCGCGGATTGGCACATATTTTCCCACCGGGACAATTTTGCCTTTGCCAGGCCACCCTGGGGGGGTGGCGCAGGCCACCGGGAAAACTCCCTGTACTCCAGATGGCCAACCCGTCCTTGGATAGGCCTACACTTGTTGGAGGAGGATGAACACACCGGCACAATGTATGTACTCTACGCGGGGAAGGAAGCGACACGGACACTTTACAATATGTCCAGAATCCAGACCGAGGGTATAGGCTTGGGAAATGACCGTGCGTTCAAACTGGAAGACAGTTGTTTGTTTTCCCGAGTCGCTTTTCACTCGCACGTGCGATCGAGCCCCTTCATTATAATACTCATTAAAAGTTAACGAGGAAGCGTTCCGACCTGGGTCCGTACATTTTGTGGTCTCGATTCTCTGTAAATAACCGATCCACAAGCTTGCGTCGCTTAAATAGCTGATCCACAAGGTCGCGCCGCATGTGTTTCCAAAGTATGTGTGCTGGAGACCACCTAACTCCCGTGTGTGTGTGTGTGTGTGTGTGTGTGTGTGTGTGTGTGTGTGTGTGTGTGTGTGTGTGTGTGTGTGTGTGTGTGTGTGTGTGTGTGCGCGCGCGCGTGCGTGCGCATTCGCTGTTCATTGATTGCAGCCGTGTGGTGCTGTGACAGAGTGCTACTACACTGCGCCGTACGGCGGTGTGTGACCGAGAAGTACATTCTCTGCGTCTGAAAGAACGCGAACCGAAGTATTGCGGTTCATAGGCGCGTATTGAACCGTGGACCCCGTACCGAACGGTTCGGGTTTTTTCGGTGAATCGTCGCACCCTTACAAAACAACCCAAGATATTTCAAATTAAAGTGCTTATATTTAAAATGATGTGAAACACTACTACTGCTACTAACTAACTACAGCTGTGTCACCACTAAACCAACAGCATTTCATCATTGAAAACAGAAAACTCTCTGAGTCAGACCTTTAGCTTTATGCATGCTGCGTGTCTGTTGCAACTTCAACAACAACTGATGTTATTGATCGACTTGATGAAGCCGCACCCATACCATTTTCTCACAATCATGAAGTAAAATAACAACAATACGTTGAATCTACTGTATTAGGGCTCTGAATTCAACACAACTATTAGACTCATTCAGACTCATTTTATTTGGGGAAAAATAACATTGAATTTTAATTTAATGAATGATTTGCACATGGTTCCCAGGGGTCCTTGAGGGAGTTCCAGGGGGTCCCCAGCTAAATGATAGTTTGGAACCAAATGGGCCATTATGGGATCTGTGGCTCTGAGAGGGTACAAACGGAACCAAATGGACCGGGCCGGGCCATTTGGTTCCATTTGTACACTCTCACAGTGATTTTACAATATAAATTGGGGGTCCCAGAGATAGAACTTCTGTTAAATGGGAGGTGCTGTTAAACTGGGGGTCCTTGAAGTTAAACTGGTTTAGAATCACTGCCAATCTTATCTTATGGGAGGTAACTGGCATGGCTTTTCAAAAGGGGGTCCACAGGGCTAATGAGCATCAATGTGGGGGTCCACACACGCACGCACGCACGCACACACACACACACACACACACACACACACACACACACACACACACACACACACACACACACACACACACACACACACACACACAGTGCTGAAACGTGTTATAAATGACACCAGTCTGCTGTTTATGAAACACATCAAATGCATGTAATAGTTTAATGATTAATTAAAACCGTTTAGTGTTTTACTGCCATATAGTTGATAGTTTACGTTCAGTGCTGCTTACCTGACGCCATCTTGAATCACCATGGAAACGGATACAGTTAGACAGGAAATGACGTCATGGAGTCCCATAGCTCGGACGGACCGCGCTGTGATTGGCTGCTTTGATACGGGTTAGTGATTGGCTGTCTGACCTCTGCGGGTCCATTTGGTTTCATGTTTACACTCTCAAGAGTTAAAATATTCATCATGTGAATTATCCCAAGTCTACACAACTAGAGAATGTAGAAGATTAATGGTCATTTTGATCTGTATGTTGGACTGTTTGGATTCCCCAAATCCACCCTGGAATTGTGGACAAAAACAAAATAAATCTTTAGTTTTGGGGTCTGTGGGCTAAAATGTCATCAAATGGTGGTCCTCCGTGGCTCAAATTTAATAGTGGGCCCTGGTGTCAAAAAGGTTGAAATGATGAAATCCACTGGTTTAGTCTGTGATCCAGTCATTATTTCACACAGTTTACAGCGCCCCCTGATGGACAATAATGGAACGGTTCACTTTGGGAACCATCGATTCA
Organism: Benthosema pterotum; assembly: GCA_039105355.1. Classification (NCBI taxonomy): domain Eukaryota; kingdom Metazoa; phylum Chordata; class Actinopteri; order Myctophiformes; family Myctophidae; genus Benthosema; species Benthosema pterotum. The sequence continues at coordinate 44,373,899 of CM076986.1, read as the reverse complement.
TGTTTTATTAACAGAATTATGACTTAATCTTGTCAATAGTTCAGTCAGAGTTATGATTGTACAATGATACAAGGATAACACAAAAGCCATGCAGGGCTTAAAAATATATACCAGACAACAAAGCATACAAATATATGGGCCAAATAATATTTTAATGCCTAGGTTGTCTTTAATAATTAAATGTCCAGTTAAAAAAGTGTTTTAATTCTACGGTGGTTTGTGAAGTTCTGTTGGTAGTATATGGAGGACAGTCTTGTAGCCTACATTACATCATTAGTAGGCTATCATAGATTATAGATCATACTGACTGTGATATAAAACAGTGTTCCCATACCGGAGTCTGTTGGTACTAGTATATGGAGAACAGTCTTGTACATTACATCATTAGTATTATAGATTATAGATTAGTGACTGTTTTGAGTCCGTACATGTGATATAAAACAGTGTTCCATACCGGGAGTCTGTTGGTGGAGGACAGTCTTGTACATTATATCATTAGTAGCATAGATTATAGATTATAAAACATTGTTCCCACTGCTGCGGCAGCCGGGGATAGTTTAGCTAAAACTCCCTAAACCGTTTTTCCTTAAGGGTGCAGTACCCCCCGCGGCCGCCACGCTTTGAGCGAATGGGCCGTGGCGCCACTTGTACAGGCGCAGTACTTTGAGCGGACGGGCGGTGGCTCCACATGTACAGGCGCAGTACCCCCCGCGGCCGCCACGTTCGGAACAACGGCGCTGTTCTGTGCGCCGACCCCCACCCCTCCCTTCCCCTAAACTCTCCTCCTAAACGGCTCGGTACAGTAGACTGCAGCTGCCTGCTTACAGAGACCTCCGTCTTTTCTATAAACAGATCAAGAAATGCCTCCTAAGACTGCCTCACGACTGTGGATTTCATATTTTATCTGGACATGGACACGTGGACTTTTTTCGCTGCTTTGTTTTGTTTCGTTTGGACCGGAGAAGCTTTGTTACCAGTGGAGGAGCAGCAGCAGCAGCCCGGCGGAGCAGGGTGATTGTAGTGGGGCTCCATTTCGCTATTTATCGTGGCTTTCAAACAAATCAAGGTATTTGAAATGCCTTTGTCATGCTGGCTGACTGTCTCACAATCGTGGATTTTATATTTCATGTTTTATTTGGACGTTGAGGCACGGATTGCCCGGCTATTGTGCTGCTGCTGCTTTAACATGAACGGTAACAGAGGTAGGCAAATAAATGCACTTTCTTTGGCATAGAACCACAGATAAACTCCATGACTTGTCAAATGGGAGGCTTTTGTGCTTATACTGTGGTGGTGACTTGGTGAATACAGTGGATTTGTACTTAGATCGGTCGGGGATGGTTGGATATTTGCTATTCTAGCTGCTCGGGATTCCCAGACGGACAGTCCCAACGCGGGACGGTCCCCGGTCGGCACAGTCCCACTAGCCAGACTATCGAGCCCACCGACATATAACGGAGCTAGTTATCTTTTTTATGTTAGTTTTTTTTGTTACGTACGTGTGTATTTGACACATAATTAGTGGCATATTGTTTCAAACACACCTACAGTATGACTATTAGCCTATGAATCGACTTTGTCGTTGCGTTTTAACAAGTGGTGGATAAATCCTCTTTCCGTTTCCGGTCCAGCATTAAAGCTAACGAAAACTCCGGACCATTTCTATAACTCCCGACCATTTATGCTTGTAGATTCTATAACTCCCGACCATTTATGCGTGTAGAAAAGAGCGACCAACAACTCCGGACTAGCAAACCAGTCCTATTACTGGCCAAGAACGTCCTGTTACTGGCATTACTGCCGCGTGTTATCCAGGAGTGTTATTCTTACTGGAGTGGTGTTAAGAAATAATACGTGTGCCAATACATAATATATGCTATAAATGATACGAATACGTGAAATATAATCAGGGGACAGTGTATGATAATACGTGAAATATAATCGGGTGGGACCGATCGTCTGAACCACCTGGGACTACACGTCCGGGACCGAAGTCACTTGGGACTGTCCGTCTGTCACCCCCCTCGGAGCTATAGGCTAAGCGATAGTCAGATTTGCGACAACTTCGTTCGCTTCATGGCGCCAGAGCAATGGAGGCTCTTCTACATGAACTCCTATAGGGAATGGGGACAAAATAGGCATCCCTGAACCAGGTCAATGCGTTGCTTTCTGTCCCCTTGATGTCGCAACTCCTAATGCTGATGTTCTGATGAGACTGTGGTGATGAAACCACATGGTTTGGACCGCAACGCCGACGCGACGTGTGCCGCAGAAGTTTCATTGACCTCACCACACACATGTATCACAAAACCTCCAAAGGCATGTATTATTGCGTGTTTGAATTGCCAGATGTTTCTATTCACTTGTCTTTGACCGTGGGACTTGATGCTAACGATTCCCAGTCATCTGCTCCCAACGCCATCTGCTCCCCGGTCGGCAAACTCCCACTAATCCCACTAGCCAGACAATGGCTCCCACCGACATATAACGGAGCTAGTTATCTTTTTTATGTTAGTTTTTTGTTACGTACGTGTGTAATTACTAAAGTGATGGAATGCCTTTGATGCAATGTCAATATGCCATTTCTATAGCAAAGTAGGTGTGACCTTGTTTGTCTGCTTTGCCTGGCAGGAGCAGTGGGAAAAGGGAAAGAAGGGAAGGCATTATTTTAAAATCCAGAATAATGTCAAGAGAACAGTAATTTTACAAAGAAATAAAACGAGACATCTTTCATACTAAAAACTATAAATCTGTATAACATATATAAACCTACAATGCATGTGTATGTAAGACTAAACTACTAAGACTAAGAATAAAACTGGCCGTCGTGTTATCCAGTAGTGTTATTCTTACTGTAGTGGTGTTAAGAAATAATACGTGTGCAACAGTAGTGTTATTCTTACTGGAGTGGTGTTAAGAAATAATACGTGTGCAAATGATACGTGAAATATAATCAGGGGCAGTGTATATATCGTGAAATATAATCGGGTGGGAGCAGTTGTCTGAACCACCTGGGAGCAGATATCCGGGAGCTAACGCATTGGGAGCAGATGTCTGTCACCCATGCTAACGCTATCGCTTAGCTTCATTATGCTAACCAGCAACCTAGCTTTAGCAAGGGACCGGCTAGAGTTGCGACATTGAGGGGTCAGAAACTGAGCGAATGCAGACGAACAATTGTCCCCATTCTCAATAGAGCTCTATGTAGAGAGCCGCCATTGGGCTCGCCCCATAAAGTGAACGGCGATGTCGTAACGTGTCAGTGTTTATAGTAGAGCTATAGGCTTACAGATGATGATCCATGCCAACAACGATCACACTTTATTGTTCATTTTGCAATAGTTTGAAGCTGTTGAAGCTCCGTTTTTATGGACTGTAATGTTATTATGATCACCATCATCATGGCTTATATTTTACGTGTATTGCTTATATTTTACGTGTATTTAAAGTGTATTCATGTAAGGCATGGTGAATATGGCTCCTCACATTGGCAGTGGTGCTTTCTGTTTACAGAAACGGGGTTCGAGTCCCTGCGGTGTGTGCTTAATGTTTCACAATTTGTCCTGCATGTTTACATATGTCAGTTAGCAATCCGTTTATTCATTTGTATCTTAATAACGTAGACTTGTGTTGGTAAACATCGGCTCCGGTGGGTTGCCAGTTTCCGCGAGAGAACAAAGCAACTAGGTGCATGTAAACAGGCCCAAGCCAAGTGGTTTATAATAAGCGGACATGGCAACAGATGGAACAGCACATGGCTAATTTGCATACACAGGGCAGCTATTCAGCTATACTGCTAATGTCTATTTTCTAATAAATACTGTAGTGTACATGACAAAATCTATGATGATGTTTCCCATGTAAGTGACTTAAAGGGGAATTCCACCCATTTTCAACATTTTGTTAATATACCTTAGAGATGTTGTGAGCACATTATAAAAAAGTTCCCCCCATTGTTTCCTAGAAATGGAGGTCTGATAAAATGATTAACATGCTGAAACACAGCTTGATGACATCATCAAGTTGTGTTTCACCATGTTAATGAGTTTTCTTTTAGAACCTTTTTTTCCTGAGAGTGTACAAATGAAACCAAATGGACCCGCTAGGGTCCATTTGGTTCACATTTGTACACTCTCAGGAACTAAATTAAAATGATGACATGTATTATAACTGTAATTGATACTCTTAGTAGAATATGTCTTAATACAATTGGTGTTGATTCAATTATTGTTTTATTAGAGAAAATAGAACAGTAGTAAGTACAGCCAAAACAAAATAATTCACATAGCAGGGAGGGTGTTTCAAAAAGCAAATGTACACGTATAGCTCTGGCTAGCTTTGGTTATGGGGTTTGGAGCTTCATAGTGCTGTAATCCACTGACTGCTTCAACTCTCCTGTTGTGTGCTTATATTGGATATAAAATGCAGCATTTTCACTAGAGTGCAATGCTGTGTTCAGATCACCACACTTAAAACCCACTATGGTCTATCACATTAATACATCATATGTCATATCAATATGTACTGTATACCACAGCTTGTAAATACAACCATAACACACACACACACACACACACACACACACACACACACACACACACACACACACACACACACACACACACACACACACACACACACACACACACACACACACACACACACACACACACACACACACACACACACACACACACACACACACACTATTTGGGAGAAGCTTTCATCTAATGTAGTGTACCAAACTGCAGCAAGTGTGAAAATTAATACTGTTGAATGAAACCCACAAACAGTCTATGATGCAGAAGTGGGGTCACACAGTGTCCAGTGCACTGCCGAAACGTGATTACTTGCTGCCTCATATACCGGTCACTGAATGGTGTTGGTGTTTTAAATGGTCTGCTGAAGGTTTACACATTGAACATCATCTTGCTGTTATTATTATGTTGCACAGGTTCCTTTGCTGTGAGAGTTCACAGACAGATTGTCCACCAGTCCCACACTTTCCTCCATAAGATTGTCCACTCCACCCTTCTCCTCAGCTGGCTCTCCCCTACAGAAGAGGGGAGCTGCCTGCCGATTCAAGGTGACCCCTGCTTCAGCATCATCATCCATCCCTGTGGGATTGGAGAGAGAGAGTGCTGATCAGCTATTTTCACAACATTTAAACATTTCAGATTCATTGTACCAAGTCTATTCTGTCTCTAGCCTCCCTGAGTGTTAGTAAACACAGACAGTGTTTTTAAAAAATCATGACAGCATTTTTGAGGGAATAAATGTTTATTAGTACTGGAGTCTTCATGATGATGGTGTCAAAAATAGACAGAAAAAGCTGATGTTTAACAATATTTGAGCACTGCATTTTTTACCTTTAGCAAGAAGACTAAAAGTGACTGATCATTGTGAATAAGAACAAATTACAATAGATGAAAATGAAAGCCTGAGTTTAATTACAGGACTCAGAGAATAATAAATGCCATTAGCAATACAGCAGATAACAACAACAGCTAAACAACAACAATTCATCAATGGTTCAAATATAACAATACATGCATACCTTATTATTTTAGTACATAATGCAAAGTCAAGCAGGGGCCATGTCCAGTGCTAGTAGGGTCTGACATCAGGTTTTTGTTTTGCACATCCTTGGGCGCCGATAGAAAGCTGCTTCTTCCAGATTGGTCATCTAAAAAGAAAGAATATGACTTATTAATTGAATCATAGCTATTAACAATGTAAAAATAAACATTATAGAAAATCAAGGGCAGAGAAGTAAGTCACACACACACTGGTACAATTATAACTCAAAATATATGTTTTGGTAATTTTACATCTATTGTCACATTAAATATCACATTAACTGTTCAAAAACTGACTGATTCTATCTTCCTTGAGTGGGAATCGAACACCCATCTCCAGATCTCTCCAGATCTCTAACAGAGAACAGTGCAAAATTCTGATTGGCTGAAAAAGATGGCCAAAACTGCCTGGCAACCGAGGCAGGGCGTCGTTTCATTGGCTGTTCGTCTGTGCCAGCTATCCGCGACCGGCCTCCGCGTGAAAACCAGGAATCCTAACCGCTAGACCATATGGGACTGACGGATGAAGCTGTCAGTAAGTTTGATTGATTGATTGACAGTTACTTATATAGTGCGCATTTAAAGTTAATACGAAACTGCTTTAATTTGTGGACAAAATCACGAGGAATTCTAGGTATTAGCCTACATGTTATTACCGGTATATTAATCTTTCAAGACGGGTTTGGATTCAGTGTAATTAGATCAGGGGTTTTCAACAGGTGGTCCGGGGACCCAGTGGTCCCTGAGAACGTTCCAGGTGGTCCCCAGGCTAAATGATGGAAGGTTGGTTAACCAGATGTAACTCTTGAGAGTTAAAATATTCATCATCTGAATTAGCACTACTTAAGAAGACTCCTACACCTGTTTTGTTTCCACCATTTGTCATCAAATGGTGGCTCTGTGGCTCAGATTCTAAATAAATGGTGGTTCCTGGTATCAAAAAGGTTGAAAATCACTGATTTAGATCATCAGAGGATGTTTGATGATTTGATTATGAACAGAGAGAGGAGTAAAATCTCCACCTTCACTGCAGCAGTTTATCTGTTGTTGTTTTGCACGATTTGGTCACGTTTGACATTTTATACAATGCAACAGCCGGGATTCGAACCAGAGGCCCCGTGTCCACTCTATCCTAGACGCCGGCTTTCTCAGTGCACTGGATAAGTACTTTTGCACTGGACAAGATGACGGACTCACCGGGACTACTCGGAACGAGCCAGGCGCAGTTTGGGGAATCCCCATCATAGATATTTAAAGGGAACTCCACCCATTTTCAACATTTTAATATGTCATTAATAGGCCTATAGCCTACCTTGGAGATGTTGTGTGGACATGATGAAAAAAGGTCCCCCAATTCTGTATTTCCTAAAAATGGGTGTCTGAAAAAATCATTAACATGGTGAAATACATCTGATGATGATTTTTCTTTCATAACCAAATGGAGCCTAGTGAGTCCCTCTCAGGAATATTTTGTAAATTGGTTGGAATTCCCCTTTAACGTACATTCTATGTGCGTTCAATGGGCTGGCAGGTGGGATGCCAGGTTCCATCCCTGCATTTGCATAACGTGCATTTCACCCTATTTTCATTAACTACCTGTATACTCAAGAAAGTGTTATAAGCTGTATTACCAGTATGCTTTTAATGCTTCATAATAACTTGACATTTCAAATAAACATATGCATCGTGACAGGTGATATTTTTGTACATCTCTAAATGCCCTGATGAAATGAACAAGGTGGACCTTATAAATAAGTGTAATGCATAATAACTAGTGTGTCCATTCACTTATTCACTTGCACCTGTACTGTAATTCTCAATTTCTATTAATGAAACAAATTCATTCATTCATTCATTCATTCATTCATTCATTCATTCATTCATTCATTCATTCATTCATTCATGACACTTCTCACATCAAGGCTATTAACCCTGGCTATAATCTTTAACCTTAAAATACATTTCCATTTCTTTCAGATTCAACTCATTCTGAAGCAAGTATTTGGCTGGAGCACACACTATTTCACACATTTCACACTGCATATTGATGTAAACATGAATCCATACTAATGATTAATTGCCTGTGATAATAGAGTAGCAAACGTTGAAATAAAAGTGACACAACGGCCTCCGCCAAGACCTGTTGTGTACATTTATTTGTTTGTTTGTTTGTTTGTTTGTTTGTTTTGTGGAGCTGTGTCTGGTTTCCCAGTTGCAGCCTCAACTGCAGCAGGGTTGATCATTCACATCTTCACAACTGGAGGTTTTAATCATCAGTTATATATACAGTATGGGTGGAGAGCACTGTCATGTACTCTAGTGTAAATTCACTATGATTTTCTACTTTATTCAATTGTGAGAAAGTGAGAAAAAAATGCCATTTGATCATAAAGAAAAGAAATAAAGAAAAACAACAACTACTGCCCAAAGCATTGTGGGTAACAATAACCAGGGGGAGGCTGAAGTTGTGTGACTCAGGATCAGCGTACTGAACAACAGATCTACAAGCTCACAATGTGTCACCTCTATAACACATTGTGAATGTGTAGATCTGCTGTTTTCTAAGCACTGGGTAGTTTTCCTTTTCCTGCACCCCTTGTGGAACAGTTTACTTTCACTTTCATTGGAAAGTGAAAGTAAACTGCCTTCCACTCAGAAGTGAGTGGAAGGCAGTGGTTTTCAGCCAGTGGTCCGGGGACCACCAGTGGTCCTTGACAGGCTCGCTGGTCCATTTGGTCCACTCTTGAAAGTGGTACCTTTCATATAAGAGAATAAAGTTAATACAAAATCCATGGCATTTCTTTGTGAAACATATATAAACCATATATAATTTTGTGATTTATAAGAATTGTATGATATTCAAAAAAAAAGATATAAGATGTAAAGATGTAAAGTGAAACATATATTTTTGTAATTTATAAGAATAATACATGATATACAAAACAGATGTAAGATCCATAGTATTTTTTTGGAAAGCGAAACAAATACTTTTGTAATTTATAAGAATAATATATGACATACAGAAAAGATACAAGATCCATAGTATTTTTTGTAAAGTGAAACAGATACTTTTGTAATTTATAAGAATAATATTTGACATACAAAAAAAGATATAAGATCCAGAGTGTTTTTATTGTAAAGTGAAACATATAATGTTGTAAAGT
>CM076986.1:44300156-44360156 GCA_039105355.1 Benthosema pterotum | reverse complement strand
ATTTGGTTAAACAACTTAGCTGGGGACCACCTGGAACCCTCTCAGGGACCACTGGTGGTCCCCGGACCACCTGTTGAAAACCCCTGCCAGAGAGTAATAAAATATAGAGAGTTAACCAGAGTGATAGCCCCACCCCCTTGCAGTTCATCTCAATACAAGTTGCTCAGTGGCGTTTTGAAGAACCCAGAAGACCGCTGGAAGCAGCGTCTACTTCCGCATTCGGACACCAAAATTTGTTATAAGTGCGGAGGTCAAAATTCACTTGAACACAAGTACATAAGTATTGGCATGCAAATGTGATTAAAGTGGGTGGGCCTACCAAAAGTACAGGCAGTTGGTTAACCAGATGTAACTCTTTGAGAGCGTAAAAATGAAACCAAATGGACCCTTGCGGGTTCATTTGGTTTCATTTTTACACCCTCAAGAGTTAAAATATTCATCATGTGAATTAGCCCAACTTAGTCTACACAACTAGAGAATGTAGAAGATTAATGGTCATTTTGATCTGTATGTTCCAGGCGAGCATCTAGCACATTCTAGTGCATTTTGGAAGTGCCACTAGTGCATTTTGGATCTTGTCCAGCAGGCCACTAGGTGGCGCAGGCCACCGGGAAAACTCCCTGTACTCCAGATGGCCAATCCGCCCCTGAATATGAAGTAGTTCTGGTCACTTTGTGGGGGTCACTGGGGGCCATGCAGTAAGAGTAAATGAATCAAAAAAAATAACTTCCTTTGTATTGTTGAATTATTCCTACAATATTATTCTTTCGTTCATTCTTGACCCCTGGCCTCACATGGAACTATTTTTTGGGCGTAATGATATGCACACAAAAAGGTTTGCTGTTAGTTTTTTATTTTTATTTTTATTTATTTATTTATTATTTTTTATATTCATTTACTTTCACTGTGTGACCCCAGTGACCTCCACAGAATGACCAGTCCAGAACCACTGCATATTTCACCAAAACCAGAGCAGAACTCCCACCATGGGACTCTGGACATCAGTTAATACAGTTGACACCACTATATTAATGGACAGTATTTCATACAGTTTAACTTAAAAAAAAATCTTAACTATGCATTTAATGCATGTTTTGTAATATTAAAGGTATAGGATAAGTGATTTCACTTTTGTCAGATATCACCCAATTGTTTTTTTTTTTTTTTTTTTTTTCTGTTAAAATGCTCTATTATAAGGTGTGCAGACCACATATGGAGTTTCCCCCTCCCCCACGTTAGCAGAGGAGCTAATAAAAGTTCCCCAGGTGGAGCAGCAGGTTCACATAGTGTAGCTACTCTTGGGCGCCCCTAGTGCACCAGGCTGGTACTACACCATGAATTTATAATCACTTACCCTACCTTTAAGTAGTTCTGGTCATTTTAGGGCGGTCACTGGGACCATGCAGTAAGAGTAAATTAATGAAAAAAATTCTTTGTATTGTTGAATTATTTCTACAATATTATTATTTCATTCATTCTTGACCCCTCTATCACATGGAACTATTTAACATAATGATATGCACACAAAAGGTTTGCTGTTAGTTTTTTTTTAAAATTCACCTACTTTCACTGTGTGACCCCAGTGACCTCCACAGAATGACCAGAACTACTTCATATTTTCACCAAAACCAGGGCAGAACTCCCACCAAGGACTCCATTCCATAATTAATTTGATTTGATGCTGAAATATAAATATTTCAGGTTTTTGAAAAACCTTAGGTCAGGCCTAAATGGGTTAATACAGTTGACACCACTACCATATTTCTGGATTATAAGCCGCACCTGAATATTTGGTAATGGTTTTATGTGTTTGGTTTGGTTTTGGTTTGGTTTTACTTTATTGTCCCGAAGGAAATTTGTCTTGGGCATACGAGTGCCACTGCGTAAAAAGAACAAACACACATACTGGACAACAATGACAATACAACAATACAATCAACAGACAGCATAGGATACCACCACAGAACAAAACAAAACAAGATATCACTGTCATTTGGCAGGCAAGTAATTCATTCTCTGAAGCCACTCAGAAACTAGGACCCCAGGGGAACCTCACCCACAAGGGGGGAGGATGTTTGTTAAGCTGAATTACAGATGTGGGAATGAAGGACTGCTTGTAGCGGTTGCTTTTACACTTTATTGCTCTAAAGCGTTTCCTAGAGGAAGCAGCTCATATTCAGCATAAAGGATATGCGAGGGATCCCTGAGAATGCTCTTAGCAAGGCAGTGACCCTGTCCTCGTAAGCGGACTGCAGAGGGGGGTATGTTTTCTGCCCTATGACCTTCATGGCTACCTTAACCATGTTGTTAACTTTATTTTTTAAGCTGAACAGATAGTGAGCCATACCATGCCGCCATGCTGTACCTGATTAAACTGCCTAGAACAGCATTATAAAAAGTCAACATAATGTTTGTACTCACTCCGAACAGTCTTAGTCTACGGAGAAAGTGGAGTCTTTGTGCTAGTTTACTACACAAGTGATCGACCTGAATGTTCCATTTCAGCTGATTATCAAGTTGAACTCCCAGATACTTATACGAATTGACCTGTTCAATGCTGCACCCTGCAATGACTACAGGGTCGTGGACTCTGTTGGTCATGAGATCGAAGATCATTTCCTTTGTTTTATTACTGTTTAAGATCAAACTGTTTTCTTTGCACCTATCTGCAAAGGAGGAGACCTCCTGGAAATACACAGAGGGATCATCGCCTGCTCGTAGTAAACTCAAGACTACTGTATCATCTGAGAACTTTAAGATATGATTTTTAGGATGGTTGCTTCTAAAATCATTTGTGTAAGCAGTGAACAGTAGAGGGGAGCACACGCCCCCTTGTGGCACCCCCATACTGCCATACTTGGTACAAGAAAGAGAACCATTTACCATGACCTGCTGTGGCCTTCCGGTCAAGAGTGAGTGTAACCATTTGATCATGAACGGGTTTATATTCAGTTGTACAAGTTTCTGAACAAGCAAGTCTGGTCTCAGAGTGTCAAACGCTGAGCTGAAATCGGCAAACAAGACCCTAACGTATGCTCCTGGGGTCTCAAGATGTTTATATATAAGATGTGTTACAGTTACAATAGCACTTTCTGTGCTACGCCCCGCCCTATAAGCATACTGACACGGATCTAAGTATGGAGCTAGCTGCTGTTTCAGGAGGTTTACAATCACTCTTTCAAAACATTTCATGACATTACTAGTAAGTGCTATAGGTCTGTAGTCCTTATTGGACGTGGGACATGGTACTTTAGGAATAGGAATTATGATGGACTTTTTCCATAAATCAGGAACTCTGTGACTATCAACTGAACTCTGGAAAAGTGGACACATAGCATCTGCTAGCTCCGATGGGCACTTTTTAAGGATAATAGCAGGCAGACCATCCGGTCCCACAGATTTCTTCAATGTTACACTGCTAAAGATTGATTTAACTTGATTTTTGTCTATAGTGAGGCGATCAGAGTCTGCACAACTTATGCTGTCAAGGCTGAAACCCTCACTCCCGAGTTGGGAAGTTACAGTGTTGAATCTGTGAAAATATAAGCCGCATAGTCATGGTTATAGCCAGGAGCTTCATGTTAGAGCAGCGGTTTTCAACTTTTTCACAATTTAACAACATCTTCACCCCACAGACCCCAAAACTAAAGATTTCTTCTTCTTTTTTGGTTTTCTTCACAATTCCAGGATGGATTTTTGCAAACAAAAGAGGCAAAACATCAAAATTAGACCAAAATGAACATGACTTATGACTTATGAATTAAGTGGTGCTAATTTAGATGGTGAATATCATAACTCTTGAGAGCGTAAAAATGAAACCAAATGGACCCGCAAGGGTCGATTTGGTTTCATTTTTACGCTCTCAAAGAGTTACATCTGGTTAACCAACTTTCCATCATTTAGTCTGGAGGGCCCAGCTGGAAAATCCATAGATTGGTTGTATAAGCCGCAGGGTCAAAAGCATGTGAAAAAAGTAGCGGCTTATAGTCCCGGAAATTACGGTATATTAATGGACAGTATTTCATACAGTTTAACTTAAAAAAAAAAAAAAAAAAAAAAAAAAAAAAAAAAAAAAAAATCTTAACTATGCATTAAATTTATGTTTTGTATGTTTAATTTTGTAGTATGTTTTGTAATATTAATACAAATCTACAAAGTAACTATAAAAGTATAGCCACCCTGGGTGCTGATGTCATAAGCCTTGTGGAGTTGGTCCAATCCCAGTGGGAGGTCCCCTGACGCCACGGCGCTCTCAGCCAATCGGCAGTGGAGCTTCCACAGGGACACGCCCACCTCGGAGCCACGCCCCTTCACCTGGGACAACTTGTCAATCATCTGACTGGCCTCACCCCACCGACCTGAGAGAGAGAGAGAGCCGCACCCATACCATTTTCAGTTACAGGACTTTTATTAGCCCAGTAAAGCATCAATGATAACATCAGTTGTTGTTGAAGTTGCAACAGACACGCAGCATGCATAAAGCTAAAGGTCTGACTCAGAGAGTTTTCTGTTTTCAATGATGAAATGCTGTTGGTTTAGTGGTGACACAGCTGTAGTTAGTTAGTAGCAGTAGTAGTGTTTCATAGTCATTTTAATTATGAGTACTTTAATTTGAAATATCTTTGAAATTTGGGTTGTTTTGTTGCATGTCATCATGTTTGGTGGGGCAGTCAGGCATTTAGCCCCCCCCCCCCCCCCCCCCCCCCCCCCCCCCCCCCCCCCCCCCCCCCCCATGCCCATGCCTAGATCTGGCCCATGATAGGCCATGACCCCGTTCAATCCCACCTCTAAATTATTATTATTATGATTTCTATTTATATTATTTTATCATTATGATTATTATTTAGAAGGTTGTACATTAAGTTGAGATATATATTCATATATATGTAGTGTTGATGTAGCAAGCTACATCAAGCTACTTTGTTGTGTAGCTTGTAGTGTAGCTTGCTACAATTTTCTGGGGATAGCTTGTAGTGTAGCTTAACTACATTTTTTCGAGAGTAGCAAGTAGTGTAGCTTACTACATTTTCCCAGTAACTTGCCCATCACTGGTGTGTCTGTGTGCGTGTGCGTGTGCGTGTGTGTGTGTGTACCTTGCTCCACATACACATTAGCCATGTTAGCACATGCTGCTGCCTGGATCTGATGGTCTTGGATCTTACTGGAGGTCTGGAAGCTTCTCAGGTAGAAATGATCCTTCAGCCACAAGTCTTCTGGACTGGAGAAGAACTCTGCTAGACCTACCTGATGATCATACACACTGGACCATGACCCTACACACGCACACACGCACGCACATGCAAAAGATTGTATTATACTTGTGAAGACATTCACATTTTAGCATGTGATTTCATGCAATTCCACAATTTTGCAACCCATTTTTCAGCAAGTGCCAATTCCTAATGTGATCCTGGGCTCTACACACCCTCCACCAACCTGGGGAGGATTCCTAATGTGATCCTGGGCTCTACACACCCTCCACCAACCTGGGGAGGATTCCTAATGTGATCCTGGGCTCTACACACCCTGCACCAACCTGGGAGGATTCCTAATGTGATCCTGGGCTCTACACACCCTGCACCAACCTGGGGAGGATTCCTAATGTGATCCTGGGCTCTACACACCCTCCACCAACCTGGGGAGGATTCCTAATGTGATCCTGGGCTCTACACACCCTCCACCAACCTGGGGAGGATTCCTAATGTGATCCTGGGCTCTACACACCCTCCACCAACCTGGGGAGGATTCCTAATGTGATCCTGGGCTCTACACACCCTCCACCAACCTGGGGAGGATTCCTAATGTGATCCTGGGCTCTACACACGCTCCACCAACCTGGGGAGGATTCCTAATGTGATCCTGGGCTCTACACACCCTCCGCCAACCTGGGGAGGCAGCGGACTGGCCTCATGCTTCCTTCAATGCATGAGGAGTCCAAGCTGCCTTCTTTTCACCTGACAGGGGGGAGTTTCCCTGGTTGGACGTAGCGTGTGGAAGGAACACGTTATTCCAACCAGTTCCTGTCCCCTCCATCAGGCCTGTGTCTGTGTCTAAGCCCCGGCCTCTTGTCCACCCTAGGACACTTTCCAGCTGGGCTCATTCATTCCAATGTAAATACCGTGGACTTCACACATTAAGTACTGGTTGATTTTTGGAACCAGACCGTGACGTGCGTGCGTGCGTGCGTGCATGCACCTCTCCTCTCAGCCTCCTCAGCCCTGGTCAGATGGTGTTTCATCCTGTTCATTTTGTCCAGCTGTGAGTCCAGACTGGCTGATCCTGGACCTGTTGATCTGCTGCTGTTCTGCTGCTGCAGCAGAGAGAACATCTCACTGAAGGACCTGGTGGAGAGAGAGAGAGAGGAGGGGCAGAATCAGCTTTACAGATAAACAAAAAATCACACCAACATGTGAACTGAGTGGTGCTGCGTGTCCCCTGCATTGGTGAAAACAGCACTCTAGTTGATATGCTAAACATAGGTTACATAGCTACATAACATAGCTACAAAGCTTAGAGGCCTTTTAAGAGACACTTTTAAGAGTTTAAAATACGTTTTTGTGTGTAGTTCCCATTGTATTGTTTTTCCGAGACAAAACAGGGAAGAAGAGTGGCGGCAGGAACATACAGAAAGGTTTCCGCTATAGATCGAGAAGCCTTTGCTACAACTAAATGTACAATTAAAGTTTTTTACAAGGTCCTAACAAACAAAAATAAAGGCAGGAGAGAAAACAATCCTGCTTCCGACCTGGTCTGTGCGTGTGTGCATGTGTTCATGCGTGCGTTCATGCGTGCGTGCATGCATTCATGCGTGCGTGCATGCATTCATGCGTGCGTTCATGCGTACGTGCATGCATTCATGCGTGCGCTCATGCGTGCGTGCATGTGTTCATGCGTGCGTGCATGCATTCATGCGTGCGCTCATGCGTGCGTGCATGTGTTCATGCGTGCGTGCATGCATTCATGCGTGTGTGTACCTGTGGTAGCCTTTCCGCAGCATCTCCACACAGATGTTGTGTTTGTTGCTGTTTCTAAACCTAAAGACACATGAAAGGACAGAGAGATATTTATCAATCTGATCGCTGGTTGGTCACCAAACAGTCATTCTGGGGTTGAAAAAAAATGGCACAAACAGCTTTTGTCAGTTACAGTGTAAGTATAGAGTTCTATAAATAGGGAGAGTAGTGACACACTTTGATCTCATGTTGCGTTGGCTGGAGTTGGCTCTACAGGTACCAAACATAGTCCTACATATCTAACCACTGCACCACAGCACAGACTATTTTATTATAATATAGATGAACTAAAGCGACTTATATGACAAATCATTATTCACTAGAGTGACCAGAGGTCTGTTAATGTGTCAAAATGTCCTAAAATGATGTAATTTTGCCAATTTAACTGAACATGTGATCTGCTGTCAATGGAGCTGGATGGACAGAGTGGTTTGTTTGGAACCAGAATCTTACTAGGCGTCACATGATGCTTTTCAGCCAATAGGAGTCTCTGTTCAGCTGTAGCATTGTAGTCAACAGGAGTGTCAGTACTCTTTCTTATAGTACTCTAGTACAGGGGTTTTCAACAGGTGGTCCGGGGACCACCAGTGGTCCCTGTGAGGGTTCCAGGTGGTCCCCAGCTAAGTTGGTTAACCAGGTGTAACTCTTGAGAACGTAAAAATGAAACCAAATGGACCCTTGCGGGTCCATTTGGTTTCATTTTTACACTCTCAAGAGTTAAAATATTCATCTGAATTAGCACTATTTAAATATGAAGTCTACACTGTTTTGTTTGCAAAATCCAGCCTGGAATTGTGGACAAAACCAAAAGAATTCTTTAGTGTTATGTCTTTAGGGTGAAAATGTAATCAAATGGTGGTCCGTGGCTCAAATGCTGAACAAATGGTGGTCCCTGGAGTCAAAAAGGTTGAAAACCACTGCTCTAGGTGTAAGTCTTCTCATTGGCTGCATGGCAGCAAATCAGGTTCTGGGGCCTTGTGGTTGGTTAAAAGCCTGTAAAACCAGACCTGGGTCTGAGTTTACCAAATAATTACCCAGAATAATTAAAACCTGCAGTTCAAAAGGTCCAGAAATCACCTGACCCCCCAATTAAAAAATGTTACTGTACTCCCCTGCTTTGTTCATCATGAGTAGCTGTTTTGATGGCTGGTTTTAATATTATGGATAATTATTTGGTAAGCCCAGGCCTGATTTGCTGCCATGCAGCCAATAAGAATTAAGATTTACGCCATACCTGGCAACAGCTGTTTCAGAATACCAGCCAATGACAGTAGTAGCTGGGAGACAGACAGGCAGCAATGCATAGGAATAATGACAGGAGAGGCAGTCAGTGAGACAGCTGAGAAGGAGACAGCACAGGAGAGACAGTCAGTGAGACAGCTGAGAAGGAGACAGCACAGGAGAGACAGTCAGTGAGACAGCTGAGAAGGAGACAGCTAATGACAGACAGTCAGTGAGACAGCTGAGAAGGAGACAGCACAGGAGAGACAGTCAGTGAGACAGCTGAGAAGGAGACAGCACAGGAGAGAGAGACACAGTATGAACATGTTTGGTTACCATGGTGACCAGACTCACCGTTCAATGTCATCCTTGGAGATGGTGTGAGAGCGAGACACATTCTGTTCTGACTGCCTGCACGCGCGCGCGCGCACACACACGCGCGCGCACACACACGCGCGCACACACACACACACACACACACACACACACACACACACACACACACACACACACAAATAAGTGAAACTACTTACTATACCTTTAAGTACAACTTGGATAACTAAAATTTGAAATTTTTAGTTATACATAGTAGTTAGTTGATTTTTGTTATGGTTACACATATACAGTAGGCCTACAGTAAACTCAGCTATACCGGTACACTTTGGGCATTTTTAAATAACTGATCTACACGCACGTACGCACCTACCTCTGCAGTTGGGTGGATTTGTGTCTCTCCTCTGCTTTTATACTCATCCTTCTCTGTCTGGAACAGACAGGCAGAAAATAACCATTAATTAATTTATGGCATAGATTTTCCTCAATGTTGCTTGTTAAAGGCTTTCAGTTACAGCTAGACAGACAGTCTGAAATCTACACAACCACAACTCTACACTTCAGTTCAAACTTTGTAAAAGTAGTTGTAAGTAACTAAGCTACTCTGGAAGCTGTTTGCCATGCATTCATACCATGAGATGCATAGCTTAGCTTGTTCAAAAAGGAATATCACAAATATACCTTAGTATACTTCCTGCCTAAACATGAAGAGAGTTTAAAAGTCCAACCTGTTCAGTGTGTCTGTACGTGGTGTTGTCATGACAACAGAAAGCAGACTATAGCTCTCTACCAGAGCTCTGGCCTTTAGCAGTGACCACCAGAGGGCACTGTGGTTGTAAATACTGGAGTAAAGACATGTAGGCCCTACAGCAGTGGTTTGCAACCTTTTTCATACCAGGGCTCACTATTTACTCAGCATTTGATCCAGGGACCACCATTTGAGGACATTTCAGATCAGATCAGATTCAATTTATTGTCACTGCTCAGAGTATACAAATACTTTGACAGTGAAATGAACAGTGGCGTCTGACCAAAGTGCAATACAGTAATGCAATAATTAGAATGACATATTATTGTTTTTTTTTTAAGTACAGAGTGGACAGTATAGTAATAAATAAATAGGCAGTGATAATTTACTGAACAGTACTGTAAGAATAAATAAGTCAAATAATAAATAAGTCAAGTGGGAGGGTGTTAATGTTCAGTCATTCATTGGGGAGGGGCAGAGTTCAGGAGGGAAACAGCAACAGGAAAGAAACTGTTTCCAAGCCTGGTGGTGCGCGAACCAATAGTCCTAAACCGCCTCCCCGATGGGAGAAGAGCAAATAGTCCATGGTTTGGGTGAGAGCTAGGGGTCTTTTAGGATGCCTCTCGCCCTGCATCCTAAAAGACCCCTCTCACCCAAACCATTTTAGCCCCACAGACCCCAAAACTAAAGATTTATTTTGCTTTTGTCCACAATTCCATCCAGGCTGGATTTGGGGAAACCAAACAGTCCAACATACAGATCAAAATGACCATTAATCTTCTACATTCTCTAGTTGTGTAGACTTGGGATAATTCACATGATGAATATTTTAACTCTTGAGAGTGTAAACATGAAACTAAATGGACCCGCAAGGGTCCATTTGGTTTCATGTTTACACTCTCAAAGAGTTACATTTAGCTAACCAACTTTCCATCATTTAGCTTGGGGACCACCTGAACCCTCTCAAGGACCACTGGTTGAAAACCAGTGCCCTATATCCACTCTCCGCCTAAAGTATGTCTTCTGAAGTGAAATTGTGTAGAAGTATAAAGTCAAGAAAGTGATGTATGCAAATAAATAACGTACAAATACCTAAATACCTCTTGTGATTAACACAAGAAACTTGTGCTATATACAGAGCTGCCCATAACTATTTTAGTCCAGTACTCAGAGGAGCACCTGGGGATGCTACTTGGTGCTCCCAAAATGCGGCGACCATCGCCGGCCCTGGGACCCCTTTTTTAGACTCCGTACAGCCCCTGTATAGTATTACAGTACAGGACGATAGTTTGGGCGTTGCAATAGTAGCCTAGTAGTAGTACTACTACCTGCATACTACATCCATTAAAAATACTAGTAGTATTTTAGACTTAGAGGTCAGAATTAGTTAGAATTATTTCATTTTCAAGGCTTTTTTTACTGGCCCAGTCGGACAGTCATTATGAGCCCCAGCTGTGTGGTGCTCAAAGGAGCTTTCCACCCCTGGATTGACAGATCATTGTAGGATTTTTGGTGCTCCTGAGCACCGGAGCACCACTTATGTGCACCCCTGACTATATATTAACCTACAATGCATTTCCACCAGTGTAGATCTGCTATTTAGAAATATTATATGCTGAACCTGACTACTATTTGATGCCAATACTTTTGAACTGAAGTAAATTTTCTGTATAGAAAATTCTGTATAGAGCTGTGCAGTCCCACCCCTCTTGTGGCGTCGCCCTCATTCCAGAAATAAATTCCCCATTCATTTCCCTCATGGACTTTTTGAAAAGACGATTACACCGTGGACAAAGCCAACTCGGGGCTCAACAAATCATGATGACACACACAATATTACCAATTACCATAGAATATCTAATTAGCAATGAGTAAATAACTGCAGGATGTTTCGTTTTCCTTCTTAGAAATTATTTGACTGTCCCAAAACATTGCGTGTCTCATCATGATTTGTCACGACCCGAGTTGGCTTTGTCACGACCCGAGTTGGCTTTGTCACGACCCGAGTTGGCTTTGTCACGACCCGAGTTGGCTTTGTCACGACCCGAGTTGGCTTTGTCCGCAGCGTAATCATCTCTATATAGATCATTTTCGAAAAGTCTTTGAGGAAAATGAATGAGGAATCCATTTCTGGAACAAAGGCGATGTCACAAGGGGGCGGGACTGCTCAGCTCTATTAATACATTTATAAATAAAACTAAATGTTTTCCACACTGTCCAGCTGTATATTCTATAATAAGTAAAACTAAATGTTTTCCACACTGTCCAGCTGTATATTCTATAATAAGCAAAGCCCAAGACCCTGAACACTAACAACAGGTCAACAGCCTCACGTCTATTCACTAGAATTTTCCTTTGTACGTCATGAGGCCAATTTTAGATTTAGAACCATCAAACATAACATTAAGGAATTCATTTGCATAGCGATTTCCCTGAACTTGAGTGAGGACACTTCTGGGAACTCAGATTTAATGCAAGGTAACGCACCAATGCCATATTTTACCATCCAACAACAGTGCACAGTGGGCTACAGCCACAAATGGACCCGCAAGGGTCCATTTGGTTTCATTTTACACTCTCAAGAGCAGGGGTGCCCAAAAGGTAGATGGTGATCTACCAATAGATCACCAAGACTGTGCATGTAGATCACATGACATGCCCTTAAATATATCACACTTGAAATAAGGTAACTTGATAAATTGACACAAAAAGGTCTGTCAGTGACAAGTGCCTATCAGGGGCGGATCTAACATTTCCCCATTGGGGGGCGGGAGAAAATGGTATGGGGGCGGCTTCATCGATGAAGTCGCACCCATACCATTTTCAGTTACAGGACTTTTATTAGTCAAGTAAAGCATCAATAATAACATCAGTTGTTGTTTAAGTTGCAACAGACACACAGCATGCATAAAGCTAAAGGTCTGACTCAGAGAGTTTTCTGTTTTCAATGATGAAATGCTGTTGGTTTAGTGGTGACACAGCTGTAGTTAGTTAGTAGCAGTAGTAGTGTTTCACATCATTTTAAATAGAAGCACTTTGATTTGAAATATCTTGGGTTGTTTTGCATGCCATCATTTGGCAGTTTGGTAGGGCAGACTGGGCATTTAGGGGGGCATTTCCCCCCATGCCTAGATCCGCCCCTGGCGCCTATGGGTGTGACATTATAATAACCTGCCAGAGTCTGGCTTATTGGTCAGGTTAGTATAATGTAACACCAATGTCACTGTTCCAATTTCACACTTCTATATAATGTAACGTCATCAGCAACATTATTCCACCAGGGGCGGATCTAGGCATGAGCATGGGGGGCAATGCCCCCCTAAATACCCAGTCTGCCCCACCAAACACGATGGCATGCAAAACAACCCAAAACATTTCAAATTAAAGTGCTTCTATTTAAAGTGATGTGAAACACTACTACTGCTACTAACTAACTACAGCTGTGTCACCACTAAACCAACAGCATTTCATCATTGAAAACAGAAAACTCTCTAAGTCAGACCTTTAGCTTTATGCATGCTGCGTGTCTGTTGCAACTTCAACAACAACTGATGTTATTATTGATGCTTTACTTGACTAATAAAAGTCCTGTAACCGAAAATGGTATGGGTGGCCCCATACCATTTTCTCTTGCCCCTCCAACATGTTCTCTTGCCCCCCCCCCCCCTCCCAAATGGGACATGTTACATCCGCCCCTGTATTCCACTATTACTATAGATCTCGTTTAGCTTGACATTATAAAAGTAGCTCCCAACTCAAAAAAGTGTGGGCAGTGTGTCAAAAGTTACATCTGGTTAACCAACTTTCCATCATTTAGCCTGGGGACCACCTGGAACCCTCTCAAGGACCACTGGTTGAAAACCACTGCTCTATATCAGGGGTTTTCAACAGGTGGTCCGGGGACCACCATTTGTCCCTGAGAGAGTTCCAACTTCCAGGTGGTCCCCAGCTAAGTTGGTTAACCAGATGTAACTCATGAGAATGTAAAAATGAAACCAAATGGACCCTTGCGGGTCCATTTGGTTTCATTTTTTACACTCTCAAGAGTTAAAATATTCATCATCTGAATTAGCCCAAGTCTACACAACTGAGAATGTAGAAGATAATGAAGATTAGTAGAAATCTTTAGTGCTTGGTGCGTGTGGGGCTAAAATGTCATCAAATGGTGGTCCGTGGCTCAAATTCTGAATAAATAGTGAGCCCTGGTATCAAAAAGGTTGAAAACCACTGCTCTACAGTACATATGACTGCGACAATTCCTGTCACAAGAAAAGCCAGTAGTACATCGGAATCCATTTTAGTCACACACTAAACCAGAGGTGGGCAATTATTTTTCCCAAGGGGCCAAATGAGATACATGAAATATTGTGGAGGGCCAAGACTAAAGGCTGAACTAAAGGCTGCGTAATATTAATTTAATTTCAAGATAAAAGTAAGAGTAAGACCAACCATTTTGACACCAGGGCCCACTATTTATTCTGTACTTGAGCCACGGACCACCATTTGATGACATGTTAGCCCCACAGACCCCAAAACTAAAGATTTATTTTGCTTATGTCCATTCTCTGGCTAATTCAGATAAAAATTTTAACTCTTGACAGTGTAAAAATGAAACCAAATGGACCCGCAAGGGTCCATTTGGTTTCATTTTTACGCTCTCAAAGAGTTACATCTGGTTAACCAACTTTCCATATTTAACTGGAACTCTCTCAAGGACCACTGGTGGTCCCCGGGCCGGTCAGAGTCAGCCAAAGGGCCGCATTTGGCCCCCGGGCCGCATAATGCCCAGGTATGCACTAAACCTTTTATCCATGACTTCTTTGCCTTTTTTATACTGTTTAAAAAGATAGTTTAAAAAGGCAAGTAGTGGTGACGAACATCTAGGCCATAATCCTTTAGTTCCATTCATGTGTAACTTACCGCACCATCTCCTTCATTCATGTAATTCACATTTTATTGTTTACTGTATGTCTAAAGTGTTATTGTGCTTTAACTGGCAAATAAAGCCTGTAGAATTAGAAATGAGAGAGAGAGAGAGAGAGAGAGAGAGAGAGAGAGAGAGAGAGAGAGAGAGAGAGAGAGAGAGAGAGAGACAGAGAGAGAGAGAGAGAGAGAGAGAGAGAGACAGAGAGAGAGAGAGAGAGAGAGAGAGAGAGAGAGAGAGAGAGAGAGAGAGAGAGAGAGAGAGAGAGAGACAGAGAGAGAGAGAGAGAGAGAGAGAGAGAGAGAGAGAGAGAGAGAGAGAGAGAGAGAGAGAGAGAGAGAGAGAGAGAGAGAGTGTGTGTGTGTGTGTGTGTGTGTGTGTGTGTGTGTGTGTGTGTGTGTGTGTGTGTGTGTGTGTGTGTGTGTGTGTGTGTGCGTGCGTGTGTGTGTGTGTGTGTGCGTGCCTGTGCTCATGTGTGTGTTTTTTGGGGTTAAGCATCAGTAATTCCACCTCTGCCATTTGTTTTCTATCTTCTGTGGTCACAACAGGAAGATGGAAAACTGTTCCTCACAGCCAGGCTAATAAACATGAAGTTTATCAGACTCATATCACATCAAACAGCATCAGGCTGATTGAAGTGGTGTGTTCACTGGATGTTACAACTCTGCTCTGGTTTGGGGAGCGCTTTCAATTTGTTGCTGTTGTTGGGACTTTGTTCGGAGGCAGAGTGAGTGAGCATGTTGAAAATACACATCTGGTGTGAGAGAGAGACAAAGGGCCCTGATACTGATACACCTAGCAATGTTTGGATCAACATCAACAAGCAACGTCAATCATCAACGTTGACTTTTCACTTTTCTATAAAAAACTCCTAGTTGTTCAGAAAAGTCAGATTTTTAGTGCCCATTTCGGAATCCTCCAATCACAGCCCTCCTTGGCGTCATGTGATCCTTTCTCCTAGACTCCCACAGATAAACTTTTCTGAAAACAACATGGCTGCTGCTGCTGCTTCACTGCTGTGGACAAAAACAAGGATTTTGTAACTTTTATTCTGCTAAATGAACATTTTGAGTTGGGTGGCAGTTGGATGAAAATGATTCAATGCAAACTAAGGCTTCTTTTTTCTGAGAGTGTACAAATGGAACCAAATGGACCCTAGCGGGTCCATTTGGTTCACATTTGTACACTCTCAGGAAAAAATGAAAATGGGTGGAATTCCGCTTTTAATGTTGCCTGTTGCCATGTGTCTCATCATGTTGCCTCGTTGATGTTGACATTGTTAGTTGACATTGATCAAAATATTGCTAGTGTATCAGGGCCTAAAGAGAAAGAGAGAAATCTGTGGCCCACTTGCCGATCTAGAACCCGATAAATGATGGGGTAAACATCAGATTGAAACTCTGTACGGCAGAACTCTGCGAATCCATACTCCAAATCTAACGAAAAACACACAATACACAATAACTGGATTGGATCGAACTGCTGCTATCCTATCCTATCCTATCTTGCACATGTATACCTCACCTCATAGGAAGCTATGTGTTGTTTGTTTAGTTGTTTTAGTTGTAGCTATGTAATCTCGTATATAGCTTTAGATGTTTAGTTGTAGTTTCTAGCTGTAGTATACTGTAGTCTCTAGTAGTAGTTTCTAGTAGTTGTATATACGTCCTGTCTGTTAGCTTCACACTACTGCCACTTTATCACACCTGGTTAGCTTAGCACCTTCACCTCAAGTTAGGTGTACAGTTTGCACTTTACTGGTCTGCTGCACTATTGTTTGTCTCGTCCATATATTGTCTCGACCTTGTCTTATTGCACTGTCTATTGTCTTGACTATTGTCTTATTGCACTGTCTATTGTCTCGACCTTGTCTTATTGCACTGTCTATTGTCTTGACTTTTGTCTTACTACACTGTCTTGTCTATTACACTGTGGAAAATGGAAACGTTATTTCATCCCTGTATATGTCCTGACATACACTGGAGTGACAAATAAAAACCTTGAACCTTGAACCTTGATAACACATGCAGAGCAAAACTATAGGAAGACACACACTGATTATCAAAACCCAAAAGAGCATTGGAATACCACCCAAAGGAAAGTGAAGCAGACACGCTAAAGGCCCTCACAAGAGTTTCACGGCGGAGTAGTTCTTTAGGGCTTCACCCTGACTCATACATACTCCAGGATGAAGCCTTATAAAACTACACCACGTTGTAGTTCTTTATGGCTTCACCTGACTCATACATACTCTAGGGTGAAGCCTTATAAAACTACACCACGTTGTAGTTCTTTATGGCTTCACCCTGACTCATACATACTCTAGGATGAAGCCTTATAAAACTACACCACGTTGTAGTTCTTTATGGCTTCACCCTGACTCATACATACTCTAGGGTGAAGCCTTATAAAACTACACCACGTTGTAGTTCTTTATGGCTTCACCCTGACTCATACATACTCCAGGGTGAAGCCTTATAAAACTACACCACGTTGTAGTTCTTTATGGCTTCACCCTGACTCATACATACTCCAGGGTGAAGCCTTATAAAACTACACCACGTTGTAGTTCTTTATGGCTTCACCCTGACTCATACATACTCCAGGGTGAAGCCTTATAAAAACTACACCACGTTGTAGTTCTTTATGGCTTCACCCTGACTCATACATACTCTAGGGTGAAGCCTTATAAAACTACACCACGGTGTAGTTCTTTATGGCTTCACCCTGACTCATACATACTCTAGGATGAAGCCTTATAAAACTACACCACGGTGAAACCCTTTCACCACAAGTCACTTCACCCTGGAGTATGTTTTAGTCTATAGACCAGCGGTCGGCAACCCAAGATGTTGAAAGAGCCATTTTTGACCAAAAAATAAATTCAAAATCTGCCTGGAGCCGCAAAAAATGTAAGCCTAATAAGCTCTTAACTGGGAATTCCTCCCATTTTCAATGTTTTTTTTTTCTGAGAGTGTACAAATGTGAACCAAATGGACCCTGGCGGGTCCATTTGGTCAACAATCGATTTGTACACTCTCAGAAAAAAAAGGTCCTAAAAGAAAAATCCTAAAAGAAAACATAAAACACAAATTCTAGGAAACGCATTATTTTTATCATCATGTCCACACAACATCTCAAAGATATATTAATGATATAGTAAGCTGTTGAAAACGGGTGGTTCAGATTATAGCTTGATCTCTGATATGTGCTGGGCCTTTGTGTCATGGCCAACAAGCGCTATGTTAACTGTCAGACAGCACATGGCATGTTGGGTGCTGCCAGTGACTGAAATGTTTATATTATGATGGCGGATTGTCCCCAGTGTGTGTAGATAATAATGCTACAGCCAGAGAGCCACTAGGGCTGTGCTCTAGAGCCGCATGCGGCTCCTGAGCCGCAGGTTGCTGACCCCTGCTATAGACTAACAAGATCATGACCACCGGACAGAAAACAAATGGGACGACAGCAGATCATAAAGACACTAAAAAGAAAACTGTCTTCCATATTGGAAAATATCAACTCAAAACCAGAGCAAAATAAATAGCTATTTATCTCTAAACAGAGAATACAAAAGCAGAATACATGAGCTGTAACTGATCCAAAACTAAGGAAAACATTAACTCCATATAGACTCAGTGAACACAGCCTGGTGATGGAGAGAGGCTGCCATAGACAGACCTTCTGGCTCCATGTGGACAGACTATGTTCCCACTGCACCTTGTCATAGACAGACCTGCTGGCTCCATGAGGACAGACTATGTTCCCACTGCACCTTGTCATAGACAGACCTGCTGGCTATAGAGAGGACAGACTATGTTCCCACTGCACCTTGTCATAGACAGACCTGCTGGCTCCATAGAGAGGACAGACTATGTTCCCACTGCACCTTGTCATAGACAGACCTGCTGGCTATAGAGAGGACACAAACTCTCTCTCCAGGGAGTTTTGAACTCTGGACGGCGCTACAGAGTTCCCCTGGCGAGCAAAAATATCTATAAAAAGTCCTTCATTCCAAGAGCAGTCAACACTCTCAATATGACAGAATAAGGCACTGCATGACAGTGGTGTTGGTTATGTTGGTGATGATCATGGTGATCATGAAACAGGCTTTCTTACTTTTTTTGGTGTTGAGGGTTTTGGGTTTCTATTGGTGGTGTATTTAGCTTCTTACGGTTGGTAATCATGAACAGGTTTTTATTCTTGGTGTATCTTAGTGCTAGTGTCTCATTTGTCATGTTGTGATCCTCACGGTTTGTGATTGTACTTCTAATGTCCTATATGTATTCTGTGAGCCGAAGATGAATTTCCACGCCAGTGGACAATAAAGATTTATTATTATTGACTATGTGCCCACTGCACCTTGCTATTGACTTACATGGTAAGATGGCTGCTGTGTGAGGATGGTCCATAGAGGCCTATCACCGCACTGCTTGTCGTCTTGTAGCATCTGGACTTTCCGTCTCTCTCTCTCCGTCAGTTTCTCCCCTTTGATGTCATGGTAGAGGTTCTGTAGAGAAGTTGTTTGGCTTCATTCAGTGTCTGGACAGCCACTCTTGGATGTCTAATGCCTAAAACATAACGGTAATGTAAAAAGGAAGAAGTTAAGGTTCATCAGAAACATACTGGGATCTGATTTATGATTCTGCCTTGAACCACATTCAGGTTTGAAAGAAATGTCACCCAGATTGGATCAATGACACTGTGTAATAATAACTAATAACGAAACAAATCATCGGTTCAAAGGGTGTTAACCTGCTTATTACATGGCTTCATACATTAATAAATAACTAATAATAGACAGAAAACAAAACAAGCCTGCTTTTTATTTATCTGCAGACCAAGTTTGTCCAGGCTTAAAGGTCTGTTGTTGTGTCATTATGTGACCGTTCACATGACCAGAACGCTGGCTTCTGATTGGAGCATTTATTTGAGCCATGTAATAAAGTGTATTATTAAATGGCATAGCATTATGCCTATGTCTATGTCACTAGTACCACACAAGTCAGTACTGTGTGTGTGTGTGTGTGGGGGGGGGGGGGGGGGGGGCAGTGTGTTTGAAAGGGTCAAGGCTGTTGTCTCTTCCTGTTGAATTATAGAAGTCGAAGTTCAAATCCACAACGTCACTCATCAAAACATTCGTCCAGTTCCCACCAATGTCCTCTCTCCCACTCTCTCTCTCTCTCTTTTAACATTGTTTAATTTAAGGAATGTAAAACTAAAAAGTAAAAGTAAAAAACAAAGGACGAAAAATGACTTTTAGATTTGAGCAGAACCAACATTGGTGAGTGAGTCTGCTGATCTGCTGCTGCCAGGGAGAATAGTGAGTTCTGTGGGATATACAGTATACTGTAGATCAGGGCGGCCAAAAAGGTAGATGGTGATCTACCAGTAGATCACACAGACCATGCAGGTAGATCACAGCAGTCCCCATAGATCTGTAACTCTTGAGTGTTAAATAAAACAAAACCAAATGGACCCGTTTCATTGTACACTCAAGAGTCCATGCAATTAGAAAATGGGGAATAATTGTTATTTTGACCAATGTTTTGCCAGTTCTCTTTCCCAATTGTGGACAAAAGCCTGAAAGTTCTTAGTTTCGGGTGCAAGAGACTAAACTCAACATCACAAACTGTCAACTCAAACCCCAAATACTGTTTTCAGACGTCAGTAGTAGCATATACAAGAAAACCTTTCAATTCTCCCTTTCTATTTTTCAGTATAAGAGCATTATTCTTAACAGTAAGTAACACCATCACCACTATTTCAAAGCTCAAACTTTCTAGGGGGCCTTAGTTGAAATGGATTTTCAGTAATGGAACAATCACATTTTTGATGTGTAGATCTTGTTGAGACGCTCCTTTTGAAAGTAGCTCTCAAGTCAAAAAAGTGTGGTCAGCCCTGCTGTAGCAGGAAGACTTGACTTTGAATATTGTAGTGTCTGTGAACTACTTTGAACCAAAGTGTGTCTCACAATTACAGAGCTAGAATGTAGGATATATACTGTATTACCTTTCCATCAACAGAAGTAGCAGATATATGGGATCTCTCTCTCTCTCTCTCTCTCTCTCTCTGTCTCTCTCTCTCTCTCTCTGTCTCTCTCTCTCTCTCTGTCTCTCTCTCTCTCTCTGTCTCTCTCTCTGTACTTGTGCGTGTGAGTGAGTGCGTGTGTCTGTGTGTGCGCGCGTGCGTATGTGTTTATTTTAATGAAGAGGTAAACATGCAAAATACTACTGTACTACGTGACTTTAGACACAGAGGCAGGAGTCACATGTCTCTCTCTCTCTCACACACACACACACACACACACACACACACACACACACACACACACACACACACACACACACACACACACACACACACACACACACACACTTACACACTTAATTGACTCCAGCTCTACCAATGCTCCATGGAAATTGAAGCAGTAAACTTTATTGGAGCACTTGAAGGTGACAATTTTTTTATTGTTGCGTTTGAAGGCGACCAGAATCATTCTGGGACGACTTAACTTAACTTAACGGTCTGGGAAGTTGTGTTCAAGTTGACGCACATATACAATATATATTTTATATTTCACATGTTAGACTGGCTGCCTGCAGTCATAAAAAACATTTTGTATTGTATTCATCTTTAGACACAACCGCACAGACATGTTCAACACAGTTAATTATAACTCAACTCAGATCCTTTGGATCCTCATGAAAATGTTGAGTCTGTTTTGAAATAATATTCAAAATTAATACGTTTTCAAATAAATATAGTGGAGTAAAAGTACAAAATTTGGCTCTGAGTTGTAGTGGAGGAATTTTTAAATAAATAAAGTAATAAATAGTTCAATATCGACGTTTGCTTAAAGGATACGCAGACTGGAGGACTGTAGGATTTGAACCGGGAACCTTCAAACTCTGAACCAAAACAACGAAGAATGGAAAATATATAGAGAATAAATAGTAAATCTACTACATCCAAAAAGCAGAGGGGCCACCTGATAGAGTGCATACAGATCAGGTTGTGTGTGCGTACATGTGTGTATGTGCAGGCACGCACGTGGTTGTGTGTGCGTACATGTGTGTATGTGCAGGCACGCACGTGGTTGTGTGTGCGTACATGTGTGTATGTGCAGGCACGCACGTGGTTGTGTGTGCGTACATGTGTGTATGTGCAGGCACGCACGTGAGGCTAGGTGTGTCCTTATCTTGACTTGATAGTGTGTGTGTGTACGTGACAGTTCTCTGCAACAGTGGTGTGTGTGTGTGTGTGTGTGTGTGTGTGTGTGTGTGTGTGTGTGTGTGTGTGTGTGTGTGTGTGTGTGTGTGTGTGTGTGTGTGTGTGTGTGTGTGCGTGTAACGTGGACATGCCTTTAAGTGTGTGTTTATGATTTGTCGAAAAGAATGACAGAATAAAGTGTGGGAAAGACACACACATGCGTGCACACGTGTGCGCGCGCGCACACACACACACACACACACACACACACACGGAGGGAGAGAGAGAGAGAGAGAGAGAGAGAGAGAGAGAGAGAGAGAGAGAGAGAGAGAGAGAGAGAGAGAGAGAGAGAGAGAGAGAGAGAGAGAGAGAGAGAGAGAGAGAGAGAGAGAGAGAGAGGAGAGGGAGAGAGAGAGAGAGAGAGAGAGGAGAGAGAGAGAGAGACTGAGAGAGCGAGAGAGAGGAGAGAGAGTGAGAGAGAGAGAGAGAGAGAGAGACAGAGAGAGACAGAGGAGAGAGAGACAGAGAGAGAGAGAGAGAGCGACACAGGCAGAGAGAGGAGAGAGAAGGAGGCGGAGGCGAGAGAGAGAGAGGAGAGAGACAGAGAGACGGGAGACGAGAGAGAGAGAGAGAAGAGAGAGAGACAGAGACAGAGAGAGCAGAGACCGAGACAGAGAGACAGAGAGAGGAAGGAGAGAGACAGAGAGAGAGAGAGACAAGAGAGAGAGAGAGAGAAGAGAGAGACCAGAGAGAGAGAGAGAGACAGAGAGAGAGAGTGAGAGAGAGAGAGAAGAGAGAGAGAGGGAGGATAAGCAGTCTTATAGTGTATCTGTTATCAGTCTTACTCTTATCAGTGGTCTGGGTGGGTGGATGCTGCTGCTGCTGCTGCTGCTGGAAGTCTTCACACTGCAGAGGAGGACAGACAGAGACCGCACAGAGACGCTGTATATGGTGAGGATTTAACTGAAATATAACGCTTTGACTCAGTGATTTCTGATTTTCAACCTTTTCCACTTCACTGTCAGTTATTTATTGGGCATTTGAGACACTGATTTGCTGCTATTTGATGAGATTTATAGGGCTCCATTTTCGTCACATGCTAAACTTACGGTTTTG
The DNA here is from genome assembly GCA_039105355.1 of Benthosema pterotum. Taxonomy (NCBI): domain Eukaryota; kingdom Metazoa; phylum Chordata; class Actinopteri; order Myctophiformes; family Myctophidae; genus Benthosema; species Benthosema pterotum. The sequence goes on along the minus strand of CM076986.1, from coordinate 44,337,589 downwards.
AAAATCATTTTTGAATAGTTCAACTAGCCAGTCTACGTTGGCATGTTGTGAGCTTGTACACTTGCCAATTTAACTGTCCAAGATTTAAGATTCAAGAACTTTACTGCCATGTCAACAAGTTGCTGATAGGAATTTGTCTTGGAAAGAAAAAATGTAAGACCACGGTCTTCATAGTCCTTACCCTGAAGAAGGCATGCAGTCTAACTGTCTGAAACGGACAGTGTGCGGCTAGACATTTTTTTCTTTTACAGTTTACTTTGTTGTCTGGCACCTCATAAGGAACGGTGTGCAGTGTATCTCTACTTCTAAGGAATTTGTCTTGGTTCATGCTCAATTAAAACAACATACGTACAAGAAGTCAACAAGAAGACAGACAAAATTTTTTGTCAAAGAAGTTTAGGGATAAGAGATTAAGCACGTGACAAAAATGAATATTTCAGACCAAAGGACTTTGAATATTTTGTTGTCATTGGATACGATTCTGTCCACAGTTCCTGCTGTTTTGACGTTAGTACCAGGAGAGAGATGACAAATATGTTTGTACAAATAATTAGCTAATCTGTAACGGTGTGTAGACTGTGTGAATGAAGTTCTGTAATGCAGAAAGATGTTTAGCAGTGGTTTAACAACCCTTGAGAGAGCTGGCTCCATTTAGAATCATTTTAAACTCATTTAAGAACAATATGGTTAAATTTGTTGATCCGCTGAAGGACCAATGGCTGAAAACCTGTCACACTACCTGCTTTAACTTAATCTGTTTTAGTTAATATCTTTTTATTACATAGAAAATGTATCTATAATTAATGTATTTGGATCCTAGAGGATCTCTACGATGACACATGTGTAGGACAGGTCATGTGTTGACAAATGTCAACTGACCTATCAACTGTAATATCCTGACCAACAATTAATTGGTCTTTAATTGGTATTTACTGCAACTTGCTATAATTATTCAAGGATTTCCTTATTCTTATCTTTATCTTTCCTCTGCTGTTCTTCAGCCTAGACCTTTTAATCACTTTATTTTCATTTGGTATTGACAAATACTACTGCATTGTATTATTACTGTGTGGAAGATCAAATAAACTAACAAGTATACATTTTGATAGGAACATGCTAGAGACTCTTTTTTGATAGACTCAGACATTTTAGCTCTACAAGCCTGAGGCTGTATGTGTGACATGACTGCCATAAACTCAAAGCTGTAATATGGAACTGTATACAATATAATGGGTAAGTTAATAGAATATAAATATACAATAACTTATAATACAATCTGTGCGGTTATATTTGTCTCCCAGCAGGATGCTCTTCTACATTTCTCGGGTTGACACAACCTTTGACATGATCCTGCTGTTACACAGATTTTGGCCAACATTCCCTCATAAAAAACACTAATGAATCACTACTCATTCAATACTGTTTTACTATTGCGATTGAGTAGTGATTTGTGTAGTAAAATGTAGAGAAGTGTCCCGTTTTACTACTTAATCACTACTGATAATAATTACTACATAATTCCTATTCAAATCACAACCTGCTGATACTTCATTACTTCAGCCTCACTATGGCTTTATGGAAAGAATTATACAATCACTGTACATTTATTGTTGAATTACTACACAATGCTTACACATTTACTGTGGTATCTATACACAGTCCTATAGCATTGTGTAGTAATTCAACAATAAATGTATAGTGATTGTATAGTTCTTTACCTTTATATCTAATAAACTATTCCAGTGGTTTTCAACCTGTGGTCCCTGGGAGGGTTCCAGGTGGTCCCCAGGCTAAATGATGGAAAGTTGGTTAACTAGATCTAGCGCTTTGTTAGCAAAGAATAAAACCAAATGGACCCTTGTGGGTCCACTTGGTTTCATATTTACACTCCCTAGAGTTAAAATATCCATCATGTGAATTATCCCAAGTCTACACAACTAGAGAATGTAGAAGATTAATGGTCATTTTGATCTGTATGTTGGACTGTTTGGTTTCCCAAATCCAGCCTGGAATTGTGGACAAAAGCAAAGTAAATCTTTAGTTTTGTGGGTCTGTGGGGCTAAAATGACATCAAATGTGGTCCTCCGTGGCTCAAATTCTGAATAAATAGTGGGCCCTGGTATCAAAACCGATTGAAGACCACTGAACTATTCAATCTCTTCTCTTCTCTCCCTCTCTGTCCACAGGATGTTCCACCTCAGTAAAGAACCCAAACGTTCTTCTGTTCAGAACCTCAGTCTGGTCTAGTCCAGTGAGTCCTACCAGTCTACTAGAACCTCACAGTACCTTGTGGAACCTTCTCCAACACCCCCAGAATGCGTTCTGTTGGCAGAACGTCCTCCCTCTGGTCACCATGGCGACTGATGATGCTGCTGTGGCTGCAGATGGGCGTGGCTTTGACGGGGCAGAGCGGTCCGGTCCGGTCCCTAGAAAACAACAACAACAACCACAGCTTCTCATTGGATCTCTCTGTGTCTGATCTGCTGATGATGTCACCACACTCCCACCCAGCGTTCCAGGGAACAGACTCCCCCCTGGAGGGTCTCTGGGTCCAGGACCACCTGAGACCAGAGCCTGGACTGGGACAGGACACCAAGGTTAGGATAGATTTACCCTCGACACCCAGGCTTTCATTTTCATTCGCGTTGCGCGAAAACGGAAAGCCTGGACTAACGCACGTTGGAAAGTGGCCTTGAGGGGAGTGTCAACCTTCCGGGGTGGGCGTGGCTCTAAATGATGTGACGTAGAACAGAGGGAGGAGTCAACCTTCCGGGGTGGGCGTGGCTCTAAATGATGTGACGTAGAACAGAGGGAGGAGTCAACCTTCCGGGGTGGGCGTGGCTCTAAATGATGTGACGTAGAACAGAGGGAGGAGTCAACCTTCCGGGGTGGGCGTGGCTCTAAATGATGTGACGTAGAACAGAGGGAGGAGTGAACCTTCCGGGGTGGGCGTGGCTCTAAATGATGTGACGTAGAACAGAGGGAGGAGTCAACCTTCCGGGGTGGGCGTGGCTCTAAATGATGTGACGTAGAACAGAGGGAGGAGTCAACCTTCCGGGGTGGGCGTCGCTCTAAATGATGTGACGTAGAACAGAGGGAGGAGTCAACCTTCCGGGGTGGGCGTGGCTCTAAATGATGTGACGTAGAACAGAGGGAGGAGTCAACCTTCCGGGGTGGGCGTGGCTCTAAATGATGTGACGTAGAACAGAGGGAGGAGTCAACCTTCCGGGGTGGGCGTGGCTCTAAATGATGTGACGTAGAACAGAGGGAGGAGTCAACCTTCCAGGGTGGGCGTGGCTCTAAATGATGTGACGTAGAACAGAGGGAGGAGTCAACCTTCCAGGGTGGGCGTGGCTCTAAATGATGTGACGTAGAACAGCAGTGGACGGGCGGGGGAGGGGCCGGAGATGACGACACGTTAGTGAGATCAAATCAGAGCGCAGCACTTCCGCCGTGTGGATCCCACGACACCCCCGCCCCCCAAGGCCAAAATCATTGAGGGCTAGACCAGGCTAGGATAGATTAGAATTTAGCATTGTATTTTGGGCTTAGTTAGATTTTATTCATCCCGTAATTAGTTACTTATAATTAGCTTCTAGCCCTTAGTGTTTGTTTAGTTTTTAATCAGGGGCAGATTTAGGCATGGGCATGGGGGGGCAATGCCCCCCTAAATACCCAGTCTGCCCCCCCAAACACGATGGCATGCAAAACAGCACAAGATATTTCAAATTAAAGTGCTTCTATTTAAAATGATGTGAACCACTACTACTGCTACTAACTAACTACAGCTGTGTCACCACTAAACCAACAGCATTTCATCATTGAAAACAGAAAACTCTCTGAGTCAGACCTTTAGCTTTATGCATGCTGCGTGTCTGTTGCAACTTCAACAACAACTGATGTTATTATTGATGCTTTACTTGACTAATAAAAGTCCTGTAACCAAAAATGGTATGGGTGCGGCTTCATCGCCCGTGTCGCTTCGCGCCACGGGCGATGAAGCCGCCCCATACCATTTTCTCTTGCCCCCCCAAATGGAACATGCTACATCCGCCCCTGTTTTTAATTAGTTTTAGTGTTTTTACCTGCCCTTATCTATCCTGCATCTGATAAATACTGTACATCAGGTGGAAGACTGAAAAGAGACAGAGTAATTAAGTATTGTTTTAAAGGTAAATAGAGGCAACTTTAGTGCGTAAAGTAGATGCAACGGCTAAAAGGTTCCCTCGATTTATACCTTTAACATCAGTTTTATTGAAGGAATGGTATAAAATGACAAATCGGCCAGAGTATGTATTGTGTAGTAGGTATTTCTGTAAACTCATGATTCAGTTAAAGGTAGGGGAAGTGATTTCACTTTTGTCAGATATCACCCCCCAAAAAAATCTGTTAAAATGCTCTATTATAAGGTGTGCAGACCATATATGGAGTTTCCCCCTCCCCCACGTTAGCAGAGGAGCTAATAAAAGTTCCCCAGGTGGAGGGTGAATTCTCCTCCAATCAGGATGGAGCAGCAGGTTCACATAGTGTAGCTACTCTTGGGGGCCCCTAGTGCACCAGGCTGGTACTACACCCCTAGTGCACCAGGCTGGTACTACACCCCTAGTGCACCAGGCTGGTACTACACCATGAATTTCAAATCACTTACCCTACCTTTAACGAAATGTCTTGCTATTTATCTTATAGTTATTATTTTCTATACTACCTTCCACAGGACAGTGAGGACGTCTCCTATGCTGGAGTTAAAGTCAGACCCAAACACAGCAGCAAACACAAACACAAGTACAGCAGGAAGCAGCAGCAACATGAACCACCCCGGATCGTCCTATCCCCTGCTCTGCCCCCCCTCCCCGTCATACCCCCCCTCCCCGTCTTCCCTGCCCTGCCCCCCCAACCCGCCCTGCCCCCTGCCCTACCCCCCCGCCCCGGCCTGCCCCCTGCTCTGCCCCCCCAACCCGCCCTGCCCCCTGCCCTGCCCCCCCGCCCCGTCCTCCCACCTCTCTCCTCCAACACCTCCATCCTCCAGCGGTCCGGTCCAGCAGCACCGCCCCGATGTCTCCAGGTAGGTCTGGACACCAGAATACCAGCCATACGTTTTGGTCCTTTGAAAATACTATAGCCACCGACAAGCAGTGGCATCGATAGGTGGGGAAAAGTTAGACAATTTTAGGGGGGCCCAAAGCCAGGGGGGGGGGCACTAAAATCTTGCATTAATAAGGTTTTATTTGTATAATATATATATATATATATATATATAATATATATATATATATATATATATATATATATATATATATATATATATATATATATATATATATATATATATACGTATATATATATATATATATATACATACCGTATTGTCCCGAATACAAGACGACTCTGTTATAAGACGACCCCCATTTTTAAAGACCCATTTACAGAAAAAAAGAAGATTGAATGTCAAATAGTGTAGCCCCTGAATATAAGACGACTCCATTTTCTGGGATATTTCCATTGGGAAAAAAAAAACGTGGTCTTATATTCAGGCCAATAGGGTATATACTGTGTGTATATATATATATATATATATATATATATATATATATATATATATATATATATATATATATATATATATATATATATATATATAAACTCGCCACAAAAAGTTCGGAAATCCAACTTTGGTCCATTATAGCTCCCCTTTGATAAAACCGATTGGTATCGTATTATATACCATTTTTATCATTGATTTGTCCCCTTTACAATGAGGTACAGCATGTATGATCCGGCATTCGTGGAATGAGAAACACTGCTAAACATGTGGCTTGCGCTCCAATTTTTTTTGCCAAAATGGCAAATGTATGGTATTGATTGCTTTGCGTTGCCTAGCAGATTGGATGATTACTCTCTTCCACAGTACAAAGTAAAAACACAACACATATTGGACATTTTTAGACTTTAATAATTTCACACTCAGTGACAGGGGACACAACAGCTTGGCACCTCCTCCTCATGCTGCTCACCAATGCAGCCACATTTTGCTGTGGGATTGCATTCCATTCCTCAACCAGCATCTGTTTCAAGTCAGCCAACGTGGTTCTGTGGGTCACTCTAGCATACACATCCCTGATCCCACAAGTGTTCAATTGGGTTAAGGTCTGGACTCATGGCAGGCCATTCCATCCTCTCCACTCCCAAATTCTGGAGGTACTCTTTGATGATCCTGGCTCTGTGGGGGCGAGCATTGTCATCTTGGAGGATGGCATTAGGTCCCAGGTTCCTAAGATATGGGATCGCCACTGGATCCAGAATCTCATCCCTATACCTTAATGCATTGAGATTACCTTTGATAATGACAAGATTAGTCTTGCCTCTCAGAGAGATGCCCCCCAAACCATCACACTGCCCCCATTAAATGATGTCACCAAAGCAATACAACAATCTGTCTGTGTTTGGTAATACCACACGCTACTGAGTTCCCTCTCACTGAGTGTGAAATTAATAAAGTCTAAAAATGTCCAATATGTGTTGTGTTTTTACTTTGTACTGTGGAAGAGAGTAATCATCCAATCTGCTAGGCAACGCAAAGCAATCAATACCATACATTTGCCATTTTGGCAAAAAAAAAATGGAGCGCAAGCCACATGTTTAGCAGTGTTGCTCATTCCACGAATGCCGGATCATTACATGCTGTACCTCATTGTAAAGGGGACAAATCAATGATAAAAATGGTATATAATACGATACCAATCGGTTTTATCAAAGGGGAGCTATAATGGACCAAAGTTGGATTTCCGAACGTTTTGTGGCGAGTATATATATATATATATATATATATATATATATATATATATATATATATATATATATATATATATATATATATATATATATATATATATATATATATATATATATATATATATATATATAGATCTCACAGTGCATCAGATTGAAGCATTTTAAAGGGGAATTCTACCCATTTTCAACATTCTAATGTGTCATTAATATACTAGAAGTATAGAAGTGCTGGGTGGGCAATGATAAAAACGTTTCCCCCCATTCTGTGTTTCCTAGAAATGGAGGTCTGAAGAAAACCACTAACATGGTGAAACATCTTGATGGCATCATCAAGATGTATTTTCACCATGTTAATGGATTTCTTTAGATGCTTCTTTTTTCTGAGAGGGTACAAATGGAACCATCTTACAGTCTGTAGGTAACATCTATCCAGACAGTGTTTAACCCATTGGGTCCTGATCAGATTCTAGATTCTGATGCTAGATTCTAGTTCCTCGCGCCAGATTCTAGTCCCCCATGGTAGATTCTAGTTCCTCTAAGTAGACTGTAGTTTCTGAAGTTTTTTTTTTTCTCTTTTGTAAAGTGTCTTGAGACAACCTGTTGTGATTTGACACTCAAATAAAATTGAATTGAATTGAATTGAAAAAGTTAGATTCCAGTTTCTGACACTAGATTCTAGTCCATGACACTAGATTCTAGTTTGTGACACTACATTCTAGACATATTTCATAGGAAGGACCCCCAGAAATATCTATTATTTAGCTGCAGAACCTCATCTAAAAAACATGTTGTTCTAGGGGATCCCCCAGAAGCAAAGATTTGAGTTAAAAATGTTTGCTTCCAAAATAATGTATTCAAAGATTTGCACCACATTTTCACAATTTTTCAAAAAATAGCAGAACCACATCATATCGCGCCACCGAGTGGCGCGATATGAGCTTGTGCTATGAGCTATTTTTTCAGAAACTACAATCTACTGAGAGGAACTAGAATCTACCGTGGGGGACTAGAATTGAGCATAAGGAACTAGAATCTAGCGTCGTAAAATAGAATCTAGCCCTGTGAACTAGAATCTCACATCAACATGGTGTTATCCTGTGTGATCTGTAGGTAACATCTATCCAGACAGTGTTTAAGTACATCAACACAGTGTTATCCTGTGTGATCTGTAGGTAACATCTATCCAGACAGTGTTTAAGTACATCAACACGGTGTTGTCCTGTGTGATCTGTAGGTAACATCTATCCAGACAGTGTTTAAGTACATCAACACGGTGCTGTCCTGTGTGATCTTCGTGGTGGGCGTGGTCGGCAACGCTACGCTGCTGAGAATCATCTGTAGGAACAGGAACATGAGGAACGGACCCAACGCTCTGATCGCCAGCCTGGCTCTGGGAGACCTCATCTACATCGCTATAGACATCCCTATCAATGTCTACAAGGTGAGACTATAGACCTCATCTACATCGCTATAGACATCCCTATCAATGTCTACAAGGTGAGACTATAGACCTCATCTACATCGCTATAGACATCCCTATCAATGTCTACAAGGTGAGAGAGAGACAGGCAGAGAGAGAGAGTGAGAGTGAGAGAGAGAGAGAGAGACAGAAACAGAGACAGAGACTCTGTGCAGGGGCGGATCTAGGCATGGGCAATGCCCAGTCTGCCCCACCAAACATGATGGCATGCAAAACAACCCAAGATATTTCAAATTAAAGTGCTTATGTTTAAAAACACTACTACTGCTACTAACTAACTACAGCTGTGTCACCACTAAACCAACAGCATTTCATCATTGAAAACAGAAAACTCTCTGAGCTAAGCAAGTTTTGTAATATGATTGCTCTTGTTTTGAGAAGTAAGAGAAAATTGTATAAGATTATCAACCTTGCTTTTTGAACATATTTCTTATTACAAGAATTCTTACCAAGTACAATTCACTTACCCCACAGATTATTTTGCTTCTTTCTTAAATTTAGACTGCCTTTTTTCAGTGTTTTTATACTTTGTATGGTTTATTCACCACCTTGTCTGCGTGTGTGTGTGTGTGTGTGTGTGTGTGTGTGTGTGTGTGTGTGTGTGTGTGTGTGTGTGTGCGCGTGCCTCTGTGTGTGTAGCTCCTAGCCATGCGCTGGCCGTTCTCAGACAGCATTCTGGGGTTGTTTCTGTGTAAACTGGTTCCATTCCTCCAGAAGACTTCAGTAGGAATCACTGTGTTCAACCTGTGTGCTCTGAGTGTGGACAGGTAACGCACGCACACGCGCGCGCGCACGCACGCACGCGCGCACACGCACACACACACACACACACACACACACACACACAGTACAAATGTACATTTAGTCAATTAAAATCTTACCATATCTAGTCAGCTAAAACAGACTGCAAAATACGCCCTAATTTCTTTGCCTTTTTTACTATTTTGAAAAACTTTTTGTTAAATTTGCCAATCAATTGACATGATGTGAGCTTGTAGACTGGCTATTGTAACTATCATTTTTTTTTGTTTGTTTGTTTAAATAGGCAAATAAGTTATTTAATTGATAAGGGGTTCATTGGTGATGAAGATCTAGGTGATATGACTAAAACCTGCCTCACTGTTTAACATCAAGGCTGTACTCTACTTTTTACTTTTATTAGTATATTTGGACGGGACAGTGCATATCAATGACCATTACAAAAAGGAGAGTGCAATGTAAAAAGTTAAAACAAAAAACATGAAAAGACAGCAATAACAGAAAAGTACAAAATGGCATCTAAAAGACATGTCTAAACTAAAAACGAGGTCTAAGTGCATCTATAGAAGTAGAAGCGTTTTAACAACAGTGCAAGTATCTTATTAAAATATTAGTGCATAAAGTACTACTGTCGGTTCCTACAGATACCGTGCAGTGGTCTACTGGTCCCTAAAATTCACTGTACTGTATTTTATAGATACCGTGCAGTGGTCTAATGGTCCTAACATTCACTGTACTGTATTTTATAGATACTGGTCTCCAACATTCACTGTACTGTATTTTATAGATACCGTGCAGTGGTCTAATGGTCCCTAACATTCACTGTACTGTATTTTATAGATACCGTGCGGTGGTCTAATGGTCCCTAACATTCACTGTACTGTATTTTATAGATACCGTGCAGTGGTCTACTGGTCCCTAACATTCACTGTACTGTATTTTATAGATACCGTGCAGTGGTCTAATGGTCCCTAACATTCACTGTACTGTATTTTACAGATACCGTGCGGTGGTCTAATGGTCCCTAACATTCACTGTACTGTATTTTATAGATACCGTGCGGTGGTCTCGTGGTCGCGGGTGGTCCACGGCCCAGGCGTTCCCATGGTAACGGTGGTAGAGATCGTATCCATCTGGTTGCTGTCGGCGGTGCTGGCTGTACCAGAGGCTGTAGGATTCACCATGGTCAGCTTCACATACAACAACGTCTCCATGACAACATGCATGCTGAGACCGCACACTCCCTTCATGACTGTAAGTGTGGACATTCTATGACAACATGAGACCACACACTCCCTTCATGACTGTAAGTGTCTCTATGACAACCACACTCCCTTCATGACTGTAAGTGTCTCTATGACAACCACACTCCCTTCATGACTGTAAGTGTGTCTATGACAACCACACTCCCTTCATGACTGTAAGTGTGTCTATGACAACCACACTCCCTTCATGACTGTAAGTGTGTCTATGACAACCACACTCCCTTCATGACTGTAAGTGTGTCTATGACAACCACACTCCCTTCATGACTGTAAGTGTGTCTATGACAACCACACTCCCTTCATGACTGTAAGTGTGTCTATGACAACATGCATGCTGCGACCGCACACTCCCTTCATGACTGTAAGTGTCTCTATGACAACCACACTCCCTTCATGACTGTAAGTGTCTCTATGACAACCACACTCCCTTCATGACTGTAAGTGTCTCTATGACAACCACACTCCCTTCATGACTGTAAGTGTGTCTATGACAACCACACTCCCTTCATGACTGTAAGTGTGTCTATGACAACCACACTCCCTTCATGACTGTAAGTGTGTCTATGACAACCACACTCCCTTCATGACTGTAAGTGTGTCTATGACAACCACACTCCCTTCATGACTGTAAGTGTGTCTATGACAACATGCATGCTGCGACCGCACACTCCCTTCATGACTGTAAGTGTCTCTATGACAACCACACTCCCTTCATGACTGTAAGTGTCTCTATGACAACCACACTCCCTTCATGACTGTAAGTGTCTCTATGACAACCACACTCCCTTCATGACTGTAAGTGTGTCTATGACAACCACACTCCCTTCATGACTGTAAGTGTGTCTATGACAACCACACTCCCTTCATGACTGTAAGTGTCTCCATGACAACATGCATGCTGAGACCGCACACTCCCTTCATGACTGTAAGTGTGGGAAACCTGGATCAAGGAGAATTCAAAAAGGACATGTCGCGAAGGCACCCACGGGGGAGTCCAGTGAGTCCACATTGGTTCATGGGAGGAAACAGACATGCGCAGTACATTCCAGGAAGTTTGACGCTTGCAAACCATGCATGCCATTGGTCTCTTGGATGGTTTGACTTCCTGATCTGTACTGAGCATGTCTGTTTCCTCCCATGAACCAATGTGGACTCCCCCGTGGGTGCCTTCGCGACATCTCCTTTTTGAATTCTCCTTGACCTGGATTAGGAGGAGGGAATAACATGAGATGCAACTTTTTAATTTTTTTGGTGCTCCCATGTTTGGTTTTCTATCCACACAAATGATTTAGTTCAGTGGTTTTCAACCTTTTTGATACCAGGGCCCACCATTTATTCAGCATTTGAGCCACGGACTATCATTTGAGGACATTTTAGCCCCACAATTAGTCCCCAAAACTAAACATTCCTTTTGCTTCTATTTATGACAATTAATCTTCTAGTTGTGTAGACTGTAGACTAATTAAGATGAATATTTTACACTCTCAAAGAGTTACATCTGGTTAACAAACTTTCCATCATTTAGCCTGGGGACCACCTGGAACCCTCTCAAGGACCACTGGTGGTCCCCGGACCACCTGTTGAAAACCCCTATTCTAGTTTGAACAATCAGTCTTTCATATCATAGAGGAGCTTTAATGTAAATTTCTCTCAGCAACAGCTGGTTTGGTTTTGTCCTCATAATGATGTCATCAATGCATCCTGCTTTGTAGAATCCCTCCTCTCCTTCAGTCTTCAGTTCCACATTTGCATTTGCTTAGAAATAAGCTTGATGGACGTTTAGCCTACAATATGATATTACGGTAATTGTTTAAAAAAAAAAAACAATTTTAGGGATCCATGTTATCCAAGCATTTTGGAGCCCTAGGCAGGATTTTCCCTAGAGCCCCCCTTACCAAATGGACCCTTAGGGGTCCATTTGGTAAGGGGGGGGGGGGGGGGGGGGCTCCAAGGAAAATCTCATATTATAGAACCAATTATTATAGAACATACTATATGGCCGGATGGTAACCACAAGGTTGCCAGTTCGAACCCAGGCTCCACCAGAGTTAGTGTCGATGTGTCCTTGAGCAAGACACTGAACCCCTAGTTGCTCCTGATGTGCTAGTAGGTACCTTGCATGGTTTGTGAATGAGTGAATGAGATCCACAATCTCTGCAAAGCACCTTGGATAAAGGTAAATAAAGTAAAGTAAATGGTGCATTTAAGTTCAAGTTCAAGTTTCGTTTTATTGGTCTCCCGAAGGAGAAACTTGTCTTGGAGACATTAGGACCACAGCTGCATACATAGGACAAAATACAGAAAACACCCCTATGTAAGGAAAATGACTACCTATTTAACAGTTTTATAGAAAGAGGTACAAAATGAATGTTTGAAACGGTTGTGTCTGCACTGTGGCGTCCTATACAATACCTTCTACCTGATCTATTCATATTATATCTATGTCTACACTGTGGTGTCCTCTACCTTCTACCTGATCTATTCATATTATATCTATGTTTACACTGTGGTGTCCTATACCTTCTACCTGATCTATTCATATTATATCTATGTTTACACTGTGGTGTCCTCTACCTTCTACCTGATCTATTCATATTATATCTATGTTTACACTGTGGTGTCCTCTACCTTCTACCTGATCTATTCATATTATATCTATGTTTACACTGTGGTGTCCTATACCTTCTACCTGATCTATTCATATTATATCTATGTTTACACTGTGGTGTCCTATACCTTCTACCTGATCTATTCATATTATATCTATGTTTACACTGTGGTGTCCTATACCTTCTACCTGATCTATTCATATTATATCTATGTTTACACTGTGGTGTCCTATACCTTCTACCTGATCTATTCATATTATATCTGTTATATCTGCACTGTGGTGTCCTATACCTTCTACCTGATCTATTCATATTATATCTGTTATGTTTGCACTGTGGTGTCCTATACCTTCTACCTGATCTCATTAGTTCATATTCTGAGTAAAGAACATGTGAGGGGTCAGAGGTTACATTCTTAGCTTGCCTTGTTACCGTCTGCTCAAAAATGGCTTGGGGGGTCATTTATTTACAGTATGTAACGCCTTCATCCAAGACGCTTTACATAGATAGTACATTGTAGATCCCATTCACCGATTCATACACCAATAGCAGCAGAAACCATGCCAAGGTACAACCAGCACATCAGGGGCAACTAGGGGTTCAGTGTCTTGCTCAAGGACACTTCAACACGGTGGAGCCAAGGTTTGAACCGGCAACCTTGAAGATACCATCTGGTGACTCCCGAGCCACTGCGGCCGCTGTATAAATACACTAGCATTAAATAATAAAAAATAGTGGTGGTCGTGCAGCATTTTTGTGAAAGCATTTGTGTGTGTTCCTGTGTGTGTGTGTGTGTTCCTGTGTGTGTGTGTGTGTGTGTGTGTGTGTGTGTGTGTGTGTGTGTGTGTGTGTGTGTGTGTGTGTGTGTGTGTGTGTAGTTCTATCGGGACGTGAAGGACTGGTGGTTGTTGGTTCTGTATTTCTGCGTTCCTGTGTTGTGTTCTGCTGTGTTCTATGGTCTGATGGCCTGTGAGATGCTCCGGAACCGCAAGGGAAGCCTGAAGATCAGCCTGGGAGAACACATCAAACAGGTACAGACCAATACACTACTACACTATAGAGAACACATCAAACAGGTAGTGATCAATACACTACTACACTATAGAGAACATATCAAACAGGTAGTGATCAATACACTACTACACTATAGAGAACACATCAAACAGGTACATACTGAAAGGGATGGTTTGTGGGTTTTGTAATAATCAATACCTACAAAGTAGAAGTACTGAAAAAAATCAATATACTCCAGTAAAGTAAAAGTATCTCAAAATACTGCAGTGTACTTAATAAAAGACAACTTTATTTTTTCCAACCAAGGTTCACGTTTTAGGTTGTTATTATAGAAGGTGAAAGATAGGTGTTAATTGTTTTACATTCCTTTTGCTTTCTTTAGTTTCAGTGATTTTAGATTCTGTTTGTAAACAAATCTGTTTACAAACAGTGTTTGTACACATACCTTTATGACATAGTAACATGTTGAAAAAGGGTGAAATTTTCCTTTACTACTTGAGTAAATGTACCTGTCAATCTACCTAGTGTCAGAAACTAGAATCTAGTGTCAGAAACTAGAATCTAGTGTCAGAAACTAGAATCTAGTGTCAGAAACTAGAATCTAGTGTCAGAAACTAGAATCTAGTGTCAGAAACTAGAATGTAATGTCAGAAACTAGAATCTGGTGTCAGAAACTAGAATCTAGTGTCAGAAACTAGAATCTAGTGTCAGAAACTACAATCTAGTGTCAGAAACTAGAATCTAGTGTCAGAAACTACAATCTAGTGTCAGAAACTAGAATCTAGTGTCAGAAACTAGAATCTAGTGTCAGAAACTAGAATCTAGTGTCAGAAACTAGAATCTAGTGTCAGAAACTAGAATCTAGTGTCAGAAACTAGAATGTAATGTCAGAAACTAGAATCTAGTGTCAGAAACTAGAATCTAGTGTCAGAAACTAGAATGTAATGTCAGAAACTAGAATCTATCGTCAGAAACTAGAATCTAGTGTCAGAAACTAGAATGTAATGTCAGAAACTAGAATCTATCGTCAGAAACTAGAATCTAGTGTCAGAAACTATAATGTAGTGTCAGAGACTAGAATCTATCGTCAGGAACTCGAATCTAGTGTCAGAAACTAATGTATTATCAGAACCACTTGAGTAAACGTACCTGTTCCCTCCCTGTGTCCCTGCACAGCGTCGTGAAGTGGCCAAGGCTGTGTTCAGCCTGGTGCTGATCTTCGCTCTGTGCTGGTTCCCTCTGCACCTCAGCAGACTGTTGAAGAACACTGTGTACCGATCACATGATGTACACCGCTGCGACCTGCTCAAGTACGTACACACACACACACACACACACGCACGCACGCACGCACGCACGCAAAAGTCAAAGTGGTCAGATTAGTCACTCACGTTACCGCAGTGAAATTAGTTCTCCGCTTTTGACCCATCTCTTGGAGCGGTGAGCTGCAGCGTGCGCCGCGCTCGGAAATCATTAGTTGATTTGACCCCCAATCCATCCCTTTGATGCTGAGTGCCAAGCAGGGAGGCTTTGGGTCCCATTTTTACAGTCTTTGGTATGACCCGACCGGGAATCGAACCCCGACCTCCCAGTTCCAGGGCGGACACTCTAACCACAAGGCCACTGGTCTGGCACGCACGCACGCATACACTTTCAGCCCATCTAACACACAAAATTTAGAATGATATTTTAACATTCTAAATTTTTTTAGGTTGCATCCATTCGATGTATTAAAAAACCGACCAACCTATTTATAGTGACTCATAGGAATAGACTATGTGACAACCAGGGAAAGACTTGGTGACCACCGGAGAGACGGGTGGCAGCCGGAATGTAGACGGCACCCGGGTTAGCAGTATGGGCTAGCGCCCCAGCCTGTGTCGTCCGTGAGGAAGACGCCCAAAAACCCTTGGTTAGTCCTTTAGGAGGGCCGTTTGTCCACCGCTCATGGAGTCTCTTCCATGTCCGGTGCTGGGAGTCTGGTGCAACGCACAGGTCCTGTGCCTCCTGGTGAGAGCAGGATTGGGCCTGGTGAGACGTAGGAGAGGCACGGACAGGTGTCAAACCACAGAGCCTAGTCCCTCCACGCATCAGAACCTCCCAGTTTTGGCGGAGTATTTCAGGGGCGGTGGATTGGACGGCCTTGGCCTTTCCCTTGTGGGACTGATCAGGGGTAGCTACTGGGACGTGAGTCGGGGCGTCATGAACCCCGGCTGGGTCACCTGAGTGAGGGGTATGATGTTCGAGAGACCCGAAACCCCAATGAGCTTAGGACACATCACTGAAGACACGTCCCAGGTTGCATCCATTCGATGTATTAAAAAACTAACAAAATATTATATCACAAAGAAAATCATGGTTACATCAAAGACACATGGTGTGAGAACAGATAATTTATCTAATTACATGGCTTGAATGAATGCTCCAATCAGAAGCCAGCATTCTGGTCATGTGAGCGGTCACATAATGTGACAACAACAGACCACTCCTCTCAACAACAGACCTCTAAGCCCAGACCAACGTAGCCTACACAACTGCAGATAAACAAAAGCAGCTTGTTATGTACTATTTCTGTCAATTATTAGTTTTATTAAAACAAATCTTAAATTGTATCTCCATTATGACTGGCATATTTGTCACATAAGCCATTCTTCTTCTGTGGTTGTAGTTTCCTGCTGGTGTTGGATTACTTCAGCATCAACCTGGCAACCGTCAACTCCTGCATCAATCCCATAATACTCTACTTTGTCTCCAAGAAGTTTAAAAACTGCTTTAAGGTAGGAAGGTACTCTCCGTCTGTGTGTGTGTGTGTGCGCGCGCGTGCGTGCGTGCGTGCGTGCGTGCGTGTGTGTGTGTGTGTGTGTGTGGCGCAATGCATGTGTGTTTGTCACAAAATGTCATAACAATCTCTCAATCTCTACATGACTCATGTTGTTGACACACATCAGTGTGGATGACGATCAAAAAGCACAACGCAGGAGGTGGAGGAGAGAGAGAGAGAGAGAGAGAGAGAGAGAGACAGAGAGACAGAGAGAGAGAGAGAGAGAGAGAGAGAGACACAGAGAGACACAGAGAGACACAGAGAGAGAGAGAGAGAGAGAGAGAGAGAGAGAGAGAGAGACAGAGGGAGAGAGAGAGGGAGAGGGAGAGAGAGACAGAGAGAGAGAGAGAGAGAGAGAGAGAGAGAGAGACGGACAGATAGAGGAGCATCAGGGAGATGAGAGAATGCATGATATTGATAAAGTGACCTTTTGATTACAATTCAAGGAACTGAAAGGAGGGAGAAGGGAGGGGGAGGGAGGGGCATGAATAGAACATCACAACACACAGCTACAGAGAACAGCACAAGTAAGACACCTTAAAAGGATCCCTGACTAATAAGACAAATATGCCTTAAAACACTATACTTGCCTTGTATAACTAAAACATGCAGATAAAAACACCTTCAATACTTTATTTCTTTCATAAATAGAGAATCTTTCACTCAATAGGAGGTGCTCCTGTCGCAGGATGATGATGTCACATGAGCATATGCATTCTGTATATTCCTTAGAGCTAGACCACACATGGACACGTGACATCATAATCCTGCATGAAATATTCTCTAATTATGAAAGAAATAAGATGCCATTGGTGTTTTTATTTGTTTATTAGAACAAATAGTGTTTTAAGCGATGTTTGTCTTATTAGTCAGGGATCCTTAAGGGTGAGAAGCAACCGCTAGCCAGGGGGAACAACAGACAAGATTAACTAACAGCGTCACAGGCAAGAATTAAAGGCAAAAGTAACTGTGTTACAAGCTAGCATTACCTCAGGTCTTCATAGTAACTGTGTTACAAGCTAGCATTACCTCAGGTTTTCATAGTAACTGTGTTACAAGCTAGCATTACCTCAGGTTTTCATAGTAACTGTGTTACAAGCTAGCATTACCTCAGGTTTTCATAGTAACTGTGTTACAAGCTAGCATTACCTCAGGTTTTCATAGTAACTGTGTTACAAGCTAGCATTACCTCAGGTTTTCATAGTAACTGTGTTACAAGCTAGCATTACCTCAGGTCTTCATAGTAACTGTGACTGTGGTTGAAACAGCACAGCACTAAAAAGCCCATAGGGGGAAAAATATACTGTACATATGCGAACTCTAGAAAGTGATACCTTTCATATAAGAGAATAAAGTTAATATAAAATCCATAGTATTTCTTTGTAATGTGAAACATATTATACAACATATATAATTTTGTGATTTCTAAGAATTATATATGACATTCAGAAAAATATACAAGATTATATACATTTCTTGTAAAGTGAAATGTATATAATTTAGTGATTTATAAGTCTAATATATGACATGCAAAATAGACATAAGAGCCATCGTATTTTCTTGTAAAGTGAGACATATATAATCTTGTAATTTATAAGAATATGACATGCAAAACAGATATAAGATCATAAAGTGGCTTGTATAAAAGGTGCCACTTTCAAGAGTTCTATAAAGTTTTTTTTTCCCATATGGGTGAACAGCACAGCACAGGAACAGTACAGAACAGTCCAGACACCAGATAGTGTGGGAGTTCTGTCCATGCTGTCCAAGCACAGAAAGGTCATGACCTCTGATTCAGTGTTTGTGGAAGAAATCTAACACAAGTGTGTTTAATCTAACTGATCTGTCTGTGCCTTCATCTGTCTGTCTGTCTGTCTGTCTGTCTGTCTCTCTCTCTCTCTCCCCCCCCCCCCCCTCCTCTCTGTAGTCCTGCCTGTGCTGCTGTTGTTATTCTGAATCATTCAACAGCAGTATATCTCCACTGCACCATGGAACCAGTCAGCAGTACAAACACCCTGAACTCTGACCTGTGTGTGTGTGTGTGAGAGAGAGAGAGAGAGAGAGAGAGAGAGAGAGAGAGAGAGAGAGAGAGAGAGAGAGAGAGAGAGAGAGAGAGAGAGAGAGAGAGAGAGAGAGAGAGAGAGAGAGAGAGAGAGAGAGAGAGAGAGAGAGAGAGAGAGAGAGAGAGAGAGAGAGCAATGAATATCATCTTTGTATTATACTATACTATTTCATACTCACTGTTTTATAAACTATTGTTATACTAATGTAATGTTATTTAACATTGTTTTTTTTTTCAACATCTGTGTATTTATCATTAAAATAATATTGTACATTTTAAAATAAAAATGTTGCCTTATTCGTGTGTATGGCTGTGTTCTTGTTCTACAGACTGCCTGTTGTAATTAACAGTAAAATGTAAAATAACAATAAAAATATACATGCAGCAACTCTACATTATATAGCATAATGTCACAACATATATCCTAATGAATCCACTATGATGAATTATGAAGAACAAACATAAAATGTTAATGAAGAAAAACCAGAACCTCATGAGGTCTGAAGGTTAGGACTGGATGTAACCATTGAGGGTGAACATGGTCCCCTTGTGACATCTAGTGGCCGAGCAGAGACATGGCAGCCTGCACCTATAGCATCATGATAGATTCATTGATAACTGATGGTATCATTGATCAGGGTTCCTACAGGTTTCTTAAAGTAAAATTTAAGTCTTTTTAAGACCTTTTTTAAGGCCATTTATATAAAACGTAATACCCATTTCACGGCCATCGTCAATAAGCGACGTTTTATATATTTTTCACAACTAGCACTGGTCACCCTTACAAGATAATTCAATACTTATCGATTTGCATGGTCTCTACAAGATTCAGAAACGATCTATTTTATATACAGAACGATACAATTCGATTCAGTAAAATCGATACAATTTCGATTTGTTGGAATTTAGTACAATACGATTCGATACAGTGCGTTCTGGCGCATTAAAAACCCTAGGTAATTAGGGTTAGGCTACATAGGGTTTCTTTTTTATTATCTACTACAGTCCTAATAAGCCCCAGGAAATTATAAGGGAAACATGAAAAACAACTATGTGTTTGGACTTTGAGGTGGTGCAGGTCTGTCTGAGTATTCAGGAGTGCTTTGACGACCTGTCAAAGCACTCCTGAATACTCAGGAGTGCTTTGACACAACTTGCAACTACACTAGTATACATTCATTATTAAAGGAAGCCAAATGACTAGACCAGTGGTTTTCAACCTCATTCATACCAAGGCCCACTATTTATTCAGAATTTCAGCCACGGACCACCAATTGATGACATTTTAGCCCAACAGACCACACAACTAAGATTTCATTTAGTTTTGTCCGCAATTCCAGACTGGATCTCAGAGAAAACAACACAGTGAAATACAGATCAAAATGACCATTAATCTTCTACATTCTCTAGTTGTGTAGACATGAATATTTTAACTCTTGAGAGTGTAAACAATGAAACGCGGGTCCATTTGGTTTCATGTTTACACTCTCAAAGAGTTACATCTGGTTAACCAACTTTCCATCATTTAGCCTGGGGACCTCCTGGAATCCTTTCAGGGACCACTGGTGGTCCCCGGACCTTTCAACATGCAGACCCCTGCCATAGACGCGAGCTGCTCAACGCAGCTATGGCTACGCTAGCTAGTCTCGATACAGACAACACCACCACCACCGGCACCACCACCATCCCGTGTATCACGTTGTCCCGTGGATGGAAAATACGATTTAAAAGGCTATGGACGTGAATGGAAGCATGTGTGCAACTATCCAATAAAGTTGTGTAAAGCTGTCGGTCCCGAGAGCTCCGCTCAGATGATCATCTGTTGCGCCGTGGTGTCTGAGGCGTAGAGTATAGATAATTGCGACATTGAGGGGACAGAAAACAGCCCGGTCACGTGGTTCATGTACTCGCGTGAGCTCAAAACTCCAGCTGTCCATATTATTGTTGTCCTCATTCCGTAGAGGTCTATGTAGAAGCGCCTCCAATGGACTGGCCCCATGAAATGAACGGAGTTTGCGTAACTCTAAGACCTTGAATACTACGTCACACAGACACTTGCACTGAACGTAGATGATCTACAAGCAATGTGCCCCATTGCAATGCATGGCTATATGAACTTGTATATCTGTGGTGGTTTTTGCGCAGCTGATGGAATCATCAATTCATCTCTTTAGGGTCGATCTATAACGTCCAATACAGACGCTGTTTTGATCGCTCCGACACACGTGGCTCGATGTAACTGCGCAAAATTTAAGACCTAGATATAAAATTCAAGACCTTTTTAAGTCTTTTTAAGGTATTATTTTCAAATTCGTAAATTCAATGCTTTTAAGACTTTTTAATATCCCGCGGGAACCCTGTTGATAGATTGAAAATGTTACTCGAAACAGATATTCTACAGTGGTTTTCAACCATTTTCATACCATGGCCCACTATTTATTCTGCATTTTAGCCACGGAGGACCACCACTTGATTTTAGTTCCTCAAACCCAAAGCCAAAGATTTTCAAGTGATAGGAGAGATAACTGGCAAAATATTGATCAAAATAACAATTCTTCTACATTTTCTAATTGTATTCTTGAAAAATGAAGTAATTGAGATGTTTTCATGTAATTTAACTCTTGAGGGCCAAATGGACCAGCAAGGGTCCATTTGGTTTCATTTTGCGCTCTCAAGAGTTACATATCTATAAAGGGTCCATTTGGCTATAATTATGGTCCATCACTTAGTTGGAGACCACCTCCACCAAGTCCTCTCAGGGACCACTGGTTGAATATAATTAATATAGTGTTGTAGGGAGTAGGGACCCTATGATTCAACTACCAGTAATAGGGTTCCCAGGTTCCTGGGCTCCAGCATAACATTTAACATTATGTTCAGATCCCAACAACCTCCCCCACTCCCATCTCTCTCTCACCCATTGCCTGTCAGTCTATCAGTATTCTTATCAATACACACAGGTGGGTCATACTTTTTTTATTTTTGAAATTCAAAATGCTTGGGTGCCTATTTTATGTCTTTGGGGATGGGGAATTCAAATATGATATTCATTTTTTGATTGGACAAACCCTACCTACATCTATTTGCATTTTTATATCAGTAATTGTATCGATTTTACATAAATTATGAGATTTAAAATCCAAAGGAAATTCGAACATGTGGGGTGTCTAAATTATGTGTTTTTTGATGGGGATAGATAGAATAAGAATTGATAGAATAAGTCTAACCTACATTTTTCTGTACTTCAAAATTGCACATTTCGCCGTTTTGACCTCTTTTTAGGATTTTTAAATACATAAAGGAAATCATTTATATCAACAAAGTCAAATCAAATTAACCTATTTATTAACAATTCAAGTGCAGGTATATCTGAATAAAATTGATGATCAATCACAGTATCACTTTCTGAGCGTCCAAAGTCCTGCTTTGACTCAGCCATACACATCAGCCGATCTTCGGAGCCCTGATTCCTTCATCCCTCTTTTCCTGAGAGAAGTAGGTAGAGTAGAAGCTAAGTCACCATTTTGACCACCCTTTCAATGCTTTGAGTGTGGCAAGGCCAGTTAGCCACCTCCATGGGCCTGGATTCTCTCCACTCCCTAAATCATTTTGTCCTTATCCGTTCAGCAGGATTAGGATTTTTATATACTTAAAGGAAATATTTTATACTGACAAAGTCAAATCAAAGTTATTTCATAAAAAATCAAGTACATGTATATCATTGAATAAAACTCTGATGATCAATTTTCAGTATCACTGAAAATCACTGAACAAGTTCTCCTGAGCCCTGATTCCTCCATCCCTCTTTTCTTGAGAGAAGCAGGTATACAGCGGAAGCCACTATGCTTTGAATGTGCTGAATGTGCTCCAGTTAGGCACCTCCATGGGGGTTGATAAAGGTCTTCAGTTCAGGTCAAAGACACTTTTTTATCAGATAATCAATCCACCAATGCTGGAGATGTATTTCTGGTTCTTTTCATTGCTGTCTCTCACCTGAATGTCTCAGTCTTCTTATCCCCTGATGGCCAGGATTCTCTCCCTCCCCACAATCATCTCATTCTGATTCTTGAGATGTTTTTGGAGGATGGCTTCATGATGGCTCCACTGTGTGGGCACGGCAAGCAGCTTGGCATCACAATTCCCCATACCTCCTTTCTCTGGGACTTGTCACAGGCCAAGTGAAACTTTTGCTGCCTAGGACCTTCAATCCATCATCTTTGTTGGCCCCTAACTGATCGATCTGTCTGAGGTCATTAAAGATGAAAGATCTTGACTGATCAACACTATGGCTATAGAATGGTTTATGCAGTCAGGGATAGTGATTCCTAGCTGCAAGGCTGGCTCTGAATGGGCCAGTAAACCACAGCTGCTGGCTCATTGCAACAAAAAGATATCTCAGACTCTGAATGTCAAAGCATGGTGAAAGTAAAGAATCATCTGCATCTGACAAATCTGAAGTGCATTGCTGATTACACCATTATTTAATTTACAGTCATGGGAAAATTATTAAACCACCCTAAACAACGGTGGTCTAATATTTTTTTTTCCATGACTGTAGATCTACAGTCCATGTATATCTATATACATGGACTGGACTGTCCCAGAGGAAGGATGTATTGGGTATTGTGATGCCAACTGCTAGATCTACTTGCCCACAATGAAGCCATCCTCCAAACACTGCTGTGCCCAAAGGATCAGGATGAAATGGTTGAGGGAGTGGAGAGAATCCAGGCCATCAGGGGAAAAGGACCAGAAGCACGCAAATATGATGCTCCCAGCATGGTGTGTCAGAGTATCTCACCTGTGCAATAAACACCTCAAAGATTAAGACCATCAATCAAAACCCCCATGGAGGAGGCTAACTGGCCTTGCCACACTCAAAGCATTGAAAGGGTGGTCAAAATGGTGACTTAGCTTCTACTCTACCTACTTCTCTCAGGAAAAGAGGGATGAAGGAATCAGGGCTCAGAAGATCGGCTGATGTGTATGGCTGAGTCAAAGCAGGACTTGTTCAGAAAGTGATACTGTGATTGATCATCAATTTTATTCAGATATACCTGCACTTGAATTGTTAATAAATAGCTTAATTTGATTTGACTTTGTTGATATAAATGATTTCCTTTATGTATTTAAAAATCCTAAAAAAAAGGTAAAAACGGGCAAAATGTGCAAAGTACAGAAAAATGTAGGTTAGACTTATTCTATCCAAAAAAAAACAATATTATATTTGAATTCTCCATCAAAAAACACATAATTTAGACACCCCACATGTTAGAATTTCCTTTGGATTTTAAATCTCATAATTGAGGTAAAATCGATACAATTACTGATATAAAAATGCAAATAGATGTAGGTAGGGTTTGTCCAATCAAAAAAAGAATATCATATTTGAATTCCCCATCCCCAAAGACATAAAATAGACACCCAAGCATTTTGATTTTCAAAAATAAAAAAGTATGTCCCACCTATTACACAGCCAGACTTGCCTTTTTGGGGGCACGGTGGGACAGTGGCTAGAAGGTCCTGGGTTCGATTCCCGCCATGGACACCACTGTGGGCAGCTTGGACTCCTCATGCATTGCTGTGAGTTCTGGCGGCGTGTCTCCTCCTCCTCCACGTCATCATACTCTGTGCCATACCCGAGGCGGGGTTGGTGAAAGGGCCTTTCTGTGTGGAGTTTGCATGTTCTCCCTGTGTCCCCTAGGGTAGATACTCTCACAAAAACATGCAGTAATCCTGGACTCCAAAAGGCAGCTTGGACTCCTCATGCATTGAAGGAAGCATGGTGGGGACCACCATGCTTGTGTGTAGAGCCCAGGATCACATTAGGAATTGGCACTGGGTGAAAAAATGGCTTACAAAATCGTGGGATAAAAATGACAAATTATAAATATGAAGGACACATAAAAACTTTGGGAAACATGAGCAAAACTCCTTATTTTTCCACTTTGTAGTTTAACAAACACATCAAACTTTCTAGTCTACTTGACTATGAATGATTACTACCACAATACAATTACTTAACACTTAACAATCAGAAAAAACACACTTGACTAACATGATATTTAACCAACCTCAGACACCAACATAAGAAGCAGTCAGTGCTTTTTATTGACGCAAAGCAACACAAATCTGTTTACACGACATTGACACGCTGCCCCCTGCTGGCTGCAGTCAGGTACAGCAGGCTGTGGTTCATGATCAGCAGAACATTTTCGCTCTTGGAAGAAAAGATTGTATGTTCTAATCTCCATAATATGTACAGTATTTTATCCTTTCCTTTTCATACAGCAATAAATCAATGCTATTGGTTACCGTTTATTTGTGTCCATCTGTAGGTTTTACAAATATTTAACATATTAAAAATAATCTATGCCATTTTTTATTTGTAATTTCCTGACAAGTAAAGGATGTTGGACATACAACGGTTGTCTCCCAACAACAATAATCCTATTTATCAACAAAACGACGTTCGTTACGTTAATTCTGACAACACAAGTTTGGCACTGGAGTTAAGAGCAGATTATGGCATTTACACTTAAGAAACACAATGATTTATAGGATTCATTTAAGTTAAATTAAAGTTAGACATTCAGGCACAGAGTGAAATCAGTGTAGGACCAGCCTGGGCAGACAGGTTGTGTTCAGAGCAACTATCACTAACTTCTCACACCAAGACGTGACAACATGAAGACCCAATCATACTGTATTTGTACCACGGTGTGGCATTCCTAACATAGCAGATCTACAAGCCAACGACAACAACACAGGGCATTCTGTGCATAGACAGATCTATAAATGATGGACCCCTGGGCCGCCGCCAGCCAAAGGGCTACATACACCAGAGGATTTTTACCGGCATTTCAGCAGGGATTTACATCTTGGGACTGATTGAAAATAATAAACATCGAAAATAACTAAGCCAAATAAAGGCAAAAATGTTTAAACCCTTGTAGCAATGTATCTTATCATGATGGTTTAGTTTTGGGGTTATTTTATTGACACAAAGACTGTCTATAACATTGTCTTACAACATTATATGTGTCTGTATGTTTTGTTTCATGAGGACAACAGATGAAATTTAGCTGTAGCTAACTCTGACCGGTTTTACACTGGGATGTCGGTACATATTACTGCATGTGTCGGTCTCCTGCGGTCATCAAACTGGCGCTGTCTTGTCTAAATAAACAAATAAGTAAGTAAAAAGTAAATAAACCCATTGTTAATGACTTTCCTGATTCTGTGCTTGTAGATCAGCCATGTTGGGAATGCAGCACGGTCATACGATGGAGTACAAATGAGGCATAATGCTCTGATGGAATTATTGAAAATACTGAAGAGGAAGGTGTGACTTCCTCTAGGCCAGTGGTTTTCAACAGGTGGTCCGGGGACCACCAGTGGTCCTTGAGGGAGTTCCAGGTGGTCCCCAGGCTAAATGATGGAAAGTTGGTTAACCAGATGTAACTCTTGAGAATGTAAAAATGAAACCAAATGGACCCTTGCGGGTCCATTTGGTTTCATTTTCACACTCTCAAGAGTTAAAAATTTTCATCATCTGAATTAGCACGATTTAATTAAGAAGTCTACACTGTTTTGTTTGCAAAATCCAGCCTGGAATTGTGAACTTTTTGTTCACAATTCCAGGCTGGATTTTGCAAACAAAACTGTGTAGACTTCAAAAGAATTCTTTAGTTTTAGGTCTTTGGGGCTAAAATGTCCTCAAATGGTGGTCCGTGGCTCAAATCCTGGGATGCTTGAAAACCACTGCTCTAGGCTGTGAGGTTCTGAGCGGTGAGACGTTTTCATCACTAGTGCACCAAATACTCCTGAAGGAGACAAATGAGACATGGAGAATGTTTTGTAAAAATCACAGGAATAATTCAGCCTTCAGGTAATAAACCACAGATGGATTAAGTTGTAAGTCCCAATCATGCACTTGAAGGACAATATCAGTCACCAGAAGCTAAAGTTTTTAACATAAGCAGGTCAAGACAGAAACGTCATTTTCCCTATGTCCAGCGTTGGGCAGTAACGAATTTTAGATTACATATTTCTGTAATATTATACGAGATTACTCTGCAATAATGGGTAATAAGTAATGCATTACTTTGCAAGTAACGCCAACTTACTTGTTTGAAATGACCTTGTATGCAAAAATAGAACAGATTTACAAGCTATCGACAGGCACTGTAACAACAGAGATGTGCACTAGATTGTAGATCCAGTCCACACGCTGCATCCTGCACACAGTTATGTACACTACAAATCGCTTGCTGCTTTATTTTGTATTTTATTTTTAAATACAGGACCTCAACTGTCTTTGAAAACAATTGTGAAAAAGTTTAATAAGCCAAAGACAAATTTCGAAATCTGGTTTTGTTAGTTGCAGGTCTGTTTTGTGATTCAAGGTTAAAATGTTCCCATTGCTTCTCTCTGCTCCTTTTATTTTGATTTTTTATCTAAGAAAGACATTTACAATGTCGGATTTTGTTGGCTTTGTTTTCAGGTGCAGTTTGTGGGATTGGAGACGATTATTATTCAAATAAATTGGATTCAGTTCTAAAAAGAGCTCACTAAACAGATTATGTTGTACATCTCTATTTTTCTCTACAAGCGTGGGAGTTGAAAACTTGGGAAAGTAATAACGTAATATGTAATATATTACTCTTCAATTCCAGTAATAAGTAAAGTAATGATATTACTTTGTCTAAGGGGTAACAAAGTAAAGAAGTTACTTTCCTAAGTAATATTGACCAACACTGCCTATCTCACAATGAGCCCTTTTCAAAAACCCAATACCTGTCCAAATAGTTTAGCACAGAGGTGCCCACACTTTTTTGACTTGAGAGCTCTTTCAAAATGACCAGCTCAACAAGATCTACACATCAAAAATGTAATTGTAGAATTGGAATGGTTTTCTTGTATATGCTACTACTGTCGTTTGAAAACAGTATTTGAGGTTTGAGTTGACAGTTTGTGATGTTGAGTTTAGTCTCTTGCACCCAAAACTAAGAACTGTCAAGTTTTTGTCCACAATTGGGAAAGAGAACAGGCACAACGTTGGTCAAAATTGTTCTACATTCTACAATTACGATGTTTAAATTAGGCCCGGGACTTTAGCGCGTTAATTGAGACTAATTAATTACAGAAAATATAGCGCGTTATAAAAAATAACGCATTTATTCGCACCTTTTCTTTGTCCACCATTGGAACGGAACGTTTGTCACTGATGGCCCATTCACACCATTGAAGTGGAACGTTTCTCACTGTATCACCGTTTCACACCTACCCAATATGCTAACGCACACGGAAGCGGCAGTCCACCCGGAGTCACGACATTGAGGAGTCAGAAACTGAGCGCTTGAGCGCTGTTCAAATGGCCTGAATAGGGACAAACTGCAGTTGAAGTCAATGTAGAAGAATCGCCATTGGTCTACTAGCTCTATGGAGTAAACGTAACTCAGTCTATACTCTAAAGCTCCGTCCGCCTCCTCGTCCTCTTCCCCCGCAGCAAAAACAAAACAAAACAACTCGCAACATGAACAACAAACCAGATGAGCAAGCATTACTCGGCCCCGTTGATGGCAAATTTAGATTTAAGCAAAGAACGGATGGAAGCGTGGACAAAAAGGCAGTTTATGCAACAAAGAATGTGCATACCATCGCAGCAGTTCGAGCCTCAAATCACATCCAACATGTTGGAGCTAGTGTATTTACTGTCCCCGTTTCGTAGAAATCTATGTAGAAGAGCCGCCATTGGACTGACCCCGTGAAGAGAAGGGAGCTTGGGTAAGTCTTTCTGCATTCTGGCTAGTACCAGAGCGATATTGAGGTGTCCGACATTCAATGGCTTGAATAGGGACAAACTGGAGTTGGCGACCGGCGCTCATCAGTGCAGCTGGAGTCGAGTTCATATTGGCTGTAGCCGTGTGTGTGTGTGTGTGTGTGTGTGTGTGTGTGTGTGTGTGTGTGTGTGTGTGTGTGTGTGTGTGTGTGTGTGTGTGTGTGTGTGTGTGTGTGTGTGTGTGTGTGTGTGTGTGTGTGTGTGTGTGTGTGTGCGCGCTCAGATGATCAACTGACGTGGGCTTTGGGCAAACGGTTTGATCATAGTAGCCTAGTTCAGAGTAGTTCACTTCACTGTGTTTATCTGACACTAAATTGCATGATAATAATGACTGCTAAATGTACGCAAATGTATGCTCCAGAACAATCAGCGCTGTGTGTGTGGCACTGCCTTTCTTACCAGCTAGTCTTCCAAGTACCAGTATTTTATTTATTTTGCCCCAGAGTCAATTATTGTACTGGACTGACTGAGAAATGCTAACGTTTGTACTTGAATTTGGTAAATAAGAAGAAGAAAAAAAGAAAAGAGGAAAGCTTTGGAATTGGGGAATCTTTTTGAATCGAGAATTAAAAAAAAAAAATCTAGAAATCTAGTTTTTGGATCGAATCGTGACCCAGAAAATTGATACTGAATTGTATCGTGGGACACCCACAGATTCACAGGCCTAGTATTCAGTTCATTGCTTCACTCATTCAGTTCATTGCTTCACTCATAATATAATAATAATAATAATAATAATAATAATAATAATAATAATAATAATAATAATAATAATAATAATAATAATAATAATAATAATAAATTCAGTTCAAAAATGTGCTTTCTCACTTTTCTCAGGTAAATAATAATATGCGATTAAAATGAGATTAATTGAGATTAATT
The DNA here is from genome assembly GCA_039105355.1 of Benthosema pterotum. NCBI lineage: Eukaryota > Metazoa > Chordata > Actinopteri > Myctophiformes > Myctophidae > Benthosema > Benthosema pterotum. The sequence continues at coordinate 44,308,064 of CM076986.1, read as the reverse complement.
AATTATTGAGCCTCTAATTAATTAGATCAAAATTTTTAATCGAGTCCCACCCCTAGTTTAAATATAATTTAACTCTTGAGAGCATTTTAACTCTCTCAAGAGTTACAGATCTATAAGGGACCAAGAGAGCCTAAAAATGTCCTATGTTCTATATTTTAGACCATACCTGGACATCATGCGGCCCGGGGGCCAAATGCAGCCCTTTGGCTGACTCTACCGGCCTGTGAAAGGGTACTGTGGTTTTCAACCAGTGGTCCGGGGACCACCAGTGGTTCTTGAGAGAGTTCCAGTTAAATATATCCCCCCCCCCCCCCCCCCCCCCCCATGCCCATGCCTGATGGGAGTGAAAATACAACCGGAAGTTTGGTGGAATGCATTACGCATAGTCTAATGAGAGATCAGTGAGCAGCTCCTGGACAAATAATGTTTCTTGAATAACAGACATTTTGTAAAGTTATCACTTCTGGAAAAGAAAAAAAAACAGCAAACATATAACACATTATTGTCTAAGTGTTGCATTTGGATGTGTAATCACTGTGTGGTTTTATAGAGCAGGGGTTTTCAACAGGTGGTCTAGGGACCACCAGTGGTCTGTGAGAGGGTTCCAGGTGGTCCCCAGGCTAAATGATGGAAAGTTGGTTAACTAGATGTAACTCTTGAGAATGTAAAAATGAAACCAAATGGACCCTTGCGGGTCCATTTGGTTTCATTTTCACACTCTCAAGAGTTAAAATATTCATCATCTGAATTAGCACTATTTAATTAAGAAGTCTGGCACTGTTTTGTTCGCAAAATCCAGCCTGGAATTGTCAACAAAACCAAAATAATTCTTTAGTTTTTGTAGGTCTTTGGAGGTAAAATGTCATCAACTGGTGGTGGTCTGTGGCTCAAATGCTGAATAAATGGTGGTCCCTGGTGTCAAAAAGGTTGAAAACGCCCTGTTATAGAGGCATCTAAAAATAAAAAGTATGTTTCTGAACGCGCCAAATATCGCCAGACTGTCCACCTGTTTCCTGTCTGGAAGCCAAATGCTGTGAGACCTCCGAGACAGAGAATATACCTGCTGCTGTTTACATACTCAAATAAAATAATGTGCTGTGCACATTATTATTATTATTATTATTATTATTATTATTATTATTATTATTTAATGTGCTGTGTCATATACAAATCGAGTATATGACACAGGTCTCAGTGGATCATAAATGATCTGTTACAGCTGCTCCATTCACTGTGTGAACCAAATGGACCCTAGCGGGTCCATTTGGTTCCATTTGTACCCTCTCAGGAAAAATGGGTCTGAAAGAAAAAGCATTAACATGGTGAAATACATCTTGATGATGTCATCAGATGTATTTCACCATGGTAATGAATTTTTTCAGACCTCCATTTTTAGGAAATACAGAATTGGGGGAACTTTTTTTTTTATCATGTCCACATACACAACATCTCTAAGGTATATTAATGACATATTAAAATGTTGAAAATGGGTGGGTTGATAATGTCTCAAGGGCTAAATGAAATTACACGGCGGGCCAAATTTGGCCCGGAGGCCAGAGTTTGACACCCATGGTTTAAAGTGTCAGCTCAGTCATGTGATCATGACACTTCCCAGTAGCAGCCATGATCATTTTCACTTCCCTTTGATAGTAACATGGTTGAAACTAACACCATGTAGTCATAGAGAAAAAGATCCATTCAAGTTCGTTTCTGCATCAATTTATGGGTGTCTAAATTAGATAGTTTTGTCTGGTTTTATTGTATTCAAATTAGTGATTTCATACCAAACAATACAATAATAGTGGCTGCCCTATTCTCGAGTGAATTTTATGTGCATTTATGGACGGATATGAACAATGTGATTCATGGATGATGCAAAACAGAGAGAGAGAACTCACCTTGCGTTTGTTGAGTTTGATCTGGCAGAAGGAGAACGCTCCCACCACCACGTAGATGGCTGCTGCTATGAAACAGTTGTAGCTCACCTGGTCATACAGACCATACACTGTGGTAGGAGGATTCTCACTGTAGAGGAGAGGATACGATTATATAAATATATAGACAAATATATAGACTATACACTGTGGTAGGAGGATTCTCACTGTAGAGGATAGGATTATTATAAATATATAGACTATACACTGTGGTAGGAGGATTCTCACTGTAGAGGATAGGATTATTATAAATATATAGACAAATATATAGACCATAGACTGTGGTAGTAGGATTCTCACTGTGGAGGACAGGATTCTTATAAATATATAGACAAATATATAGACCATATACTGTGGTGGGGGGATTCTCACTGTAGAGGAGAGGATTATATAAATATATACCGTATTTTCCGGACTATAAGGCGCACTTAAAAGCCTTTCATTTTCTCAAAAATCCACAGTGCGCCTTATAATCCAGTGCGCCTTATATATGGATTGTTTGACTGCAGTAGCTTCTATTCTATGTTAACTGTAGTAGCTTCTATTCACTGCGCCTTATAATCCAGTGCGCCTTATATATGAAATCAGTTTTAAAAGGTGCGCCTTATAATCCGGTGCGCTTTATAATCCGGTGCGCCTTATAGTGCGGAAAATACGGTAGACATATACTATACACTGTGGTAGGAGGATTCTCACTGTAGAGGATAGGATTATTATAAATATATAGACTATACACTGTGGTAGGAGGATTCTCACTGTAGAGGATAGGATTATTATAAATATATAGACTATACACTGTGGTAGGAGGATTCTCACTGTAAATACTGTATATAGACCACAGGATTATTATAAATATATAGACAAATATATTAGACCATACACTGTGGTAGGAGGATTCTCACTGTGGAGGGTAGGATTATTATAAATATATAGACTATACACTGGAAAATCCATTTCAAGATCCCTAGAATTAGGAGCTTTGAGATAGTGGTAATGGTGTTACTTACTGTTATGTGTTTAACAAAAACGCACTTAAAATTAAAATTAGAGGGTGATAATTGCTAATTGGAAGGCCTGCTTTATTTAAAGCCCTGCTTTAAATGTATAACATTTATTTTGGGGGTCTGAAATATTTCTATTTCAAAGATAAAAAAGGGGAAAAAGGGAAAAGCACACTTTCGCATTAATTCAGAACAATTTCAATTATGACTCGCTTTGAAATTTCATGCAGAAATTCCAATAATATCCAAGAAAATGCATCAATTAGAAAACAAAACAGTAGTAGTGAAATACCTGTGCAAGTTACAGGATAAATTTGCTCACAATGTGGTAAAAAGCAACTTGTCAAGTAAAATGTCATAATGGTGACAGGCCTAACGACTATACTTTTAACCCTTAGTGTACTGAACGCGTTTTGGTGTTCTAAGCATTATGTTTTAACTATTGAAAAATAGCTTGTATCTCTGCTATTTTTGAAAAATCGTGAAAACGTGGTGCAAATCTTTGAATATTATGTTATTCAGAAACTAGAAATCTAGAGAGGACACAATAGGTAAAAAAAGGGCATTGATAAAATGACGAGTTATTGGGTCATGGTGTGAAGGCATGTGGCATCACTGGAGCTGTTCTTGCACTGTGACTCACACACTCAAACACTATGACAATGTCTGACTTTTTTCATAGCAGGGGAATTACATTATTAACGCACATTTGATCATTTCTGCAAAACTGTAAAATTTTCACATTGATATGAAACTAGAGGACTATAGACCTGCGCAGTGACGTCACCGCCCCGGTTCCGGAAGTGTTTTCCCCATTAATTTTTCTCATAGAATTTTCGAAAATAATTTATATAAAGACGATTTCCCTGTGGACAAAGCCAACTCGGGTTGTGACACACACACTCATGATGACACACACAATATCATATAATATCTACTGTAATTCCTGGACTATAAGCCGCACCTGAATATAAGCCGCACCAGCTAAATTTGGGGCAAAATACTGATTTTTCCATGTATAAGCCGCACCTGACTATAAGCCACACCAGGCAATAAGCTTCATGTTAGAGCAGTGGTTTTCAACCTTATCTGATCCCAGGGCCCACTATTTATTCAGCATTTGAGCTACAGGTCACCATTTGACAACAATTCCATCCCAGAGAACCCAAAACTAAAGATTTCTTTTGGTTTTGTCCATAATTCCAGAATTCCACAATTCCAAGCAAAACAGGCAAAACATAGAGATCAAAATGACCATGAGCTAATTTAGATGATGAATATCATAACTCTTGAGAGTGTAAACATGAAACCAAATGGACCCGCAAGGGTCCGACTCCATTTGGTTTCATTTTACATTCTCAAAGAGTTGCATCTGGTTAACCAACTTTCCATCATTTAGTCTGGAGGGCCCAGCTGGAATCCTCTCAGGGACCACATCTATAGATTGTCCGCACCGTTGTATAAGCCGCAGGGTACAAAGCATGTGAAAAAAGTAGCGGCTTATAGTCCGGAAATTAGGGTAATTAGCAAGAAATATAAAACGGCAGGATACAACACTTTTTGTGTAATTTTTCATCAGAGAAATTATTTGATCGCCCCAAAAGATTGTGTGTGTCATCATGATTTGTCACGACTCGAGTTGGCTATGTCTGGGGCGTAATCGTCTTGATATAAATTATCTTCGAAAAGTCTATGAGAGAAATGAATGGGTAAAACACTTCTGGAACCGGGCGGTGACATCACTGCGCAGGTCTATTGTGTGTTCATGTGCAACTCATGAAAAAGTGGAAACATTTCACTAAATAGTTTTTTGGAATTATTTAATGCAGGGGTTTTCAACAGGTGGTCCGGCGACCACTAGTGGTCCCTGAGAGGGTTCCAGGTGGTCCCCAGCTAAGTTGGTAAACCATATGTAACTCTTGAGAGTTACATATGGATGTACGCTCTCAAGAGTTAAAATATTCATCACCTGAATTAGCCTGGTCCACACAACTAGAAGGACAAAAGCAAAATAAATCTTTATTTTTTGGGGTCTGTGGGGCTAAAACGTGCTCAAGTGGTGGTCCGTGGCTCAAATGCTGAATAAATGGTGGTCCCTGGAGTCAAAAAGATTGAAACCCCCTGATTTCATGGATGAGTACAATGCTCAATGCTCTCCAATCAAAATCTGATGGGAGCTCTATGCCTCCGTATGCGGCTGCTAGAGGCGGGATCAACGTGAGACTGATGACATATTGAAGCTGTGCCACTGCTCTAATGTAAACAACAACCTAACAACACTGTCTACAATTCCAAATTATTTTGGATATATCATATTTTTGTTCTGCTGTTGTCCCACATAGTTTCTGTTTGAGAGTTCCCAGATCAAGGTAGGAGGAGGGAACTTGTGAACTACTACTACAACCACAATCTGTCAGAGTCAGGTTAGGGCTAAGCCAGAGTGAGCAACACACACGTGTGAAGTCCTGTTGATGACCAGTCACCAAGATGTCACATGACAGAGCCAGTCAGCTTGTGTCTCAAGCTTTTCCACCGGCTGTGTGCAGAGCCTTAGAAATAGACAAGAGTTGTGACAGCCTGGTCACGTGGTCTGTGGTTAGAGTGTCCGCCCTGAGACTGGGAGGTCGGGGTTCGATTCCCGGCCGGGTCATACCAAAGACTCAAAAAATGGGACCCAATGCCTCCCTGCTTGGCACTCAGCATCAAGGGATGGATTGGGGGTAAGTCCCTGCGATATACTAGCGTCATGTCCAGGGGGTGTACTTGTACATCAAGCTGCCTCACGCTACAGAAACAGGAGATAGGCTCCTGACCTATATGGGCCTCAATGGCTCAGCTGGGCCTCCTGACATCATGGCCTGGCAAGGCTACTTACTACTTACTTACGTGGTCCGTGTCACTACAGACCTGCGCAGAGACGTCACCGCCACGGTTCCGGAAGGGTTTTCTCCATTCATTTTTCTCATAGACTTTTCAAAAATAATTTATATAAAGACGATTTTGCCACGGACAAAGCCAACTCGGGTCGAGACAAATCATGACGACACACACAATCATATAATATCTAATTAGCAAGAAGTAGAAAACGGCAGGATACAGCACTTTTTGTTTTGTTTTTCATCTTAGAAATGATTCGATCATCGCAAAATATTATGTGTTTCATCATGATTCGTCACGACTCGAGTTGGCTTTGTCCGCGGCGTAATCGTCTTTATATAAATTATTTTCGAAACGTTTATGAGAAAAATGATTGGGGAAAACACTTCCGGAACCAGGGCGCAGGCCTATTCATTGACACTATCCTATAGTCTATGTAAAGGAGCCGTTTAAGGACTGGATCCATGAAGTGAACGGAGTTGGTGTAACTCTGTCTATCTCTAAGGCTCTGGCTGTGTGTGTGGCTGCGTGTGTGGCTGCGTGCGTGGCTGTGTGCATGGCTGCGTAGGAGTAACTCACTGCTTGATGTCTTCTTCTCTCACAGGAACATCTTCGATCAGAACTGCAGAATGAGTTTTAAAGAAGATTCCAAGCATGGCCTGAAGATGCACAGAGACAGACAGAGAAATAACAACATATTACTGAGTAAAACTGCACATAATCATGAGCTTTAATACACTAAAGCAGTAGTTTTCAACCACCAGTGGTCCTTGAGAGGGTTCCAGGTGGTCCCCCTGCAGGCTAAATGATGGAAAGTTGGTTAACCAGATGTAACTCTCCGAGAGCGTAAACATGAAGCCAAATGGACCCTTGCCAGTCCATTTGCCGCAAGGGTATGATGAATATTTTAACTCTTGAGAGCCAAATGGACCTGCAAGGGTCCATTTGGTTTCATTTTACACTCTCAAGAATTAAAATATTCGTCATGTGAATTATCCCAAGTCTACACAACTAGAGAATGTAGAAGATTAATGGTCATTTTGATCTGTATGTTGACTGTTTGTTTCCCAAATCCAGCCTGGAATGTTGGACAAAAGCAAAATAAATCTTTAGTTTTGGGGTCTGTGGGGTTAAACTGTCATCAAATGTTGGTCCAAATGTGGCTCAAATACTGAATAAATGGTGGCCCTGGGATCAAAAAGGTTGAAAACCCACTGACTGCATTAAAGAGTACAATATTTACCCCTGAAGATGAATGAGTTTTTTTTTTTTTGTAACCACAAAGTTATTATGTAAGAATAAGTATGAATGATTGGAAATAAGTAAAGTGTGTACTGAGACACACACACACACACACACACACACACACACACACACACACACACACACACACACACACACACACACACACACACACACACACACACACACACACACACACAGCATATGCTCTGTATATTCGACATACATAGTAAGGACTAGAATTAATCTAAATAAAAACTATACTGGTCTAAAGTTAACAGACAATGGGTTAAGTTACTTACTAAAGTAATGCCCATGGATATATAATACAGTAATATAATACACATTAAAGTATAAACTTGTAGAGTAAAGTATTAAAGTATTCTTACCAACATAATGACAGCCCAGATACTGATCACTATGCCACAGGTTGCTAGTTTGGGTCCACACACCAACATGGTGGCTGTTTAAAGATAAAACACCACGACGACGTTGAAAAGGGGAATTATTTGAAGTTTGTTCGGTTGGTTTTGAACGACGTATTAAATAAATCCAGTTTTCAATGCGCGGAACTAAGTTTTTCTCAGTCAAACTTTGGGTCACACTAGTTGGAGAGAAGTCAGCTGACTCCTCATTACTGCCAGAGTCACACAGTATAGACAGAGTTACGACAACTCCGTCCACTTCATGGGGTCAGTCCAATGGCGGCTCTTCTACCTGGACTTGAATAGATAATGGGAACGACAAATAGGGACAAGTCCTGGACCTGAAGTAGGCAGAAATGCATTGGACTCAGGCAACAGCCTCAGCGTTACATGTTGACAACGTGCATATTTTTTTGCGCCGTCCCTCGT
>CM076986.1:44274997-44299656 GCA_039105355.1 Benthosema pterotum | reverse complement strand
TAAATGACAGCAGTTTGGGGTTAGATGAGTCTTACCTTTAGTTATGAAGCTCAACATTTCAGCTTCAGTTGTTTGGTGTGAAAGGAGTCCATTTGGTGTTCTGTCTCTGAAAACACTGAACGGTCTGAGGAAGTGGAACACACACACACACACACACACACACACACACACACACACACACACACACACACACACACACACACACACACACACACACACACACACACACACACACACACACACACACACACACACACACACACACACACACACAGGGGGAGAGAGAGAGGGGGGGGGTTGTGTTAGAGGGGCAGGGGCTGAAATCCCAGAAGATTCTGTGTTAAAGTTCAGGGGAGCAAAAATCTATTCAACTCTCCTGAATGCTGCCTTCAGCATGGAATGGAAAAGAAAGGACATTTAGCATTTATTTTATATAAAAATGATCTGGTAAAGGATTGTTGTTTCTACAGACTGGGTAAAAGGGTCAGGGGCTGAAGCCCCCTGTGGTGTCTATGTGTGCACGTCTCTGCACTCAGCTCACTGCTGCAGAATTCCCCTAAATCACGTGACTTCTGTTCAGTGAGTAGAGGCGGGGTGTGTGACACTCTGTGTGTGTGTGTGTGTGTGTGTGTGTGTGTGTGTGTGTGTGTGTGTGTGTGTGTGTGTGTGTGTGTGTGTGTGTGTGTGTGTGTGTTTCCGGACGCAGCATTCTGTTCTTTCAAAATGTCAGTCAGACGAGGTTATCTGAGCCGGTGAAACAGCTCAGTGTTTTACTGACTTAAGTAGCCTATATGTTCAATCCAGTGCATGGGAATAACAAATCTACAAGCTCACAACATACAATGGAAAGGTGAAAGTAACAGATCTACAAGCTACAAGATCTACAAATAATGTGACATCAACCCATAAGCAGGCTAAATCCACAGCATAAATTTCCACAGTAACTAGTGTGGCATTGCTTTAATGAAACTAAATCAAGCCTAAACATATCCAGGTTAGATGGTTAAGTTAATATCTGATCCAGGATATAATAAACCAGGATACCTGTCAATGCTTAAAGGAGAATTCCACACCAAAACACATTGGGCCTCAATCTACCTTGATTCCTGTGACATGATACATAATGTCCTTGAACCACACACTACAAGATAATTGGACTTAATTGGAATTAAAAGGTGTCACCCGTGGGACATGAGTATCAACCAGAGTGATTGGAGAGGAGAGTGGCAAAAGGGAGGAGAGGAGGAGGAATAGATTACCTCTGGGATTACATGTAAATTCTGCCCCAGAGTGATGTAAAATTCAAGCGCGTTTATCAGTATACAGTACTATTAAAATGTGTGTGGGATGAGTTTGGAGTTACAGAAATACCTGCAGTAGAATAAAGACAACCTGCAGCCATGTTAACTGTTGGAACGACGTCGATGTTGTCATGGGGACGGGGACCTCATGGTGAAATGTAGAAAATGGAACATCTGTGACAAAAACCAAGGACATTATGTATCATGTCACAGGAATCAAGGTAGACTGATGCCCAATGCGTTTTGGTGTGGAATTCTCCTTTAATCTCTGATCAAAGTTTATGATACAACACTCTCTACAGTATTTAACATAACATTTAAAGAGAGGCCTTTAGAGAGGCCAAAACCACAACATTATGCATTTTTGCATATCTCTATGCTCTGCTACATTATATTAATGTATAATGTAGCAGAGCATAGAGATATGCAAAAATGCATAATGTTTTGTTTATATTTCACTGTGGACCATTCACTCTCAGAGTTACAGAGCTGTAAATGTCCATTTGGTTCTATGTGTTAGTTTAGTTTGGCTTTATTTAACCTGTCAGAGCTACAGTCAGTGAAGCGCGCGCACACACACACACACACACACACACACACACACACACACACACACACACACACACACACACACACACACACACACACACACACACACACACACACAGCAAACGTGTCCATTTTAAACCATGGATGTGTCAACCATCAACATGTGCCTGGTTTCAACATGAAGTCTGTTCTCACCGACTGTTATCTGAGAATCTATAATCAATCATCAATGTTTCTGTAATCATTTGAATCCACTACATGGGTGATTGGCCCATGAGTTTTACCATTGCCCTATTGGCCAGCTTTACCTGTTTCCACCTCTCACGACGGGGACGTTAGGGTTGGGTTTTGAGAGGCCCTGCGGAGGGAGAGAACTAACTTCACTGTTAAATCCCTGCCCTCTTCCTTCTCCTCCCCTCTCTCTTTCTACTCTTCTTCCTCACACACAGCCCTTCCATTCATCAATTCATTCTTCTTCCTTCTATAAAGTACCGGTATATTACTGCACTGGACAACCTTATGGGTTAACGTTTTACTACCAGACACATTTTATAGTTGATCTGAACCTCCTAATCCAACCTATTGATGCTGAGAGACAAGCAGGGAGGCATTGTGGGTCCAATGTTTACAGTCTTTGGTATGACCAGGCCGGGAATTGAACCCTCGACGTCCCAGTTTCAGGGAGGGCACTCTGGAGTGTAACAAATTGAACCAAATGGACTCTTTTACATTAAACAAGCAAAAGCTCATCTCTACCTCAGCAGATCAGACAACAATAAGTTACACTCAGGTCTTTCTCAGAGCCTTGTACAATATCCTACAATATCCATACAGTCAGCTGGAGATACAATCATTAAAACATTAAATAATATTAATCTCAACAGTAAACATTGTTACATAAATGTATAAAACTCTTACCAGACATGAAGTTGTTTCTGTTTCCAGAGTCGAGTCAAAATGGAGCCTGAACTACCTGTGACTGTTAATGATACAATGAGTGTGTGTGTGTGTGTGTGTGTGTGTGTGTGTGTGTGTGTGTGTGTGTGTGTGTGTGTGTGTGTGTGTGTGTGTGTGTGTGTGTGTGTGTGTGCGCGCGCGCCTGGCTGGCTGCCAACCAACCAGGAAACCAGTTTGACGTCTGTTATGCCCAAACATGATCTTTGAAAAGTCTGACTACAGACTGTGGCCATATGCCAAAAATGTGAACCCCGAAGGCAATTAGTGTTCATTTATTGCATACAAGTGTTCTAGGGGTATTAAGGCGTGCTGAATCCAAATCTGCTGTATGTTGTTAGGGAAATTTTACATTTAGCTATATGTTTTTCTCTCTCTGTTGGTACAATGTGTGTTGTCTCAGATTAACAAGTGTTTCTTTGTGACATATCAGGGGTTTTCTCACTATCTAGTCCAGTTTCTACCGGTTTGTGCCTCCGCTCTACTGGCACGGGAAGGTTCTCAAGGTTAGGACTGACCCACGCCTCTGGGTCTGCCTTGTCTCTGATTGACATGCAAGCAGCCATATGTAAACCTGCATTAATATCACACCAGTGTATCCCCTCCTCATTTGGGCTGTCTTTCTCTCTCTCGGAAGTTATATTAACTACTGTTTTCTTGATTTTCTTTATGCGTCTTGTAACTGTCGCCCGAGGCAGTTGCAACATTCATCACTTATCGTGCACGATATTTTAATGGATAATTCTGCTTAAATAAATACCACCTAAGACCAGACAAATTCTCCTTCAGTTATTTCTCATCGTGTGTAGCAGAAGTGCAACTTTCTCTATCATTTTGGCGCTGCGAGCAGCAGTTCAGCAGTGGAAAGGTATCGGGGCAGCGGGGGAGGGACAGCGGGCGCCTCCTCGTAGCCTGGCCAGCTGCGATCTCACTTTGAAGGGAGGCTCGCTCTCTGCCTGTCCCGGGCTGCACCTGCCTTCCACGCCTGGACTGAACGAACCATAGACACTTCACACACGGTGAGTTTGTTTCAAATTCCAAGTATTTGTTCCTGTTAATTAAGGGAGTAATTTTTAAGGGGAATAATAACAGTACAGTGTTTGAAGGAGATTCCGTCCAGATATTTCAGGCCAGAGGGTCGGGTTGCCTGTATGTGTGCCTCCCTTGTTAAAGGTTGAGGAGCCTCCCTTGTTAAAGGTTGAGGGGATCCCAATGCTTCGTCATTGTGTGTGATCATTGTGGTTGATATAGGGCCAGCTATGCTCCTCACCGAATTACTATTAAAAAAAAAAAAGAAAAGGTGTTAGGACAGTAAGGTTAATTACTGTATTTTGTTGTGGTGAGTGTGAGCGAAGACGTGTAGGTACTGTCTTCAGCTGAGTGCTGCTATATGGTGTATGGTGTAGTTATAACCACTGATCACAGGGTTTTCACCTGGTTAAAACCCGAGGTTAATCAGGTCTAGTAGTAGGGACGCCTCTACTAGTGGTAGTGATACAGTATACTGTGAATATGGGCAACCGGCAGTTAGATACAGGGCCAGCTATGCTCCTCACCGATTTGTTGTGGTGAGTGTGAGCGAAGACATGCAGTTAATGTCTTCAGCTGAGAGCTGCTGTATAGTGCAAAATTTATAGCCTGGAATCTCTGGAATGTCTGGCAGAGTGGTCAAAATTAGGCTTTCTAAATGGGTATAAAAGGGTATTTTCAGTAAAAGAAAAAAAAAATGAAAAACTTGGAGTTAAGGTGAAAAAGGTCAGAGGATAAATTCCTCAAAGGTCAACGTACGTGTAGGAGTAACATTAAATTAGGAACCTTGGCAAAATGTGCAGGTCATCGGCAGATTTATGACTCATGGATTAGTGAGGCGTTCTGTTGCAAAAATAGTTTGAACATTTGCTGAATACAGATGCACTGTGAGTATGAAAGGATCGGGGGAGAGGAGGCTTGATTCTTTCCTCCTCCCTCCTCTGTATTGCAGTTTCTTCTTCTTTTTCTCTTTATCTTTCGCAGGCTCTGTGGACATGGTGTGGGAAGGTGAAGGGTGACCTGGATTGTTCCCTCCAGCCCACGGGCCCGGCAGCCATCCGCGTCCTGTGCGACCTGGCCCAGCCTTCCACTTCTCCTCCGCTGACTACGTCAGCAGCATCGCCGTCCACCAGCGAGCCACGTCCTGTCTACAGGCCACCCAGCCTGTCTCTTCACTACGCCCGGGCCCATTCCTGTCTCCTCTGCGTCTACAGTGGCCTTTAACCTGACACTAATACCCATCCTGAGCCCTTCAACTGACCAGCAGCAGCAGCAGCCACATCGACCACTTCTCTTCGTTCCTGTGGCCACAGAGGGACCCAGCAAACAACGACACCGCTCTCAGCTCGGCTGTAGGATTTTAACTCATTCACAACCATGACCGAACACTGTCATCTCACTTCAATGGCTGTGTCCTCCGTCCGTTCCCTCCTGTGCCAGCTCAGCGGACATTGCCATGACTCACCGTGACACCATCTCATCTAGAGGGACTTATCTGTGGCCCAGTGGGGCCCACTACATGGGCCAGACTGAGACAACCACAGTCATCCGCTTGGGGGGTCCAGTCGGCATGATGGCAGCACCAATTGCCTTAAACTTCGGAATTGGTCTGAAGTGGTGAGAAAGTAATGAAACTGGTTCCTGTTAAAAATGGCTCGAAGACTCACACAAAGGGAGGATATCTCCACCAGGGTGAAAGATAGACTGACCAGCTATAGTAGTTCCAATCCCGGACTCATCCTTAGGCACGCGACGCATGCAGAAGAAAGGAATGAAGAGAGGAGACAGAGGAGGTGTTATATCATCATGGACATGACTGCATCCAGAAGGAGAGAAGAGCGGGGAGGAGAGGAACGCCGGCGCTGCTAGGAGAACTGCACGGGTCGTGCTGATGGTTGGCGGGTGCCGGCGGAGGCAGGAGTGACAGGCCCTGGACACCCACACCTGTGATCGCAGAGCCACGTCCAGAATCATCAGGAAAAGGTCGTATGTTTCTAGCTTCATTATATACATGTGCACAAACAAACACCCTCTGTCACATGTAACCACACTTCATTTTGCAACACAGCAACCATACACCCCCTTGCTATGTTAGTCTAGGAGGACACACTCCATCTCGAAAATGCATTCACCCACACACCTTCATATAGAAAACAGTGCATCTAGTATTTGGACAGAGAGTTTCCTGCCTTTGACCTCATGTTTGCCAAGTACAGCATATCCCGTTAGACAGGGACAGCAGCTCAGGGCCTGATAAAAATGTTTCATATGAATGCGGCCTTGAATGATAGATAACTTGCTTCCAGTCTCTCATGCCTGTTATGCAGAGGCATGTGTCCTCCCTGTTCCGTTCTGTTTGTGGAGTTATGGAGGCCCAGGATCCCCCTCCCATCTACTTCAGGGGTCCAGGTTGTTCCATCCGGGGCATGGAGAGTGTTCACGGCCCCACGCCCCCACACGGTTTGATTGAATCCTGAGTCTTTGTTGTCACCAGTCAGTGGTCTGACTGCTGGCATGGGATGGGTAGTACTGTAGTCTGGGAGGAATAGTAGTAGTGATAGTGATACTAGAGAGATTTCAAATTTCAAATTTGAATTATTATAGATAGGAATAAACATGAAGTGATAGACAGAATATACCTTGTCAATTCAATTGTCTTAAGAATCTCTCTGATCGTCAATATAATTAGTTATTAGAGGAGACCAAGATAAAGAGTACAGTGTTGAGCTTTTACATGTGTGATATGATTTATAAAGGAAAATACTGTATAGTATAATACTGAATGCAATGCATAGTGTCGGAAATAACAAGATGAAATTGTACTGTAGTCGGAATAAATGGCATTGTTGCAACAATATGTATTCTATACCAACCCACAGTACTTGCAGCAGTGACTTATATAGATTGAAGCAATCAAGACAATGAGGGAAAATAAACAATAAAGAACAAACTAGATCTATATTTTGGCCCCTACATCGTGGTGTGGTAGGAGAAGAGACGTAAAGGTGGAGAACTATGTGGGGAAAAGCAAGTCCGAAGAGATGGGTTTTGAGTGTGCTTTTGAACAGTTGAAAAAATGGGGGCGTGGCGATGAATGAGTTCCAAAATGTTATTGATGGCTTTGTATGTTATTGAGGGCTTTGTATGTTATTGAGGGCTTTGTATGTTATGGTAAGTAGGTTGAAATCAATACGGAAGTTGACCAGGAGCCAGTGCAATTGATGGAGGACGGGTGTGATGTGTTCTCGTGAATTGGTTCTGGTGAGTAGACGGGCGGCAGAGTTTTGGACATATTGTAGGTTTTTGAGAGACTTGGAGGTGACACCATACAGGAGGCTATTGCAGTAGTTGAGTCTGGATGTAATGAAGGCGTAAATTAGTGTCTCAGCGGCAGCGTGTGATAACATGGGACGGAGGCGAGCGATGTTGCGGAGGTGAAGAAAAAAAAAAAAAAAAAATAAAAAAAGAGGCGGTTTTGGTGATCTGGTTGATGTGGGGCTGGAAGGAGAGTGTGGGGTCAAAGATGACCCCGAGATTGTGGATTTGGGTTGAGAGGGTGACAGTGGATCCATCGATGGTGAGGGAGAAGTTATAGCCAGAGCGGGTGAGAGAGTCAGGACCGATGATGATAATTTCAGACTTATTGCAGTTGAGTTGTAGAAATGTTATTGGTTTGTGCCATGGAACAGTTAGGTTGCCAAAGATGATTTTTCAAAACAATCATTGCAAGATTAATTAAGAATAGGAGGTTGAAATCTATTCTGCATTTGAGCCACATACCAGCATGACATTTATTTTAGACAGACCAGACCTAAAATTAAAGAATTTGTGCACAATTTCAAGCTGTATTGATGTTAATATCAAACTTTGTACAATGTTTCCTATATTCTCTAATTGTGTAGACTTGTTTTAAATGAAATGATAGTGAATGAATGAAGTGATAGCGAATGTTTAACAATTATTCACCTGCATTTGGCGAAATTGAACCAAATGGACCTTTTGTTTTCGTTAATCGGGCACTAAAATAAATTCATCAAGTTAACTCATGGCTGGATTAACTCTCCATTAACTAGTGAATGCTGACGGCCTCAGTATTAAGCCATCGGTTGCCATGACTAAGAAACCTTGCTTTCATCTCCTGTAGAGCCATGGATGCCCTGCACCCGCTGTTGGTGATTAAAGCTGAACCAAATCACCACACACAAGGGACCAAGTTGCTGCACAGAGGCCAGGGGTCCACCTGGAACTCCACGCAGCCAAAGCTCCCAGTCCCTACCAAGTCTCTGTCTGCCTACTAGCGGTGATGGTCATATTGTTCTCAATCCTCATACTGCAGCTGACCGGCTCCCAGCCTCCCACCACCGTCGGTGGAGCGAGGAGAGGAGGTGAGAGAACTGCAAGACGTCATCCCAACGGAATGGTGAGAACGGACACCAGCCTGACAACTAGCACTCCAGGCAGTGACTTTTAGAAGCCACAGAAGGATGACCCGTCAACGCAGGCAAAGAAGGGCAGGCCAGCTCTTAGTGCAGGCAGGCCAGCTCAGTGCTCCTCCCCTTACTTATACTATGATACCACTGCATACACACGCGCACACGCACGCACAGGTGCACATGGTGATCAGAGACTTCTGTGCGGACATACACGTACCATCACTGACAGGAACACTTTCCCCAGTCACCTATTAAGCCATTGTTGTGTGCACACACATGCACACACACGCACGTGAACACACTTCATCAAGACAGACATCTCTGAAAACATACACGGCATAGATAACAGAACGGAGCATGGATTCACGGCTACAATGTATCACTGGACAGTTGGATCACTAGGAACGGGGTAGTGGACTTCCGGTTTTATTCTCTTAGTCCTATCTATCTATAGAATGAAGCTGGTTGTTCTACTGGCCTGTTTGTGTTTGATTTGGGACATGGTGTTACATACAGTACATGTGTTCAAGTATGTAGTGTGTCATTGGAACTGACTGTAGGTTTCGGCATAGGTCCTGCTATGTGTGTGTGTGCGCGCATGAGGAGGAGTCTGACCTGCCACTTCAATAGAGACTGAATAAATCATCAACGGAGGACTGCCTGGCTGCATGCTGTCTAGAGTCTGCTTGCCCTAGCTTTCACCATTCTGCTTCATGATTACCTAATGTATGTGCTAGTTTGAGATGGTAATCTTACAGCTAATGGAGTATGGGTGCCGGTTTATTGTAAAAGTCATCTTTTGGGTAGGTGAGTCAGTGTAGGGAGTTTGGAGTAGCATACTTTTGTAACCCTTTTGTTTTTGGTCGCTAGATTAGTAAGTGATTTTGTTTTGTTAAGTTAGGAGTGAGACTGTTTTGGTTATTTTGTATGATTACTTTATTAGGAACCGAAGAGCAGTATACTACATATTACGTTATTACTTTCCCAAGAGATATACAACATAATTTGTTTAGCGATCTCCTTTTAGAACTAAACCCAATTTATTGGAATATTAATAGTCTCCAATCCCACAAACTGCACCTGAAAACACAGTCAACGAAGTTTGACATTGTGAATGCCTTAGGGAGGGGATTGGGCCCCCCGGAACCTAGTGGCAAACAGGCGGCAGTGGAATCGCGAGATTCCGAGGACACGTTAAATGGGGTTATAGTGCAGGGGAGATTTACTGAAGGGCCCCCGTGTCTGATGAAGGGCGAATTAACGTCCTACTGTGGTACCGTCTAGTCGGCGTGGTTGTCGCACGTATGAGTGGAGGCAACTACGTGGTACGTGGGTGACAGCCCACACCTAAGCAGAGGCTGTGCTAGACAGCTCTGTGAACAGGCAAGGCTGGTGAAAACGGTCAAAGTTTCGATATCCCATAGCCAAGTGGGGTTGGGATCAGACCGTCGGTTTCCTCTTGGGTGACCAACACTCACTACGGGGGTCGGAGATCGCTATCGACTGGGTCACCGGCCGGTCGGGTCGCAGAAGGCAAGAAGTCCATGCGGTGCCTATGACTTGCCATGCGGTGCAGTACCTGGGAGTGGACTGGCTGGTGGCAAGGCATGGGGACTGGTGGCCGCCGCGCTCGGCTCAATGTACAGTCAAGCCACCATAAACCAAAAGCGACTGCGCTAGTAGGTGAGTGGTGCTCCTGTGATCGGGTGGTTTTGAAAAGAAGCCTCCGGGAAGCAGGAGACTTGAGTTGTCTTTCCAGGGGAGCCTGGGCAGAGATCTCTGGTGGAAAGGGGTCTAGCCTGGGACTGCGCCCTGGTATGGGAGGTCCAAAGGACTCAAGTGTTTGTTTCTATGACTTCTTGAACTTTTTCACAATTGTTTTCAAAGATAGTTGAGGTGTTGTATTTAGAATAAAATACGAAATAAAGCAGCAAGCGATTTGTAGTGTACATAACTGTGTGCAGGTTGCAGCGTGTGGACTAGATCTACAACCTAGTGCACGTCTCTGTTGTTACATTATCTGTCGATTGTGTGTAAACTGTTCTATTTTTGCATGCAACAACAAGCTCATTTTAAACTTGGTGTTACTTGCAAAGTAATGCATTACTTATTACCCAGTTTTGCAGAGTAATCTTGTTATTTTACTTTTTGGAGCAAAAATAAATAATATTAGAGTAATATGACATCTAAGATTCGTCCAATACTGGTTGTGGTACATGGGCATAAACAGTGTTGTCTCATTGGTCTGTGTGTATGATCCCGTGTGAAGACTGGTTGTTCTGAAATGGTTGTGTGTACTTGCATTCTTCTGTCTTTGGGACTCGGGAGGATTCTTTTATTCATTTTTTGTTTTTATTTTGTTTTTGGTGGGTTAGTGGACTGGTTACTTTGTTCAATTTACTGTATATGTAAGTTTGGTTCTCTCTGTTTTTCTGTTGTGTTTTATTACAATTACAATTTATTTACAATTCGTGGTTGATTTGCAAACAAGGTATTGGGAGGATTTTCTATTGCGTACATATCCTACAAGTTTTATTTGTACCGAAGAAATTGCCATGTATTTTCTGATGGTGTTCCATGATACCTTATTATGCTGACAAATATCCTTAAATTGAGTAAAATTCACTCTATTGTTTTATTTGAGGTGTTTAAATAAACAAAATGGGGGAATGTTAGGGAAATTTTACATTTAGCTATATGTTTTTCTCTCTCTGTTGGTACAATGTGTGTTGTCTCAGGATTAACAAGTGTTTCTTTGTGACATATCAGGGGTTTTCTCACTATCTAGTCCAGTTTCTACCGGTTTGTGCCTCCGCTCTACTGGCACGGGAAGGTTCTCAAGGTTAGGACTGACCCACGCCTCTGGGTCTGCCTTGTCTCTGATTGACATGCAAGCAGCCATATGTAAACCTGCATTAATATCACACCAGTGTATCCCCTCCTCATTTGGGCTGTCTTTCTCTCTCTCGGAAGTTATATTAACTACTGTTTTCTTGATTTTCTTTATGCGTCTTGTAACTGTCGCCCGAGGCAGTTGCAACATTCATCACTTATCGTGCACGATATTTTAATGGATAATTCTGCTTAAATAAATACCACCTAAGACCAGACAAATTCTCCTTCAGTTATTTCTCATCGTGTGTAGCAGAAGTGCAACTTTCTCTATCAATGTAAAGCTCCATAATGTCTGCTAAGCATTCAAAATGGGCCACTTTAAACACGGTAGAAAATAGATTGAAATGTTTTTTTTGTTTGTTTTCGTATATGGGGAATACAATATATATTCATATTTCTGAACAATTGTGAAGGTGTCACTTTAATTTATATTCAATTGTATTAAATTTATATTGTGAGAATTGGCCTCTTTAGTAATGAAAAATGTTTTTTTCTTTCTTTTTTAATGGTGAATAATTGCTTCAAGACTTGCCTACATTTGTGTTGATGACTTTTATTTGCATGCAGTAGACACATGGACAGTCAGTCCCAATGATCTTCAGTGTTCTGGCAGGGGTTGCAAAGTTTGTTGAAACTGCACACTTCAATGTACATCATGTGTACTTTCCTGCAGCCGCAGCGTTGGCTGAAACCAGCCTTGTGTAAATGCATGCTGTGTTCTCCCTGCATGCTTTTGGCAAGGAAAGCAGCCGGATAGCTGCCACCAACTAACCATTCAGGATCGTCCATCCCATTTCAGTCATGGGAGGAAGATCAGATATACAAGCTCTATACAAGAGCTGGATAAACCTCATGAAAAAACACTATTGAACTGAATAACTTACTGACTGACTTACTGAATCACTAATACATTTTTGTTTTTTGTGTTTTGTTTGTGTAGAAACAAAAAGTATTCAGTAGTGATAACACTACATAAATATTTTCTATAGGGATTGTGTAGAGATACAGCAGTAAATGTGTAAGCATTGTGTAATAATTCAACAATAAATGTATAGTGATTGTGTAGTTCTTTCCATGAGGGAATGTGAAACGCATGATGTGAAACTTTACACCATCTGAACTTGGTGGCAAGAGTCTGTTGTGGACGAACCATACATACTAAACAACTGGACTCTTGCTACACTGCATCTAATCTAGTATTATCTACCAACTTCAGGCACACTTTATACCGTATCTTACAGATTCATTTCTCTGCTAACCTCACTACCATGAGAAGGAAGTTATATGCACTATTATAATATGTTATAAACAGTTATAAAACAATGTAATGTAGCATAACTCTGTCTACAAAAAATCTGTACCCCCCTAACCCTCCTACTGTATATATCTGTCCCCATTTTCAACTGTTTATATTGTATTGTTTTGTGACTCTTGCTTTGGCAATGTAAACGTCTGTTTTATCATGCCAATAAAGCTCCTTTGAATTGAAAATTGAATTGAGAAGACCTTTTCCAAACCCAATGTGATCAATACCAAAGGTGGGACGATTCACTTACCTCACGATTCGATACAATATTGATATTTACGATACAATATTGATATTTACGATACAATATTGATATTTAGGTTTCTGAATCGATTTATATTGTGATTCTTAGTTATGCTGCGATTCAATTTGATATATCCATATATCACATTTTATATATCATATATATCATATAAAATGTGATATATCCATATATCACATTTTTTTGCTCCACAAATGACTGTGCTTTTATTACACTAGAACAAGAGAGATTCCTCATTCCACCCAAGATTTTCAAGATTTTTTCTGAGGCTGTACAAATGGAACCAAATGGACCCTGACGGGTCCATTTGGTTCCATTTGTACAGCCTCAGAAAAAAGGTCCTGAAAGAAAAATCATTAACAAACACAACTTGGTGATGTCATCATCAAGTAAAATACAGTACAGTAAAATGTTGAAAATGGGCAGAATTCTTAACACTATGGACCATGACAAGTTAATCAGCTAGATAGGACATTTTAAAGCAATTTTAATATAAATAACAAAAAGTTCAATCATGCACATTATTGCACGCTGAATAGGACTTACATACAGATTAATAAAAATGATTTTGAACCTGGCGATTCGATATGGATAGAATGGCAATAAGAGTTGCCATATATCTGCATATCATTTTTTTTTTTTGCCCAGCCCTAATCAATACCTGCCAAGTTGTTTTCTTACTGTGGTCAATGAATTGAGACACACTGTGTCAGCGGTAAGTTGCTGTCATTCAGTCCAGTCAGTAGACAGACATACAGGAGGACATTATTCCAGGGGCGGATTGGCCATCTGGAGTACAGGGAGTTTTCCCGTTGGCCTGTGGCGCCACCTAGTGGCCTGCTGGACAAGATCCAAAATGCACTAGTGGCACTTCCAAAATGCACTAGAATGTGCTAGATGCTCGCCTGGAACATACAGATCAAAATGACCATTAATCTTCTACATTCTCTAGTTGTGTAGACTAAGTTGGGATAATTCACATGATGAATATTTTAACTCTTGAGGGTGTAAAAACGAAACCAAATGGACCCGCAAGGCTCTCAAAGAGTTACATCTGGTTAACCCCCCCCCCACCCCCCCACCCCGGGGTGGCCAGGCAAAGGCAAAAAAATCTGTGCCAATCTGCCCGTGCATTATTCCACAATGCATTAGAACAACTAAAACTGCTTTATAGTAGTAATAATATTATTGTACAAAACATCCAGTAAAGATACAGTGTATATACACTCACTGTTAAGACCAACTCCTTATGGGACAAAACCCTTTTAAGGTCAACACTGTAGTTTGGTCTTTAAACAGCCACAAAGATACAGTACCAAAGATATATAAAAATAAATACCTACAAAATATACATCCAAATGTTGGGTGCAGAGTTCTGACTGCCAAACGTTGGGCGTAGCTCTGAATGTTCAGTAAACTTTAGACCTGAGACAGAGAAAGAGAAAAACACAAAACAACAACATTATGAAAATGGAAGAAGAAACACGTGTAGAGTTATGAAATCTGTACCAGGCTCCAACTGTATATATTTGTCCACATTTCCAACTGTTTTTATTGTATTGTTTTGTGACTCTTGCTTTGGCAATGTAAACGTCTGTTTTATCATGCCAATAAAGCTCCATTGAATTTGAATTTTAAGTCAAGAAATAGCAATTACAATTTAGGATTTTAGCAGCAGACAGTGTCAATAGTTATATTTATCTAGAGAATGCAGGGTAGACAGTGACTCAGAATTTATTGAATGCATGTACAATTTAAATGGTGCATTTATATAGTGCCTTTATCCAAGGTGCAAGGCACAACCAGAACTTCAGGAACAATTAGGGGTTCAGTGCCTTGCTCAGGGAACACAGACACTAACTTTGGAGGAGCCAGGGTTCGAACTAGTGATGTCCCCATAACACTTTTCCCATTTCCGATCCGATTCCGATACCACAATTTGTGTGTATACCGATACCAGAGGAGAATACAGTATATCAGGGGTTTTCAACCTTTTTCATCTCAGGGACCACCATTCATTTAGGATTTGAGCCACAGACCACCATTTGAGGATATTTTAGCCCCACAGACCCCAAATCTAAAGATTTATTTTGCTTTAGTCCACAATTCCAGGCTGGATTTGGGAAACAAAACAAGCAAAACATACATTCCAAAATGGCTAATTCAGATGATGAATATTTTAACTCTTGAGAGCGTAAAAATGAAACCAAATGGACCCGCAAGGGTCCATTTGGTTTCATTTTTACGCTCTCAAGAGTTACATCTGGTTAACCAACTTAGCTGAGGACCACCTGGAATGTTATGAACAGTGTTGGGCAGTGGATAATAAGTAATATTACTTGTTTAAATGAGCTTGTTGTTGCATGCAAAAATAGAACAGATTTACAAGCTATCGACAGGTACTGTAACAACAGAGATGTGCAGTAGATTGTAGATCCAGTCCACACACTGCATCCTGCACACAGTTATGTACACTACAAATCGCTTGCTTCAAAATCTGGTTTTGTTAGTTGCAGGTCTGTTTTGTGATTCAAGGTTAAAATGTACCCATTGCTCCTTTTATTTTTATTTTGTTATCTAAGAAAAACATTTAAAATGTCGGATTTTGTTGGCTTTGTTTTCAGGTGCAGTTTGTGGGATTGGAGACTATTATTATTCCAATAAATTGGATTAGTTTCTAAAAAGAGCTCGCTAAACAGATTATGTTTATATTTTCAAAGGTGGGAGTTGAGAACTTGGGAAAGTAATAATGTAATATGTAATATATTACTCTTCGATTCCAGTAATAAGTAAAGTAATGATATTACTTTGTCTAAGGGGTAACGAGTCAAGTAAAGAAGTTACTTTCCTAAGTAATACTGACCAAAACTGGTTATGAAGTAAAAAAAATATATATTATTTACAATTTAGGATTTTAGCAGCAGACAGTGTCAATAGTTATATTTATCTAGAGAATGCAGGGAAGACAATGAATCAGACTTTATTGAATGTATGTACAATGTACAATAAATGGTAAATGGTGCATTCATACAGCACCTTTATCCAAGGTGCTTTACATAGATTCACCACACATTCACCACATTCACACACACATTCATACACTGATGGCAGTGGAAACCATGCAAGGTACCTACTAGCACATCATGAGTAATTAGGGGTTAAGGCCTAGATAAACACCTTATTCCTTAACTTCTTTGCCTTTTTAAACTATTTTAAAATACATTTTTTAATAGTTAAAAGGGGCAGTCTACAAGCTCACAACCTGTCAATAGATTGGCACGTTGAACTATTCAAAAAGATTTTTAATATAGTAACAAAAGGATAAGGCACTTGGTAGAAGGGATTTAGGGCTCCATTTTCGTCTCCGCTAAACCCCTTATCCCTTAACTTCTTTGACTTTTTAAACTATTAAAAAAAAAAAAAAAAAAAAAAAAACATATTTCAGTAGTTCAAATGGCCAGTCTACAAGCTCACAACCTGGTAATAGATTGGCATGTCGAAATATTCCAAAAAGTTTTTCAAAATAGTAAATAGTACTACATACTAATAGTAGTAGTATGTTTAATCTTAGCCGTATAGTTTAGATGTCCTGTCTAGTTCCTGTCTAGCTGTCTGTTTAACTTTCACTACTTGCCACTTTATAATTATAATTATACCTGGTTGTATCTTAGCACCTTCACCTCACTTTATACTGTTACAGTTGTACTTTACTGCTCTAGTCTGTTGCACTACGTCACTTACTGTTTCTTGTATTGTCTGTATTTGTCCTTTTTCTTATTGCACTGTCTATTGTCTTATTGCACTGTGGAACAATGGAAACGTTATTTCATCCCTGTATATGTCCTGACATACACTGGAGTGACAATAAAGAACCTTGAACCTTGAAAACGAAATAAGGGACTTGGGATAAGGGTTTCAGCATGTAACGAAAATGGAACCCTAAGTGTCTGGCTCAGGGACACATACTGTAGTGTAGACAATAACTTTAGAGGAGACCGGGTTCGAACCTGCGGTTACAATACATAACATACCCCTGAATCACAGCCGCCCCTGTTTTTAGTGTTTTAGTCTTAACTTTATTGTAATAAAACACAATGAGTCTTTAAAAAAAAGGTAAAAAATGCCTTAAAGTTAATTTAACGGCAAATAAATGAACGAGTTAATTAATTAATTAATTAATTAATGAGAAATTAGGGCAAATAATGACAAGGCTACTGTTTCATTGGCTAGCAGTTATGCACATTGTGAAATAAACTAACTCAGACCACACTAATTTCTTTATCACCCAATGCCATTAATAGTTGTATTTACCTACAGAACCATAGGTAACCAATAGTTACCTATGGTTCTGTAGGTAAATAACCATACAGACTAGAGCCAGTAGAAACAGCATCATTACTAGTTGTATTTACCTAGAGAAGGTATTAAACCATACAGACTACATCATTACTAGTTGTATTTACCTAGAGAAGGTATTACACCATACAGACTACATCATTACTAGTTGTATTTACCTAGAGAAGGTCACCATACAGACTACATCATTACTAGTTGTATTTACCTAGAGAAGGTCACCATACAGACTAGAGCCAGTATTACTAGTTGTATTTACCTAGAGAAGGTCACCATACAGACTAGAGCCAGTATTACTAGTTGTATTTACCTAGAGAAGGTCACCATACAGACTAGAGCCAGTATTACTAGTTGTATTTACCTAGAGAAGGTCACCATACAGACTACATCATTACTAGTTGTATTTACCTAGAGAAGGTCACCATACAGACTAGAGCCAGTATTACTAGTTGTATTTACCTAGAGAAGGTCACCATACAGACTAGAGCCAGTATTACTAGTTGTATTTACCTAGAGAAGGTCACCATACAGACTAGAGCCAGTATTAACTCCAGACAGTAGAAACTCAGCATCACTGCACTCAGGATCAGATCCAGCCTCAGAACGAAGGTCTGCAGCAGCATGTAGTACCCGGCCAGCGCAGCAGAGGGCACCAGAACCAACACCGACACAGCGCTGGCCAGGGAGCGCTCACACAGGTTGCCTTTGGAAGCTGAGACAATAGAAGCCACCATGTTTTATTAGACCAGGTTAGCAGGTTCAAACAGGGCCTACAGACTGCAAAGTGCACAGTGCTAGTTTCGGTTCCGGTCTGAATTTCGGCAACGTGGAGGCAGCCAAAAGTCCACTTTTAGAAGCTGCACCAATCGGAAATGGAGCACGTTTTAATAAAACCAATCACAGGTTGACCTTTAGAAGCTGCACCAATCAGAAATGAGGCACGTTTTATTAGAACCAATCACAGGTTGGCATATGTGAGTGCTCATGTGACCAGAACGCTGGCTTCTGATTGGAGCATTCATTCAAGCCATGTAATAAAATGAACTAACTCTCGCCTAATGCTGAGAAGGTTCACAAGTTTAACACTTCTACTCACAGAATTATATAGTAAATATATTTTACTACTGTAAATATACAGTAAATACTAATTTAATGTGATGTATTTTCTGATGTAATATTTCTAGTACTCACCATAGAACTAATAAATGTATTTTCTGATGTAATATTTCTAGTACTCACCATAGAACTAATAAATGTATTTTCTGATGTAATATTTCTAGTACTCACCATAGAACTAATAAATGTATTTTATGGTGTAATATTTCTAGTACTCACCATAGAACTAATAAATGTATTTTATGATGTAATATTTCTAGTACTCACCATAGAAGAGTCTAAATGACTCCAGAACAGCATAGAGAACCAACAGAACCACATCTAGGACCAGATTATCTGACGGATACGGGAGGATTACACCTGTACACACACACACACACGCACACACACACACACACACACACAGACAGACACACAATTGGAATAGCGAAGCAAACAGCTGAAGAATAACACCTAGGGCCCTATTTTGATTTATTTAGGTCTTAAGGCTAAGTTGACTTAAGACCTGAAACTCAAAATAAGGCCCCTACTCTCTGAAGGATATTTACAGTTTTCAGTCATTTGCTGCTGCGTTGAAAACACGATAAGAAAAGATTTTTTTTAAATAATACGATATGATAATACTGGATTTGTGTGAGAACAAAAGAAATGTCTGGAATGTCTGAATAATACAATACAGATCATAGTGTAGAGCTCTAACGCTAACCCTGTATCTGTGTAGCCCCAGATGATAGCCTATTTAAGATTGGTAGAACGTCCAACCTACGACGCCTGTAATGAATGGCTCTGTGCTCGATACATAAGCTTCGCGGCCGTCCGACCCTCTCCTACGACGGCAGAACGCAGCTTTAGAAGTAGAAGAGGTGGATCCAGCCGGCGTCGCCTGCTTTCTGAACACAGCCTAGACACAGAAACTTAAATACCCTATTCTCTGTGCTTTAGACCTGCTGTGGACCTGTCTGTCTGTCTGTCTGTCTGTCTGTCTGTCTGTCTGTCTGCCTGCCTGCCTGCCTGCCTGCCTGCCTGCCTGCCTGCCTGCCTGTCTGTCTGCCTGCCTGCCTGTCTGTCTGTCTGTCTGTCTTCTCATAATTGGTTTTAGTGAGCAGAAAGACTCAATAAAAATCAGACTTGGCAACCTGACTGTAGACAGTAAACGTTCAGTAAAGAACATCTGGGTTGTTATTGATTCTGAATCAATAACTTTACACCTCAATCATGTTACCAAGAATGCATTTTTATACATTAGAAATATTGCACAAATCAATCATACATATTGGCTTACGGCCAATAGAAACACAGCTTTATAGATGAACATCAGGCCTTCAGCCAATAGGAACACACCTTTATAGATGAACATCAGGCCTTCAGCCAATAGGAACACACCTTTATATATGAACATCAGACCTTCAGCCAATAGAAACACAGATGAATACCAAGAGTTGAGGAATAGAAGGATCTGGAGAGGACTGGAAGACAACTGATATACACTGAGTTAAGGTCAGGAGTACTATAGTATATGCAGTTTCATTATATACTGTAGATATATTCCACACTGTTCTTTTATGTAATGTTTGTAGCTTCTGTATGATTCATGATAACTAGGTCTTAGTTTATATATATTAGGGCTGCAGCGATGAATCAATGAATTGGAATCAAAACGATGTTAGTTGTCAACTAATTTAGTCATGGATTAATCGGATCATCAACTAATCACTGGAGTTTTAGTCATTTATCATGGGAGATTCTCCAGTGTTACGTGAAACTCAACTACAGCAGTGATCCATCTCTCTTTCCTTACAATCATATCATAGTAGCACAGTAGCAACTGCAAAGCTAAATATGACACATAATGATGTTCAGGACTTGACACTAACACTTGCCCGCTTGCCCGGGGCAAGTAAAAAAATGGTGGGGCAAGTGAAGACTGCTACCTGGTTGCCCGATCGGGCAAGTGTGCAACTTAGTGCACTATAACACAACACAAGATAAATTTGTCTTGAAGGCAGTCATTGCACTCTGCCTCTGTGTCTTTCCCTGCTTTCTAGATATCTCTACCTATCTCTCTCCCAGGTCCATTTGGTTCCAAACTATCATCAGTGATGGGCAAGTTACTGGGAAAATGTAGTAACCTACACTACTTGTTACTCTCGAAAAAATGTAGCTAAGCTACACAACAAGCTATCCCTAGTAAATTGTAGCAAGATACACTACAAGCTACATGACAAAAGTAGCTTGATGTAGCTTGCTACATCAACACTAGATATATAAAAATATATATCTCAACTTAATGTACAACTTTCTGAATAATAATCATAATAATAAAATAATATCAACAAATGTGTATTATGTATATTAGAGGGATGTATATTTTAGGTTTTCTACCCATTAAAAATGAGCGGAATTTGAAAATGTGTGCGGGAAAATGTAGTAAGCTACAATCCTTGTTACTCAAAATAAGTAGTGTAGCTTTACTACAAGCTACTCGAAAATGTAGTGTAGCTTCACTACAAGCTATTCCCAGAACAAATGTAGTGAGCTACACTACAAGTTACGGGAAAATGTAGTTAAGCTATGTAGCTTAGCTACTTGTAACAAGCTACTGCCCATCACTGACTATCATTTTGCTGGGGTCAGGGACCACTGGGTCTGTGACCACTATGGGCTAATTAAGATGATGAATTTTAACTCTTGAGAGTGTAAAAATGAAACCAAATGGACCCGCAGGGGTCCATTTGGTTTCACTTTTACACTCTCAAGAGTTACATCTGGTTAACCAACTTAGCTGGGGACCACCTGGAACCCTCTCAGGGACCACTGGTGGTCCCCGGACCGCCTGTTAAAAAAACAAAACAAAAAAAACCCTGGTTTACTTTAAAGCACCCAAGTAGGAAGTAAACTTAAATGCAAAATTTACAATATATTTTTGGGGGGGCAAGTGACCATGACCTGAGGGCAAGTAGAACCTGACTTGCAGACCTTACCCGATGGGCAAGTGCCTCGGAGACACAAAATTAACTATTTGAGCCTAGTAGAGTACTGTTCCTTTAGACTGAGGGTACGTCCACACGGAGACGATCCGCAGTGTAAACGCAAATCTTTTTTAACGATTCGCCCTTTCATTCCCACTGAAACGCCCAAAACGGTAAACGAAACCGACAAACTTTGAATCGGCCTTCCAGAGTGATTCGAAACTTATCCGGTCATTTTGCGTCTCCGTGTGGACAGTCGAAACGGGTGAAACCGTATAGTTTTTTAACTGAGATCCCACAGCGCATGCTCACCCCTGAACAACAATAAACAAACATGGCGGCACCCAGCGTTTGCATTCATTGCATTAATGCTGTAGAAAATAGTTCACAGCTTCTATGCAACAACACTGCTGTTTGTAACAAGTGTCTGTTCGGTCTGTTGCTCCATAGGCATAGAGTCCATAGGTCTGTTCATGTTTACGTTGTCAAAGGCAGTGTTGCCAGAATGTGAGCGAGAAATAAGCGCCCGGGCCTATACTAGCCCAAACGCGACCAGGTTATTTGAGAACAGCAGATCAACAAGTTTGCGGCTCGAGTCGTGACATGATGTTGCATTTTGTGAGCTTGTTGATCTTCTCTCTAAAACAGACATATATACCCTATTGCCTGAATATAAGAACATTTTCCCCAAAGGAAATATCGTAAAAACAGGCTAAGTGAGGACTAGACATTTGACATCCAATGTTATTTTTCCACAAATTTGTCTAGAGAAATGAATGTTGTCTTATATTTGGTTTAAAACGGTGCATTTATGCATATAGGCTACCATGGAAAAAAGTGACAATTTTTTTATTAATGATTTTAACAACACAAATTTGGTATGGTGGTCACTTCCTTTATCTTAAGTCAAGTTATACTTTCAACAAATCCTCAATAGGCTACACAAAATCACAAGACTAGACAGTCTGTTACAGCTCATATATATAATATAGTCATATATATATTTAGTCTTTAATTGTTTAGTTTTTATAATGAGCTAAAACAAATCCAATGAAACAGGCTCAACTAATACTATATACACTCTGAAGAAACAGGCCCAAAGTCACTTATAATACGCAAACATGGCAACCGCTTATCTTTCCTCTTCTTGATATTTGTGCCAACGAGTTGCTACAGCGACACCTACAGGCCCGGCATATATACTGCACCCTTCTCAATGCGTTTTCAGTGGTCAGTGGAGACGGTAAACTTTTTGAGACCGTTTTCATTTTTGCACGGCGGATCGTCTTAGTGGAAAGTGGAAACGGGGCCTGAGACATGCATTACTTTTTTTGTTGTTGTTGTTTTTGCTCATTGTTGATTGCTCTGGATGAATTGTGTAAATTGTAAATTGTGATGATAAATATAATATATACATACAGTATATACAGTAGGGACTGTAAGATGTGAAAGGATACGATCAGTTGTCTGCCTGCAAAGAGACAAACACACACATCAGAAGTTTATTTCAATCCAGGTAGAGTTTTATAAAACAATATGACAGGTTGCATCATAGCAGGACTTTAAAAATGGTTTAACCAGGGGTGGATCTAGGCATGGGCATGGGGGGGGGGGGGGGGGGGGGGGGGGGGGGGGGGCAAAACAACCCAAGATATTTCAAATTAAAGTGCTTCTATTTAAAATGATGTGAACCACTACTACTGCTACTAACTAACTACAGCTATGTCACCACTAAACCAACAGCATTTCATCATTGAAAACAGAAAACTCTCTGAGTCAGACCTTTAGCTTTATGCATGCTGCGTGTCTGTTGCAACTTCAACAACAACTGATGTTATTGATCGACTTGATGAAGCCGCACCCATACCATTTTCTCACAATCATGAAGTAAAATAACAACAATACGTTGAATCTACTGTATTAGGGCTCTGAATTCAACACAACTATTAGACTCATTCAGACTCATTTTATTTGGGGAAAAATAACATTGAATTTTAATTTAATGAATGATTTGCACATGGTTCCCAGGGGTCCTTGAGGGGGTTCCAGGGGGTCCCCAGCTAAATGATAGTTTGGAACCAAATGGGCTATTATGGGATCTGTGGCTCTGAGAGGGTACAAACGGAACCAAATGGACCGGGCCGGGCCATTTGGTTCCATTTCTACACTCTCACAGTGATTTTACGATATAAATTGGGGGTCCCAGAGATAGAACTTCCATTAAATGGGGGGTCCAGTCAAACTGGGGGTCCTTGAAATTAAACTGGTTTAGAATCACTGCCAGAGCCCTAACAATCTTCTCTTATAGGGGTCCCTGGCATGGCTTTTCAAATGGGGGTCCACAGGGCTAATGAGCATCAATGTGGGGGTCGTGAACACACACACACACACACACACACACACACACACACACACACACACACACACACACACACACACACACACACACACACACACACACACACACACACCAGTCTGCTGTTTATGAAACACATCAAATGCATGTAATAGTTTAATGATTAATTAAAACGTTTAGTGTTTTACTGCCATATAGTTGATAGTTTACGTTCAGTGCTGCTTACCTGACGCCATCTTGAATCACCATGGAAACGGATACAGTTAGACAGGAAATGACGTCATGGAGTCCCATAGCTCGGACGGACCGCGCTGTGATTGGCTGCTTTAATTATATACGGGTTAGTGATAGGCTGTATGGTAAAACTCCACAAGAAACCAAATGGACCCTTGCGGGTCCATTTGGTTTCATGTCCATACACTCAAGAGTTAAAATATTCATCATGTGAATTATCCCAAGTCTACACAACTAGAGAATGTAGAAGATTAATGGTCATTTTGATCTGGACTGTTTGATTTCCCAAATCCAGCCTGGATGGAATCGTGGACAAAGGCAAAATAAATCTTTAGTTTTGGGGTCTGGGGGGCTAAAATGTCATCAAATGGTGGTCCTCCGTGGCTCAAATTTAAATAGTGGGCCGTGGTGTCACAAAGGTTGAAATCCTCTGGTTTATTCTGTGATCCAGTCATTATTTCACAGTTTGCAGCGCCCCCTGATGGACAATAATGGAACGGTTCACTTTGGGAACCATCGATTCATGTTTTATTAACAGAATTAGTACTTTATCTTGTCAATAGTTCAGAGTTATGATTGTACAATGATACAAGGATAACACAAAAAGCCCTGCAGGACTTAACAGGGACATAAAAATATATGGACCAATGCATAGTGCATAGTATTGTCTAAAACAAAATGTCCAGTTAAAAAGTGCTCTTTAATTCTACGCCGCGGTTTGTGAAGTTCTGTTGGTAGTATATGGAGGACAGTCTTGTACATTACATAGTATCATAGATTATAGATTAGTGACTGTTCTGAGTCCGTACATGTGATATAAAACAGTGTTCCCATACCGGGAGTCGAACCCGGGCCGCCTGGGTGAAAACCAGGAATCCTAACCGCTAGACCATATGGGAGCG
>CM076986.1:44263139-44270639 GCA_039105355.1 Benthosema pterotum | reverse complement strand
ACAGGTGGTCCGGGGACCACCAGTGTTCCTTGAGAGGGTTCCAGGTGGTCCCCAGGATAAATGATGGAAAGCTTATGTACCAGATGTAACTCTTGAGAATGTAAAAATGAAACCAAATGGAGCCTTGCGGGTCCATTTGGTTTCATTTTTACACTCTCAACAGTTTAAAATAGTCATCATCTGAATTAGCACTACTTAATTAAGAAGTTTACACTGCTTTGTTAGCAAAATCCAGCCTTGAACCGTGGACAAAGCCAAAAGAATTCTTTAATTTTAGGTCTTTGGGGTGAAAATGTAATCGAATGGTGGTCCGTGGCTCAAATACCGAATAAATGGTGGTCCCTGGTATCAAAAAGGTTGAAAACCCCTGATTTACAACACGGTGACTGGTAGTATTGTGTTGACATTACAGTGACCCCGTGTTTTCCTGGCAGAGTAACTAGGGTGTAGTTAGTGGAGGTTTAGTTGTTTTGATGTTTTTGGTGTCAGACAGACAGGCAGACAGACAGGCGGGGGGGAATTCACCTGGGGGTGATGGGGGTGGGTGGGGGGTGCTGCTGGCTGTCTGCTAGCAGCACAGGGGATTTCAGACACCATGTGTGTCACCTGTTTCATTGTAAACAACACAATGAGTGATGTGGTGGGTAATGGTAGGCTGCAGCTGTGTGTTTGTAATTGCGAAAGGTTGGGGATAACCAAACGGTTCTGGTAGATGACAACCTGGCAACCCCAGTATCTGTTGTAGAGTAGAGTCAAAGGACAACTGTAGTGTTTTTTCAACCAAGGTTAATTTTTAGGTTGTTATTAGAGAAAGTAAAAGATGGATGTTAATTGTTTTACATAACACATTTTGTAAACAAATATGCATTTAGGACCATGTCCAAATGCCCCTAACCTGAGTCTGCCAGATTGTGGTATTAGTAGTTCACAAGTTCCCTCCTCCTACCTTGATCTGGGAACTCTCAAACAGAAACTATGTGGGACAACAGCAGAACAAACAGCAGAACAATAATTTGTAATTGTAGTGTTGTTAGGTTGTTGTTTACATTAGAGCAGTGGCACAGCTTTGATATGTCATCAGTCTCACGTTGATCCGCCTCTAGCAGCGCGTACGGAGGCATAGAGCTCCCATCAGATTTTGATCGGAGAGTATTGGGTCTGCCACATAGTTTCCAGATGGAAGAGCATTGGTTCTGCCCCAGTGCTTCCAGATGGGAGCAGTAGAAGGAACGCACTGCTGCCCCCAGATGGTGGAGTCAGGTTAGAATACCCCCTCCCATAGCTAAAATCACTAAAAACTAAAGAAAGCAAGGAATGTAAAACAATTAACACCCATCTTTTACTTTCTCTAATAACGACCTAAAACATGAACCTTAGTTGAAAAAACTTCAAAGCCCACAATCTGGCATGTTCATAGAATTGTGACAAAGTCAAAACATTTGGCTTGATGCTCGGAATGTTTATGACGGTTTAAACCAAGTTTAACCACCAGTAGGTGACTGAACCTTATAGTGCTGACTAAATCTTTTCTACAAAGGCGATTCTTTTCCTTTCAACGCTAAAACCATTCCCCCACACGACGGTGTCGGAGGGAATGCTTTGTCATCATCGCATCCTGTTTATACGGGTGTGTCAAAACAAAACACACAACAGCACCTACGTTTAAAATTTCACCGTCGGCACAAGTGCCGTCACAAAGTCACCCATGGATGAATAAATTTCCCCCATGTGACACATCACAACAGAGAAACCAAACGCCCCCGACCACCTGACCGTAACTGCGGAGGTGGGGGTGAGGGGCGTTTGGTTTGAGGTGAGGCCCGTCCCCAACGCACTGACTGACTCAACGGGGGTTCCCTCGAAATGACGTGATCTACTGCTGATCGAATAACACGCACACGCACGCACGCACACACACACGGCGTGTGCGGCTCAGTTAACCACATTACATCATGGTGCGATCTGCCAGAGTAGCAACCTGAGCTAGCATGTAGCATACATGATCGCAACGCTATCTCAACCAGAGAGTTTTCTGTTTTCAATGATGAAATGCTGTTGGTTTAGTGGTGACACAGCTGTAGTTAGTTAGTAGCAGTAGTAGTGTTTCACATCATTTTAAATAGAAGCACTTTAATTTGAAATATCTTGGGTTGTTTTGCATGCCACCATGTTTGGTGGGACCCTTACGGGTCCATTTGGTTTCATTTTACGCTCTCAAGAGTTAAATTTTATTTGAGCGTCTGAATTACTTCATTTTCAAGAATCGAAATACGCTCCTGTGTCTGCCTATAGTGTGCAGACAGGCAGACAGACAGTCAGACAGGCAGGCAGGCAGGCAGTCAGACAGGCAGGCAGACAGACAGACAGGCAGGCAGTCAGGCAGGCAGACAGACAGACAGACAGACAGACAGACAGACAGACAGACAGACAGACAGACAGACAGACAGACAGACAGGCAGCAATGTGATATTGCGTCCTGGAATAGACTGCTGTTTGGTCACAACTCACAACAGACACATAAACACACATAAACACACGCCCTCCATAAAGTAGTAATTACATCCCTGTGCTGTGTCCTCGTATGCACTCAACCGGCACAGCTGTCTGTCTGTCTGTCTGTCTGTCTGTCTGTCTGTCTGTCTGTCTGTCTGTCTGTCTGTCTGTCTGTCTGCCTGCCTGTCTGCCTGTCTGTCTGTCTGTCCTTGTCTGTCTGTCTGTCTCTCCTTGTCTCTCTCTTTGTCACTTCGCCTCAATTCACTTCAGTGCTTTTATATGTATACTGCATATCTCAGTGTGTTTGTACATGCGTACGTCGCCGAAGCAAGTGTGAAATAGAGCGAATAAAGATAGAGAAATGTGCAGCTGCTGTAATTATTAAAGAGACAGACTCTCTCTCTCTCTCTCTCTCTCTCTCTCTCTCTCTCTCTCTGTCTCTCTCTCTCTCTGTCTCTGTCTCTGTCTCTGTCTCTCTCTCTCTCTCTCTCTCTCTCTCTCTCTGTCTCTGTCTCTGTCTCTGTCTCTCTCTCTGTCTCTGTCTCTCTCTCTCTCTCTCTCTCTCTCTCTCTCTCTCTCTGTCTCTGTCTCTGTCTCTGTCTCTCTCTCTGTCTCTGTCTCTCTCTCTCTCCTCTCTCTCTCTCTCTCTCTCTCTCTCTCTCTCTCTCCTCTCTCTCTCTCTCTCTCTCTCTCTGTCTCTCTCTCTCTCTCTCTCTCTCTGTCTCTGTCTCTGTCTCTCTCTCTCTCTCTCTCTCTCTCTCTCTCTCTCCTTTTATCTCTGGCCTAATCTCTCTCTCCCCACCCAGGGGCGGATGTAACATTTCCCAATTGGGGGGAAGGGCAGGAGAAAATGGTATGGGTGCTTCATCGCCCATGGCGCAAAAGCGTCACAGGCGATTTCAGTTCCAAGTAAAGCATCAATAATAACATCAGTTGTTGTTGAAGTTGCAACAGACACGCAGCATGCATAAAGCTAAAGGTCTGACTCAGAGAGTTTTCTGTTTTCAATGATGAAATGCTGTTGGTTTAGTGGTGACACAGCTGTAGTTAGTTAGTAGCAGTAGTGTTTCACATCATTTTAAATAGAAGCACTTTAATTTGAAATATCTTGGGTGTGTTTTGCATGCCATCATGTTTGGTGCAGGAGCAGTCTGGGCATTTAGGGGGGCATTGCCCCCCCATGCCCTAGATCCGCCCCTGTTACCCCCCCCCCCCCCCGCCCCCTCCTCTTAGCCACAGTTTCACATGTGATAGTTGACTTTAGTGCAGCCTGGTGCCTTCCTGTGAGAATGGATCAGCCGTGTTTATGTAGCGCGTGTGTGTGTGTGTGCGTGTGTGTGTGTGTGTGTGTGTGTGTGTGTGTGTGCGCGTGTGCGTGTGCGTGTGCGCGTGCGCGTGCGTGTGCGTGTGCGCGTGCGCGTGCGCGTCGGTCAGGGAGAGAGAGAGAGAGAGTCTTCCTTTTGCTCCCATTGTGTCACAGACCCTAGAATCATCCCCCTCCCCCTACTCTCTCTCACACACACCACACACACACACACACACACACACACACACACACACACACAACACACACACACACACACACACACACACACACAGATGTGTCTAAAGTTCATGGAAGTACGGATGAGCAGAAAGCTGAAATGAAAATCCTTCTATTGTCAACATGAGCTTCCAGACCACATGACTCCAATCGTAGCTTGCTATTGGTTGAGCTGTCTTCTCCATGTCCCCATGGCCGGGTGGGGGAAGTCTTTTTTTCACTTTGGAAACCAGTAATACTGCTGCTGCTTGTACCACCACACAGTTTGGGCCAAATGGGATGGTGCAGTTTGTCAGCACAGGCACAAGTTCACTCATGACATTAAGACCTGCGCAGTGACATCACCGCCCCGGTTCCAGAAGTGTTTTCCTCATTCATTTTTCTCATAGACTTTTCGAAAATAATTTATATTAAGACGACTACAACATGTACGAAGCCAACTTGGGTCGTGACAAATCATGTTGACACACCCAATCTTTTGCGGCGATCAATTTCTAAGATGAGAAACAAAACAAAAAGAGTTGGCTTTGTCCGCGGGCGAAATCGTCTTTATATAAATTATTTTCGTAAAGTCTGCGAAAAATGAATGGGGAAAACACTTCCGGAACCGGGGCGGTGACGTCACTGCGCAGGTCTATAGAGGTCAGCAGTCCCCACCCTTCTCGTGACGTCACCGCTGTTCCAGAAACGGATTCCCCATTCATTTTCCTCATAGACTTTTCTAAATGATTCATATGAAGACGATTACGCCGCGGACAAAGCCAACGCGGGTCGTGACAAATCATGATGACACACACAATCTTTTGGGACAATCAAATCATTTCTAGGAATAAAAACAAAACAAATAGTCTTGTAGCTTGCTGTTTTTTTCTTCTCGCTAATTAGATATTGTATGATAATATTGTGTGTGTTGTCAAGAGTTGCTGAGACCAGAGTTGGCTTTGTCCGCGGCAAAATCGTCTTTATATAGATCATTTTAAAAAAGGCTATGAGGAAAATGAATGGGGAATCCATTTCTGGAACAAAGGCGATGTCACAAAAAGGGCAGGATTGCTCTATTGGAAACGAAAATATGAGAGTTCTAAAGTCTCTTAACTTGAAACTGGATGATGTGAGACAGCGGTGAATGCATTCAACAGGAGAACATTGCAGCATTATAGATAGAAATAAAACCATCTCAACATGACAGTCTAGTAGGCAGACGCTCCTTGGGGGAGTTGCAGTGTTGACATGAGAGGTGTGTTGTGCAACAAGACGTGTGTGTGGTGGTCCCTGGACTGTGTTCGAGTCATCTCTGTGTGTGTGGCTGTCCCTGGCCAGTGTCCGATCGTTCTAACCAGACATCTCTGTCTCTACAGGGTTGAGGACCCCCCTCCAGAGATGATTGACAGCCAGAGCTGAGACTACTCCACGCAAACTGTGAATCCATTATTTGGTGCTATTCTGAAAGGTAAATACTGTGTGTGTGTGTTGTGTGTGTGTGTGTGGTGTGTGTGTGTGTGTGTGGTGTGTGTGTGGGTGTGTTTGTGTGTGTGTGTGTTGTGTGTGTGTGTGTGTGTTGTTTGTGTGTTGTGTGTGTGCGACGTGCGTGTGCGTGCGCGGCGCGTTGCTGTCTCCTCCGAGTTCATTACTGACGTGGTAGGTCCTTACGTTCTACCAATCTTAAATAGGCTATTCTCTCTGTGGACTATGTCTTTACTTTCATTTGGCAGCACAGATGTACGCTTGAGACTGTGATAACTCGTGTTGTAGTGGGTTCTTGAAATAAAGCACGTTAGTTAAAACAGTAGACTTTACTTAGCAATAGTGGTAGGAAGAAGATCAGCATGTAACATCAACATCTGGCGGGCTCAGTATGCAGAATAGGGAGCACAGCACCTTGGAAAGCTCTAGGCATTACTAGTCAAACGATCAGGTTAACAACACAGCCGGAGTATCGATCTAGCAAATACGATTTGCTCATATCATTACAGAGACAGAGGCTAGTCAGCAACCAACCATGACAGGTACAGGACCTGTAAATATAGAGAGGGACAGAAATGGCCCTAATGGGTGTAAATATTTTCGCTTCTAGCCCTGATCCCTGTTCTGGGGCAAGTAGGGCAGTAGGAGAGAGGGGGACTCTGTCAACAGGGACAGTGCAGCTCTCTACTATGGTTCAGTTTGCCCCGAGTGGAAGGGTCTATGAGGTTTTTGTCTTTGGTATATCTCAGTGCCATGTCTCATTTACCTATGTTGTGATCCTCACTGTCTGTTTATTGTACTCCTAATGTCTTGTCTTGTATGTATTTGTGAGCCGAAGACGAATTTCCATTCCGGTGGACAATAAAGATTTATTATAGGGATGTTGAATGATTAAAATTTTTAATCAAATTAATCACAGCTTCAAAATAATTTAATCATGATTAATCACCATTCGAACTATGTCCAAAATATGCATGTTTTCCTGTACAGGATTTCAACATTTAAAAAGGAAACCGAATCTGTAAAAAATAATAACCATTTATCTTTAAAATATTTATCAAAATAGGTGATCTACAAGCCCTCAATGCTTGTAGATCCCTCCAGCTAAACTCTATGGCTCCAGTTACAGGGAGACACACAGCTATATGTCTCCGTAAATCTGTGCTCTACCATTTCTTTCAATGAGAAAATGCTCAGTGGTTGAGTCAGTCTGAACATGAGTTAATTGTGTTAAAAAATTTAATCAGATTAATCAACAAAATAATTTAATCCCATTAATTAACTATTTCAACAGCCTTAATTTATTATTATTATTATGACGCAACGTTCCTCTGCTATATAGAGTGAAGGCCTTTCCAGACGTAAACGATAGAACGCCCACATGAACGCAGCGGGCGTTCTCTGCAGTGTCGACATAAAGAAAATCACCCGTCGATTAACGCCAGGCGTTTTAAAAAGCTCACTGGATTGAGCTTTCAAAAACATTGCGCGTGTGTACACGAAACAAGCAAGCACGCAACACACATCACTGGACTACCGCCGCGCGATAAACGACCGGCGTTTGTTACACGCTCTCTTTATCGCAGGTCGTTTTCTGAGCACTAAACGCCGCTCCTGTTGAAAATGAGTTAGAATGCACAAGTTATTACTCGCCGTCTGTAAGACCCTTGACCCATTGTGTCCTGACCCTCGATTCGACACCAGATTATACAGTAGTTCTGACACCAGATTATAGCTGCAGCAACATTCTAGCTTTTGACGCTAGATTCTACAGTAGTTTCTGACACTAGATTCTAGTTATTGACACTAAATTATAGTTTCTGATGCTAGGATCTCCTTTTTGACACTAGATTCTATAGTTTCTGACACTAGATTCTAGTTTTTCAGAAAAATCTGTGTTCCTGTGTCAGTGATGCTGACATATTTCTAGCCAAGGACCACCAGAATTATCCATATTTGGCTGCAGACCCCCCATCTGAAAACATGTTGTTCTCGGGGTT
>CM076986.1:44243139-44260639 GCA_039105355.1 Benthosema pterotum | reverse complement strand
GAGGTCACATGTCTGATCCTCTACCCCTGTGATGATGCAACTCTTCCTACTATAAGCCTCTGTAACCAGCTAGTCTCTGGGAATTGATTGAATCTCCATTTTCCTTGCTCAATGTCTCTCAGTTCTCTTCTCACCATTCAAGCCGCCTGGAGTTCTTATGTCTCTCTCTCTCCTGTCTCTGTCCTCTCTCCACAGCCTGTAGACAGACAGGTCTTCCAGGTGTCTCTCTCCTGTCTTACTGCCTGTAGACAGACAGGTCTTCCAGGTGTCCTCCTAATGTCTCTGTCTCTGTCTCTCTCTCTCTCTCTCCTGTCTTACAGCCTGTCTCTTCTCTCTCTCTCCTGTCTTACAGCCTGTCTCTCTCTCTCTCTCCTGTCTTACAGCCTATAGACAGACAGGTCTTCCAGGTGTCCTCCTAATGTCTCTGTCTCTGTCCTCTCTCCTGTCTCACAGCCTATAGACAGACAGGTCTTCCAGGTGTCCTCATGTCTCTGTCTGTCTCTCTCCTGTCTTACAGCCTGTCTCTCTCTCTCCTGTCTTACAGCCTGTAGACAGACAGGCGTGTCTTGGTGCTGCAGCCTCCGGCGGGGTTCGAACGGTCGGTGTGACGGTGTAGTGAGGCCTCCTCTGTGCTGCAGTGGAGGGCTTCACACACACACTACAGCTAGGCTGGTGAGTGTTCAACACTCCTCTGTGTTCACTTTAAAGTTTTTACGCAGGCAGATGCTAAAGATCACTACAGTAATTTCCGGACTATAAGCCGCTACTTTTTTCACATGCTTTTGACCCTGCGGCTTATACAACGGTGCGGCCAATCTATGGATTTTTACAGGTAACAGAGAGTGGTCCCTGAGAGGTTTCCAGGTGGGCTCCGCAGACTAAACGATAGAAAGTTGGTTAACCAGATGTAACTCTTTGAGAGTGTAAAAATGAAACCAAATGAACCCCTGCAGGTCCATTTGGTGAGAGTTAAGAGCTAAATTAGCACCACTTAATTCAAAGTCATAAGTCATGTTCATTTTGGTCTCATTTTGATGTTTTGCCTCTTGTTTGCGATCAAACGGCATCAGGATCAAAGGTTGAAAACCACTGCTCTAACATGAAGCTTATTGTCTGGTGCGGCTTACTGTATAGTCAGGTGCGGCTTATAATATGGAAATTACGGTACATAACTTGTGGCGGTGTCACTTATTGCCATCTGTCGCTCACACGGTCGTGGTGTCATCGAGCGTGTGCGTCCGTGCTAGTGACGCATGTCGTTGCAGTTATGGTTGTAGCTGTGTAGCTTTTGTGATTGGCAGATACACACGTGAAATGCATGTCTTTGTATCTCATGGCGTCACCGCTTTCATTGAAAATGTGACTGTAGAGTGTAGATTGTATCTTTTTTTCCTCAAATTTTTATCCCACGATTTTGTAACCCATTTTTTCACCCAGTGCCAATTCCTAATGTGATCCTGGGCTCTACACACCCTCCACCAACCTGGGGAGGATTCCTAATGTGATCCTGGGCTCTACACACCCTCCACCAACCTGGGGAGGATTCCTAATGTGATCCTGGGCTCTACACACCCTCCACCAACCTGGGGAGGATTCCTAATGCGATCCTGGGCTCTACACGCCCTCCGCCAACCTGGGGAGGATTCCTAATGTGATCCTGGGCTCTACACACCCTCCACCAACCTGGGGAGGCAGCGGACTGGCCTCATGCTTCCTTCAATGCATGAGGAGTCCAAGCTGCCTTCTTTTCACCTGACAGGGGGAGTTTCCCTGGTTGGACGTAGCGCGTGGAAGGAACACGTTATTCCAACCAGTTTTCCTGTCCCTTCCATCAGGCGCCCCGACTGGCCAGGGGAGGCAGTCTAGAGTCCAGGATTACTGCATGTTTTGTGACCCTATACTAGACTGTGTCTCTCTTCTCCCTCCCTCCAGGCTGGATGCATCACGCCGTAGAGCAGTTTGGCGTCCGCGACCACGGACCACCCAGCAGAGTACAATGGGCCCGGGCCTGGC
Organism: Benthosema pterotum; assembly: GCA_039105355.1. Classification (NCBI taxonomy): domain Eukaryota; kingdom Metazoa; phylum Chordata; class Actinopteri; order Myctophiformes; family Myctophidae; genus Benthosema; species Benthosema pterotum. The sequence continues at coordinate 44,258,626 of CM076986.1, read as the reverse complement.
CCCCCCCACCTCCCAGGTACACACACACACACACACAACACACACACACACACACACACACACACACACACACACACACACACACACACACACACACACACACACACCACCCAGCAGGGTACAATGGGCCCGGGCCTGCCCCCCCCACCCCCCCCCCCCACCCCCACACCTCCAGGTCCCATATTTACACTCACATTTAGTCTCTTAATATGTAGGTGAACAATATTAACACTGCTACTGGGTGGGTGAATGGAAGAAATAAAAACTCCAACTAATAGGTTATCTTCTCTTGTGTTTGTCCATCAGGTGTCCTCCTGGAATGAGCCAGGTCATCTCACACCTACCTCTGAACCATCCTAGTAGATTTGGTAATAATGGGTAAGTTCTACCTCTGAACCATCCTAGTAGATGTGGTAATAATGGGTAAGTTCTACCTCTGAACCATCCTAGTAGATTTGGTAATAATGGGTAAGTTCTACCTCTGAACCATCCTAGTAGATTTGGTAATAATGGGTAAGTTCTACCTCTGAACCATCCTAGTAGATTTGGTAATAATGGGTAAGTTCTACCTCTGAACCATCCTAGTAGATTTGGTAATAATGGGTAAGTTCTACCTCTGAACCATCCTAGTAGATGTGGTAATAATGGGTAAGTTCTACCTCTGAACCATCCTAGTAGATGTGGTAATAATGGGTAAGTTCTGAACCCTCCCAGTAGATTTGGTAATAATGGGTAAGTTCTACCTCTGAACCATCCTAGTAGATTTGGTAATAATGGGTAAGTTCTACCTCTGAACCATCCTAGTAGATTTGGTAATAATGGGTAAGTTCTACCTCTGAACCATCCTAGTAGATTTGGTAATAATGGGTAAGTTCTACCTCTGAACCATCCTAGTAGATTTGGTAATAATGGGTAAGTTCTACCTCTGAACCATCCTAGTAGATTTGGTAATAATGGGTAAGTCCATTTGTCCTTTTGTGAGTCCAGGTAGAGTCAGTCGGTCACCTTTTGGACCACAAGGTCATTGGGTACAGCAGGCAAGTTGTGTATCTGGTCTGATGGTGGGTGTGAGGCTTCACCTCAGAAATCCATCTCCGACGACTGAAACCAGGGAGCTAGTATGTTTTGGCTTGTCAAGATGTTCACATCTTATTTCAAGAGATCATGACATTTTTTGCTTATTTTAGTCAAGATTTAACTTGCCTTTATATACAGTATCTTATTTTAGTTTGAGAGTTGTTTTTTTTTTTTTTTTTTTTTTTTTTTTTTTGTAGTACAGCTTACAAATGGGCCATATGCCAAAAGTTGCTTGTTCCTTCTAACGTTTCAAGATTTTAAGCGTATAAAAACAAGGGCCTATATTTTGTAGGAATAGACGTTGGATCTTATTACTAGAACCAAGCCTGATACACTTGTATTGTACTGTAGTGTGTTCATTGCTTAATGTCGCTCTGGATTAAGAGTGTCTGCAAATGCATAAACTGTACATTTTGTCTTCTGAAATGTTTAGTCTAGTAGTCTTAGTCAAATGAATATCAGAGTCGTATTGTATTTTTGTTTAGTCAACAATCTTAACACCACAAGACAGGCATTTTAAAACAAAGTGTAAACAGCAATGTATTGTACAAGGTGGTTCCTGCTTCTCTCTGAGCAAAACAAATAACGAAAACGTTTCACATCATTAAATCTGACCTCTGACCCCTTCCAGACCCATGCAGATGCGAGGAGGGTCCGAGAAGCCGGACCTCCCTCCGGTCATGCTGTCTGGAATGCCCAGGGACCACCAGCTGAGAGCCCCCCACCACCCCCACCCCCCACCGGTCCACCACCGATGGGAGCAGGGGGGTCAGGGGCTGTATGAGACCCACCAGGGCCCCCCACCACCTCCAGGACCCTCGCCCATGGCCCCGCTGCCCAACGACCACCACGCCCTGCGCCTCCACGGTGGTGGGGGTGGGGGGTATCTGGGAGGGGCAGGACCTCACCAACTGCCCCCTAGTAGACACGGACACCTGCTGAAGGTAACCAGTCCATTCTTGCTTTTTTGGGGGCAAAAATGTGTGTGTGTGTCCGTGTGTCTGTGTGTCCGTGTGTCTGTGTGTCCGTGTGTCTGTCACCAGCCAATCTTCGTTAACCTGATCGATGCAAAACTTTGCACACAAACTCCCTGGATGCCAACCATGAACCCAAATTTCCATTTTCCTTGTTATAGCGCCGCACTTAAGGGTTTACAGACGGGGAGTCAGAAACGCATGCGTTATCGCGGCGATTCCACTGTGCTACTCATTGCTGACAGGCAGCGAGAGAAAAAGATCACAGGATTGAGGTCTAAAATAACTTGCGGGTGTGTGCACGAAACATATAGCTGCATCGATCTGCATGAAATGTTGCATGTACACTTAAATGACAAAGATGAACCTTTGGCTTGTATTTTTCTTTTTAGCTTTTTATAGCGCCCATCCAGATTCTCTCCGAAAATCCTGCAATTTGTTACACAGTATCTCATATACCTACAATTCGTTTTCGTTAGTTTGATTGCAGTGTTTACAACGGAAATCATCAAATGATCACAATTAACTGTATTCACTGTTCCTGCCACTCACTCTGCCTTTCTTCTCCTCTGTTCCTCTCCCCCTCGTCTCCTCTTGGTGCCGCGCCTGCCTGCCTCCCTGCCTCAGTTCGGGGGTCCCCCCCAGGAACAACACCCCCCTAGGGGTCCCCCATCACTAGGGGAGGAGATGTGGGCTCAGGTGCAACAGGTAAAGCTCCTCACTAATTGGCTGAGAGCTCATATTTCACAACCACAGACATACTGTACAAACAAAGATATTATAAACTGGTTGGTATCACTCCTGATACGACCGCCGAGATCACAGGTTGGTTTTCAGGGCTCCAACCGTCCTGATAATTCTTTTAACCATTGTAGACTTCCGATTCTAAAAATGTCTCTGAAATACTAACCTAAGTGTACTGGAAAACTTCAAATTATTGTGTAACATCACCAAATTTTGACATTTTTTGATACTGTACATACTGTACAGAACGCAATTGGTTTCCCGTCAACTAGGGTAAAACTACCACAGGGGTTCCCGTCTACTATGGGTTATTCTTAATTTTATATTTGATTCATCGAAAGATTGAGAAGCTTTTAAGGTATTATTTTTCTGGACTAAAAGACTAGCTAAAAGCTTTTAATTGCCTCAAAAAGACAGTGCGCCTTAAGGCTCAGTCATTTCAAGTCTTCACCCTGTATCATACATACTACAGGGTGAAGACTTAAAAAACTAAACCACAGTGAAACCATTTTACCGCAAGCCGGTTCACTGCGGAGTGTGACTGATCCATTATAATCCGTAGCGTCTTATATATGAATTGTTTGACTGCAGTATCTTCTATTCTATGTACCGTATAATCCAGGGTGCCTTATAGTGCGTACAATACGGTATATCTTCGTTATTTTAGTCTTAAATGCATAGATTTCACTCTATTCCATGGTGCGTTGTTATTGTTTGGTGAAACTGTGTTTTGCTGGAATAGGCACAGCTAAAAGTCTTTAATTTCCTCAAAAAAAGACAGTGCATCTTGTAATCCGAAGCGCCTTAGATATGGATTGTTTGACTGCGGTAGCTTCTATTCTATGCGCCTTATAGTGCGGAAAATCCGGTATATTTATTTTAGTTTTTAATGCATAGATTTCACTCTATTCCATAGTGCAAAGGGGAATTCCACCAATTTTTCAAATTTTTCCTGAGAGGGTACAAGTGTGAACCAAAATGGTTCACATTTGTACCCTCTCAGGAAAAATGGGTTCTGGAAGAAAAATCATTAACATGGTGAAATGCATCTTGGTGATGTCATCAGATGTATTTCACCATGTTAATGATTTTTTCAGACCTCCATTTTTAGGAAATACAGAATTGGGGGAACATTTTATCATCACCACACAATATCTCTAAGGTATATTAATGACATATTAAAATGTTGAAAATGGTTATTGTTTTGTGAAACTATCTGTTTCCTCCTCCAGCAGCAGAGAGGAGGTAGCTACCAGGGGAAGATGCTGATTGGTCAGCTGAAGAGGCCGGCTCCGCCTCTAGGAGAGCATTCTGTCATCCAGCACACACCTGGACCCTCGCTAGTACACCCCACACCCCCGTCTAGACCCGGACCTGGACCTGGGTCTGGCCCCGGGTCTGAGGACTGTCCCAGTCCTAGCAAGAGGAAGAGGAGCTCTGATCAGGTCAGGAACCTCTCTCTAGCCACGTTTCCATAAGCCCTATTCTTGCGCAAAAACGGCTCTAGCGAAGAGAATGTTGAATGGAAACACTTCAAAATGTGAATAAGTTTCCATTTTGCGCAAAAATAATTTCTCGCTGAAAGGTGCCGTATTTCGGAGAGTCTATCGAAAGAGTCTAATGCGCAAATTAGGTATGGAAACAGCTTGCGAAAAGACTTTCTATTGGAAAGCACTGGACACGCATTAGCGCAATCAGCACTGATATAGCCATGCAGTCCTTGTCATTTCTTTAAGGACAGTTTAGCTGCAGTACCACAATGTCCTGAGGTGGTGGGGGCGCTGATATGCAGGATGTTTTATAGTAGAGTCATTATTATACTGATGCTAGATAAAACCAGGCTGGTTTAAATTCCATGTTACAGGTAACTTGGACATTATAAACAAAGTGGAAATGTAAATATGGAACTGAAGACTGAATCAGAGCAGGAATTCTACAAAGCAGGATGCATTGATGACATCATTATGAGGACAAAACCAAACCAGCTGTTCCTGAGAGCAATTTACATTAAAGCTCCTCTATGATATGAAAGAATGATTGTTCAAACTAGACAACAACAACACATGGGAACGCCAAAACCACTAATCTAATAAAATGTTGAATTTCATGTAACTCCCTCTTTAAGTCCACTGTATTCCTGATCAGATTCTAGTTTCTGATACTAGATTCTAGTCCGATGCTAGACTCTAGGCCCCCACGATAGATTCTAGTTCCTCTCAGTAGACTGTAGTTTCTGAAGTTAGATTCCAGTTTCTGACACTAGATTCTAGTCCATGACACTAAATTCTAGTTTGTGACACTAAATTCTAGTCCCTGGTGTGAGGTTCTAGTTTTTTCTGGAAAAATCTCTTTCTGTGTCAGTGATGCTTGACATATTTCATAGGAAGGACCCCCAGAAATATCTATTATTTAGCTGCAGAACCTCATCTAAAAACATGTTGTTCTAGGGGATCCCCCAGAAGCAAAGATTTGAGTTAAAAAATGTTTGCTTCCGAAATAATGTGTTCAAAGATTTGCACCACATTTTCACAATTTTTCAAAAATAGCAGAACTACAAGCTCATATCGCGCCACTCGGTGGCGCGATATGAGCTTGTAGATCTGCTATTTTTCAACAGTTAAAACACTAACACTGTATTCTCCCTGCTCCAGGTATCACACCCAGGTCTGCAGCGCTGCCCCCCCCCCCCCGGGGGGCCAGGCCCCCACTGCCCCCCCTCAGCAGCTGCACTACCCCACCCCTAAACCAGCCTTCTGGAACCCTCTCCAGAAAGTCCACCCTCCCTGGACCCCCCAGACCGCCGAGAACCGCAAGAACCTACAGGACTTCCAGGTTGGTTTATATAGTAATATGTAAGGGATAACACCCGACAAACAAATCACTGGTTTGAAGGGTGACAGCAACCAAATGTTGTTTACAGCATGTAAACAACCAAATACGTAGCTAACCACAACCAAATACGTAGCTAACCACAACCAAATACGTAGCTAACCACAACCAAATACGTAGCTAACCACAACCAAATATGTAGCTAACCACAACCAAATACGTAGCTAACCACAACCAAATACGTAGCTAACCAAATGGACCCGCTAACGGCATGTAAACAACCAAATACGTAGCTAACCAAATGGACCCGCTAACGGCATGTAAACAACCAAATACGTAGCTAACCAAATGGACCCGCTAACGGCATGTAAACAACCAAATACGTAGCTAACCAAATGGACCCGCTAACGGCATGTAAACAACCAAATACGTAGCTAACCAAATGGACCCGCTAACGGCATGTAAACAACCAAATACGTAGCTAACCAAATGGACCCGCTAACGGCATGTAAACAACCAAATACGTAGCTAACCAAATGGACCCGCTAACGGCATGTAAACAACCAAATACGTAGCTAACCAAATGGACCCGCTAACGGCATGTAAACAACCAAATACGTAGCTAACCAAATGGACCCGCTAACGGCATGTAAACAACCAAATACGTAGCTAACCAAATGGACCCGCTAACGGCATGTAAACAACCAAATACGTAGCTAACCAAATGGACCCGCTAACGGCATGTAAACAACCAAATACGTAGCTAACCAAATGGACCCACTAACGGCATGTAAACAACCAAATACGTAGCTAACCAAATGGACCCGCTAACGGCATGTAAACAACCAAATACGTAGCTAACCAAATGGACCCGCTAACGGTGTGCTGAACTAAATGCAGAAGCGCAGCGCGGATTGATATGAACACAGCTGTTTGCACTTTGGGGAACTTGATTATGCAGCGGTCCAATATAGAGCGGAGCGGTGAATTATAGTGTAATATGTGACCGCTCACATGACCAGAACGCTGGCTTCTGATTGGAGCATTCATTCAAGCCATGTAATAATGAAATGCTGTTGGTTTAGTGCTGACACAGCTGTATTTAGTTAGTAAATGGTAAATGGTGCATTTATATAGCCCCCCATCCCATGCCTAGATCCAGCCCTGTTTGTATTAGAAAATAATTTTTGGCCATATTGACCTACTAGTGAAACAGTCCTTTAGCACAGGGGTAGGCAACCTTTGGCACGCGTGCCAACACTGGCACATGGAAGGGTGATCACTGGCACACTGGCAGATGTATGAGAGAGAGGATTTTTCCTTATGAATAATCATAAATTACTCTCAATTTCATGCAAATCCTGCACACAATTTAATTCAAACTGAAATCTGATGAGAAAATAAACAGTCCAGAAGAAGAAAGATAACTCATATTATCGGTTTTTAATGGTAGACCTCAGAATTCAGCCTAATGTTGACACAACCAGGAAAATTTAAACATGTCACTTCATGTCCAAAAGGTTGCCGACCCCTGCTTTAGCACACAGACATCCACAGTAATGTACAACCTTAGAGTATATATTAAATAGAGAGACACCCGAGCTCCCCTCTCATCCACTTGCATTGAGTTGCTCACTCAGCGCATGAGGCGGTTTCACTCCTATTTCCGGGTAAAAAACGGAGTGCATTCTGGGAAAAAGGGGGAAATGGGGCTGAGAACATGAACGCGGACGACCTCATGCACGATCGGCGTGCGTGCGTGTGCGTGCGTCAGAGCGGAGAGCTATGGAGGGGGCGGAGCCTAATGCACGTTCATGTTACTGGCCCCATGCTCTCAAACTGCATTCTCAACTTTGGCCACTATGTCCATTTCGCCTCAAGGTTTCCTCAGGGTGTTCAGTCTATTGTATATATGTCAATGTGTACAACCTATAACAGTGGTTTCCTCCTCCTCCCTCTCAGGACTCCACCAAACCAGGCATCAGCGTCTACGCCCAAAAGTCCTCTCCCCCCACCTCCACCTCCTCACCCTCCGGCTCTCCTGGAGGCTACCCTCACCCCCTGTCCCACAAGGCTGCCTTCCAACCGCAGGCTGCCAACCAGCAACCCCCCAACCCCCAATCCTCCTCCTCGTACCACCACCACCTTAGTGGCTCTTCCTCCAAAACCACCAGCCCCTCCGCCTCGGAGCAGACGCTCCGCGACGCTCCTCTCCAAAGGCTAGCCCCTCCTCCTCCGAGTCCTGGGTCTTCCGCTGGGTTTCGAGGGTCCAGTGGCAGCCAGGCCAGTCCCTGTCGCCCTCCTCCCTCCACCCCGACCAGGGGAGAGCAGAACCCTCGCCTCCCCCACACATCACCAGCAAACTCCCCTGCTGCAGCCAGCAGCAGCAGCAGCAGCAGCAGCGGTGTGCCTTACAGCAGCCACTTCCAGCCTCACCCAGGGCTGGGAGGGGGGCCCCAGGGCCCTCACCCGGGGCTAGGGGGGCCCCAGGGCCCTCACCCGGGGCTAGGGGGGCCCCAGGGGGTCCCCCAGGGCCCTCACCCTCCTCCTCCTCCTGCCAGCAACACCGCAGTACCTCAGCAACAGCACAGCAGCTCCCATGTGGCCTGGAGGCTGTCTGGAGGCAGAGCCAGTGCTCACTGCCTGGTAGGTTCAGAGACACTTAAGGCTCATTTAGAGTTCAGAATTTCGGTGGCCACCGCGAGCACCACTCAGAGCAACGCGACCACCGCTATTCAAAAGTCCACTGCCAGCACCGCACCCCTCCCGCTGTGGTGTGTTGTGTTGTGTTGTTTTCTTTTTTCTTTTTTTTTAAACCAGCCGTTAAAAACAAGCAACCGCTGCGGTGCAGTGCGGTGGTTAGTAAAATCCGAGAGGAGGGCTGGAAAGTGCGGTGGTATGACATCATATTGTAGGAAACGGTGGTCGCGGTGGGCACCGAAAATCCATCTCTGAATAGGCCTTTAGTCCACTAGGTCTACTAGCACTTAGTCCACTTGGTCACTGCACCATCCAGTTCACTGTACTAGCCAGCTATCGATCTGCACTAGTGTACTATAGGAATAGAGTAGCGCCACGCTTTGATTTTGAGCCTTGCGCTGGCTGGAGCTCTGCAATTTCCAAACATAGTCGTACATACAGTAGCTAACCAGAGGTCTGTTAATGCATTAAAATGTCCTAAAATACTGCAATTTTGCCAATTCGCCAAAATTCTGTTTCCCTTTATCACTGCACTAAGATTCAATGTCAAACTGTGATTGAATTTGCGTTGTTGTTGTGTCATTGTCCCACCAGGAGCCTACAGGTGTCTACAGACACCCAGGGCTGCTACCTCAGGGCCAGCAGAGCCAGAATCAGGTCGCAGAGAGCCGGGCCGCGACCCTCTCCCACTCCCAGCACCACCCCCACCAGGTCAGCCCCCCTCTGGTCCCAGTCAACCCCACCCGGACCCCCGTCATCACCCCCAACCTCCTCCCAGCCTCCTCCCACGCTCCCTGTGCTACCACCACCGCTAACCGTCACGCCAGCAGCAGCCACAGCGACAGCCACAGCGGGTCTAAACCTGTGGTAGTGGCGCCCTCTCATGGCTGTTCACTGAACAGTGATGTTCTCAACAAAGACGTCTGGCAGCAGAGAGGATCCTCCTTCACCCCTAAGACCCATCTGGAACCTCTGCTGCAGACTGGATATCAGGTAGGACTGCTGCTTTTATACAGCACCTTTATCCAAGGCACTTTACATGGATTGTGCATCGCATTCACTCATTCACACACCAATGGTGACAGAAACCATGCAAGGTACCTACTAGCACCTCAGCAATTCACTTCAACACTTCGGACTTTGTGGGAATCCGGGTTTAAACCGGCATCCTTGCGGTTACCCACCCCTGAGCCACTGCCGCCTATCACGCATGCCACTAGCTGTATATATTTTCCACTGAAGCAAATGTATTGACAATTTATTCTTGTCATTAGTTTTTCTCTAGCCTGGGAACCAGCCCAAACTGCCACAGGAAAATAAAACAACCCTGGGCAGGTCTCGTCTAGCACTCCTCAGTTTGAATTATATTTCCCTCAGCCTAAAATAGCGAGGGACCAGTCAGAAGCCACTATTCAAAGGGAGATTTTTTTTCCCTGTGACATGGAATCTGTTTAGAACGGCTCCATGGAAATAAAACCTCAACACAGAAGTTCTAGACTAATATCTATGCAGTGATATTTGTCTGGTCTGGTCCATTAACTCTTTGTACGCCTCCTCCTCCTCTCCCCAGGGAGCCATGGCAGGCCCTGCCAACCCCCCTCCTCCCCGACCGGGTCTGGCTAAACCTCAGCAGCAGCAGCATCCTGGACCCTCCAAGCCCCCCGCCTCCTCCTCCATCAAACCCGAACCCCCCACCATCCCCCAGTCCTTCCCCCGGACAGAGCGACCGCCGCCTGCTTCCTTGTTCTCCTCAGGGCATCACCACCAGAGGGCAGGGGAGAGCGTGATCGCCAGCAGTCGGGTCGCGACCAACAACCCTGTCCCGACCAGCAGGCCTCTGGGCAGCGCTGGATGTCCCACGCTGACAGCACCGTCTCACCGCCCCAGCGTGGTGTCAGCCTCACAGCCGCACGTCCCTGTCCCTGCTCCGCTGTCCAGACCGGGATACCAGGTAGGCCTGATGCAGATTGTTTACACGATCCACTGACCGCTGATCCAATGTGATTGTTTTGCAAATCATCAGTTGTTGGAGAAGCTAGAGTCCAGGGTCAGAAACTAGAACCCAGAATCTTAGAATAGAATCTTGCGTCGGAAAATAGAATCTAGCGTCGGAAAGTAGAATCTAGGGTCTGAACCTATAATCTACGGTCGCAAACTATAAACGAGTGTCAGAAACTAATCTAGTGACAGAAACTATAATCTAGTGACAGAAACTATAATCTAGTGTCAGAAACTAGAATCCAGTGTCAGAAATTAGAATCTAGTGTCGGAAACTGGAATCTAGTCGGAAACTGGAATCTAGGATCAGAAACTAGAATCTAGGGTCAGAAACTGGAATCTAGCGTCTGAAACTAGAATCTAGTGTCAGAAACTAAAATCTAGCACCAGAAACTAGAATATAGGGTCAAAAACTAGAATCCAGGGTCAGAAAATAGAATTTAGCGTGGAATCCATGGTCAGAAACGATTATACCACTGATTTGCAAGTATCTTTTGACAACTAACGGCTGAACTTTTCTTGTCCTGACAGTCCTACAGCCAGCACCAGTCCCGCGCCCCGCCACCGCCCGCCCCTCTCCTCCCCATCTCCCAGCAGGCCACTGTGGACGCTCTGGACAAACTGGACGCCGAGCTGGAGGGTCACATGCAGGCGGAGGAGGAGAGGAGGAGGAGGAGAGAGAGGGAGGAGGAGGAGGAGAGGAAGAAACAACGCAGGGAAGAGGAGGAGAGGAGGAGACGCCGGGAATGGGAACTGGAGGAGGAGCAGCGCAGGAAGAAAGAACTGGAGAGGAAGAAGAGAGAGGAGGAGGAGAGGAAGAAGAGAGAGCAGGAGAGACAGGAGGAGGAGAGGAAGAGGAGGGAGTGGGAGAAACAAGAGGCGGAGAAGAAGAGGAGAGAGTGGGAGAGGCAGGAGGCGGAGAAAAGGAGGAGAGAATGGGAGAGACAAGAGGAGGAGCGTAAGAGGAGGGAGTGGGAGAGGCAAGAGGCCGAGAGGAAGAGGAGGGAGTGGGAGAGGAGAGAGGAGGAGAAGAGGAAGAAGAAGGAGGAGGAGGAAGAGCGCCAGAGGAAGGAGCAGGAGGAGGAGGAGAGGAGGAGGAGGTGGATGGCCAAGAAGAAACAGGAGGAGGAGGAGATGGTCGGCGCCACCAAAGGCAAGGAGCAGGCGGCCATCGAGAGCCTGGAGAGGCTGCTGTCCGGCGACGCGATGTCTTCGCTCACTTCCTCCTCTCCAACTCCACCACCTCCTCCTCCTCCTCCTCCGCGCCTCTCCAGCGTTTGTAGTGCGCCGCCGCCACCACCCGCGTCCTCCTCTTCCACCTCGCCGCCCTACCCCTGGCTGAGCCGGCCCGCCCTGGCCGCCCCCGTGGGCGAGAGGTCCCGACCGCCCCCTCTCACCCCTCAGACGGAGTACGCCAGAGAGAAGCAGCGGCAGAGAGAGATGTGGGGAAACAACAACAACGCCGGTAGCGGCCAAAGCCCGCCGTTGTCGTCCGCCGCACACCAACACCAACGTACCTCAGGGATGAACAACAACCAGCAGGCGTTCGGCCGCGACAACAAACCCCAAGACGCTCCGTCGCCGCCCAGAGACGACCGGGGCGGCGCTCCTCTCCCGGCGCTGAGGGAACCGCCCAAGCTGTTCCAGGCTTTCCCTCGAGAAAGTCCTCCGCCTCTCCTCCAGCAGCAGCACAAGCCAACGACACCGGTGGAGACCGACACCAGCGGCGCCCAGTTCGAGGAGGAACCCTCAGAGATGTCCACACTGCTGCCTGACGGCCTGGCCAACATCATGGCCATGCTGGACGAATCCATCAAGAAAGAAGAGGAGATGTATAAGGGCGACGAAGCCTTTCCTCCCAGCATCGTCCCGGTCGTGGTGCCGGTCCCGCCGCCCGTCGTCAAGAGCTACCTGTGCGCCCCAGACCTCATCCCGGCACCCAATAACAAGGAGGAGTTCGGCGGGTCCAACCCCCACGCCAGCCCTCCGGTCCTCAGCCGCCAGGGGTCCCTGGCTTCCCCCTGCAGCCGGACCTCGTCCCTCAACGAGGACGACGACCTCCTCAGCGACTGCCTCAAGGTGTCTCCCAACATCCACATCAACCCCAGGCACTGCCTGGAGACCACGGGGACCACCACCACCACGGGACCCACCACGGGCGGCTCCGCCAACACCAACTACCGCCACTGCGACCTGGCCAAACTCTACGGACTCACCGATCTGGCCAAGAGCGAAGCGGACGAAGAGGAGGAGGAGTACTACTCCTCGGGGACCCCCTCCTGCTCCCCGCCGCCCCCTCAGAGACCACACCTGCACCAGACGGGGATGACGATGATGTCTGGGACCGGCGCCAACAACAAGTCCCAGACCTCGCTTTCTGCCGAGGGCCAGACCAACAACAACAACAAGTACGCCTACCGTGGCGGGCCGTTCGGCAGGCCGCCGGCGTCCGCTCTGCTGGGGGTCAAGTACTCCTCGTCCCTCTCGCTGGGTCCTGACATCTGCCGCCAGAGCACCTCGCCCACCTCGGACCACTCCTCATCCGGTCACCCGGGATTCAGCCCAGCGACCACGAACCTCCTGCCTCAGAAACCTTGTCCTGCGTTGGAGGAGGAGGAGGAAGGAGGCAAGACGCTGAAGGTTGAGGAGGAAAGCGTCTGGGAGCGCAAAGCGGTGAAGTCGGAGAAGGAGGACATCTGGAGGGACGGCAACAGAGACTCGGAGAGACGGTTCCTCTCGGGGATCTTCTGTAAAGAAGAAGAACTCTGCATGGCCTCCTCCAACGTGCTTCAGCCTGGTAGGATGGAGGTGAAGAAGGAGGAGAGAGAGCAGAGCCTGAGCACCATCTCACAGTCTTCTCTGGCGGAGCTGGGCAGGATCTGTGAGTTCAACCTCAGCCAGCTCTCCTCCTCCTCCTCATCGGAGCAGAGCAGCTTCAAGGACAGGGACATCAAGGATACCAAAGGCCATGTCAGGTACGGGTGTGACGGTTCATTTACCTTGCGATCAGTGTTGGTCAATATTACTTAGGAAAGTAACTTCTTTACTTTACGCGTTACCCCTTAGACAAAGTAATATTATTACTTTACTTATTACTGGAATCGAAGAGTAAAATATTACATACTGTATTACGGTATTACTTTCCCAAGTTCTCAACTCCCACCTTTGAAAAAAATAGAGAGAACTGAATCCAATTTGTCTCTTTGACTTTTTAAACTTTTTCACAATTGTTTTCAAAGACAGTTGAGGTCTTGTATTTAAAAATAAAATACAAAATAAAGCAGCAAGTGATTTGTAGTGTACATAACTGTGCGCAGGATGCAGTGTGTGGACTGGATCTACAATCTAGTGCACATCTCTGTTGTTACAGTATCTGTCGATAGCTTGTAAATCGGCTCTATTTTTGCATGCAACAACAAGCTCATTTTTGTAGAGTAATCTCTGTCTTTACCTTTTGGAGCAAACGTAATAATATTACAGTAATATGTAATCTAAAATTCGTTACTGCCCAACACTGCTCGCGATACGATACCATATTGAGGGTTCTGATTTTCGATTTGTATTGCAATTCTTAATTATGTAGTATGCTGCGATTCGATTCGATATATATATTGCATTGTGCTTTTATTATACTAAAACATTTTAAAGGGGAATTCCACCCATTTTCAATATTTTTTCTGAAAAAAAAAAGGTCTTAAAAGAAAAACCGTTAATGATTTATTTCAGACCTCCATTTTATGAATGTGCGTCTTATACGATGTTGTGGTGGAAGTGAGTGACAGGGCTGTTGGCCAATCAGGTGCTGGGATTGTATTTCCAACCGGCACCAACGTCCCCAAAGGCAGGGAAGCCAGTCCTTGAATCACAGGGAGAAAAATAACCTAGTATATTTTAAGGTGCTGATTCAGGGCTGAGCCAGGCTAATTTTTTTTTTGTCCCTTTATCCTAACGTCAGGCTGGACAGGACGGGATGCGAGACAGACAGAGACAGAGGGAAGGAACCCAGAGACAGAGAGAGAGACGTGGAGAAGGAGCAGAGGAGGAAGCATCACGGCGGACATCACCACGACAGGAAGCATGAGGACAGGAAGGAGAGGAAGAAGAAGCACCGGGAGAAGAGAGAGGAGAGCTCCTCCAACTCCTCCTCCTCCAGCTCCTCCAGCCACAAGCGACACAAGGATTCCTCCAAGAGCCACAAGGAGAAGAGAGAGCGGCGGGTGCTGGGAGACCTGGACCCCAAGGAGGTAAGTGGATGTCATTGTGTATTTAAAGAGCCACGGCAGACCTTGCTTGTGCACAGTCCGTGTTTTTCGGCAGGCCATGACGTCACATTGTTCCGGTTTGTATTTTCGGCAACTGCAGGCTTTTCCTGCAAGCAGGGCAACGGCCGAAAATGCAGACCGGAACAACCCGGAAGTGCCGGTTGAAACCCATTCGAAAAAGCAGGGCCCAAGAACGAAACCCGAAACCACGGACTGCAGACAAGCGTAGAGTAGAGGCACCCTAAGAGAACGTTTCGTGAAGATTTTTGTAAACCATGTTTTTCCTGTTCTATGAACCCTGAAAACGGCCTGAAAACGGCCTGAAAACGTAGCCAAATGTGCTGACCTCGTCACATTTGCCATGATGTCTATGGCTGATTTTAGCCCAAGGAATGTTTTTTTGTGAAAAACTAATGCTTGAAATTGATACATCACCATGTAAAACCCCTAATGCTCACGAAAAAAAAAAACTGGAAACACGGGTTAGGCAGAGATACTGTTCATGAATAGGCCTACATAAATATGAAAAGAAAACCGATTTTGAACCCGGCGATTCGATATTGATATCATGGCATTAAGAATTGCGATATATCGACATAACTATTTTTATTTTCTGTTAAGGTCCGAGAGAAGGACTGCAGCGCTCAGCGGAGCTCCTCCGACTCTGAGAAGAGGAAGAGGAAGGAGGAAGGAGGACGACACGGAGACAACAGGGACTCATCCAGCGGTTCCTCAGGTTCCTGCGGTTCCTCTCTGGGTTCCACAGACCTCCTGAAGCTCAGGGCTCTGTCTGACGGACCTCCCAAGGAGCTGAAGATCCGTCTGATCAAGGTGGAGAGCGGAGACCGTGAGACCTTCATCGCCTCGGAGGTGGAGGAGAAGAGGATCCCTCTGGAGGAGATC
>CM076986.1:44205639-44240639 GCA_039105355.1 Benthosema pterotum | reverse complement strand
TATACAATACACTGACACAATACTGCATTTCATCCGCATGTCTGTTGCAACTTCAACAACTGATGTTATTATTGATGCTTTACTTGACTAATAAAAGTCCTGTAACTGAAAATGGTATGGGGGCGACTTCATTGCCCGTGGCACGAAGCGACACAGGCCATGAAGTCGCCCCCATACCATTTTCTCTTGCCCCCCCACCCAATTGGGAAATGTTACATCCGCCCCTGTGATGGAGTAGCAGTTGAAACATAATTGACAGAGCGTGTGTGGCACCCAGGATTACAGTTCATTAGGGCAATAGATGGCGTGGCTATTGTTCCAGTAATGGAGCAGCTGTGGCTCAGGAGGTAGAGCAGGTCGTCCAATGACCCGTGGGTCGGCGGTTCGAATCCCGGCTCCTCCTGTCTACGTGTCGAAGTGTCCTTGGGCAAGACACTGAACCCCAAACTGCCTCCAATGAGTTGGTGGGTGTTCAGCTTGTTGCCACCATTGGTGTGTGAATGTGTGAAGTTTAGGACGCTGGCGTCGACTGTTCGCCGCTCTACTTCCCAATGTATGAATGAATGGACCATTGTAAAGCGCTTTGAGCAAAGCGCTATAAAAATGCAAAAAAAAAAAAAAAATGCAATCCATTATTAATTTTGTCATAGAGTTTTCAAAAATGATCTATATGAAGATGATTACAAAGCCAACTTGGGTCTCAACAAATCATGACAACACACAATATTGTCATACAATATACTGCCAAAGATTCTGAACTAAGCAAGTCTTGTATTCTTAGATCTAGACTTAAAATATGTTTGCTCTTGTTTTAAGAAGGATATACTAACCAAGAGAACATTGTATAAGATTATCAACCTTGTTTTTAGAACATATTTCTAATTACAAGAATTCTTACCAAGTACAATTCACTTACCCCACGGACAGATTATTTTGCTTGTTTCTAGTACTTTTGCATTCAAATATGTATATCTTTTCTGATATTTAGACTTTAGCCTTTTTTTGCAGTGTATGTATTCTGGTTTCCATCAAACTGAAAGGTCTCTCGTCTCCTGTAGACCTGGGCCTGTTCTCCACCAAGTCCCTGGTGGACGCCAACGCGGAGCAGTCTGTGGAGGTCCGGACTCAGGTCCAGCAGCCTGCCGATGAGAACTGGGACCCCACCGGAACCAGCCAGGCCTGGCCCTGTGAGAGCAGCCGCTCCCATACCACCATCGCCAAGTACGCCCAGTACCAGGCCTCCAGCTTCCAGGAGAGTCTACAGGTAAGAATATAATACCAGTACCAGGCCTCTAGCTTCCAGGAGATTCTACAGGTAAGAATACACTACCAGTACCAGTACCAGGCATCCAGCTTCCAGGAGAGTCTACAGGTAAGAATACACTACCAGTACCAGTACCAGGCCTCCAGCTTCCAGGAGAGTCTACAGGTAAGAATACACTACCAGTACCAGTACCAGGCCTCCAGCTTCCAGGAGAGTCTACAGGTAAAACACTAAGAATACACTACTAAGAATACACTACCAGTACCAGGCCTCCAGCTTCCAGGAGAGTCTACAGGTAAGAATATACTACCAGTACCAGGCCTCTAGCTTCCAGGAGAGTCTACAGGTAAGAATATAATACAGTACCAGGCCTCTAGCTACCAGGAGAGTCTACAGGTAAGAATATACTACCAGTACCAGGCCTCCAGCTTCCAGGAGAGTCTACAGGTAAGAATATACTACCAGTACCAGGCCTCCAGCTTCCAGGAGAGTCTACAGGTAAGAATATAATACAGTACCAGGCCTCTAGCTACCAGGAGAGTCTACAGGTAAGAATATAGTACCAGTACCAGGCCTCTAGCTTCCAGGAGAGTCTACAGGTAAGAATATAACACAGTACCAGGCCTCTAGCTACCAGGAGAGTCTACAGGTAAGAATATACTACCAGTACCAGGCCTCCAGCTACCAGGAGAGTCTACAGGTAAGAATATACTACCAGTACCAGGCCTCCAGCTTCCAGGAGAGTCTACAGGTAAGAATATAACACAGTACCAGTACCAGTACCAGGCCTCTAGCTTCCAGGAGAGTCTACAGGTAAGACTATACTACAGTACCAGGCCTCTAGCTTCCAGGAGAGTCTACAGGTAAGAATATACTACCAGTACCAGGCCTCTAGCTTCCAGGAGAGTCTACAGGTAAGAATATACTACCAGTACCAGGCCTCTAGCTTCCAGGAGAGTCTACAGGTAAGAATATAATACCAGTACCAGGCCTCCAGCTTCCAGGAGAGTCTACAGGTAAGAATATAACACAGTACCAGTTAAAGGGGTACTCCACTTTCAAAAAAACTTTTGGTCATTTTATGGTCTACTCAGCCTCATGTGAACACACCAGACAGTTTATAAGTTACTCCTTTCAGTATTTAGATATTTGATGTTCATTAGTCTGCCGGAACGTCCTTCCCATACAAACCCATTATAACTTAAAACTCCATTTTAACCATGACAGATTATTCGAAAACAACCAATCTTTTTTCTGGTGACTGATATTGTCCTCATAATACGTGAGAGGGCCGTGGAATTGCATCTACAGTTTTCATTTATTTTTAAAATATTGTTTTGGAAAATGTAGCCGCCTCCATATTTGGGTAGGCCTACCCAAATGAATAAAACAATATTTTAAAAATAAATAAAAACTGTAAATGAAATTCCACGGCCCTCTCACGTATTAGGAGGACAATATCAGTCATCAGAAAAAAGATTGGTTGTTTTTGAATAATCTGTCATGGTTAAAATGGAGTTTTAAGTTATAATGGGTTTCTATGGGAAGGACGTTCCAGCAGACTAATGAACATCAAATATCTAAATACTGAAAGGAGTAACTTATAAACTGTCTGGTGTGTTCACATGAGACTGAGTAGACCATAAAATGACCAAAAGTTTTTTTGAAAGTGGAGTACCCCTTTAAACCTCTAAGAATATACTACAGTACCAGTTAAACCACTAAGAATATACTTCCGGTATCAGGCCTCTAGCTACCAGGAGAGTTTACAGATAAAACCATTAATGCTCTGGTGAATTAAAAGACCTCATGTGATCATTATATAGCCATGCCCAACTCAATCATCACATTAGAATGTATATCTGAACACATTGTATGGTAGAAATAACTAAGACACACAGCAGTAAAATGCCAGAGCTGAGAATCTAATTGTAAACACATATTCTAAGCAGCGTGTGTATACTGTATAGCTCAGCACTATGCCATCCCATAGCCTGAAGGGATGCATGCTCTGATTGGTTCAGAAACTCTGTGACAGATAATCGGGTGGGATCCATAATAAAAAAAACCACACAATTTCTGGTATTTAAGAATTCATTAACAGATTATATCAGTCTCTGCCCATCCATATACTGAGGATATTTTAAAGTGAGTTGCTTCGTTCAGGAGGCAAAATTCACCCCCGGCTTTAATCATAAGTTGCAATCCTATTGCAGGGGAATGGCAGGCCACCTGAGACACCATTTATTCTTTAACCACAACCCCAGTTGGTTGGTAAATAAAGCTTGTTTCCATTAGAATAGGAAACCAGGGGTTGACACTAAGGTCTCCGAGGCACTTGCCCATCGGGCAAGTGCAAGTCAGGGTCTACTTGCCCTCAGGTCATGGTCACTTGCCCCCCAGGTTCCAGGGGGCAAGTTAGTTAACCAAATGGACCCGCAAGGGTCCATTTGGTTTCATTTTTACGCTCTCAAGAGTTAAAATTCATCATCTTAATTAGTCATGTTAATTTGCCTGTTTTGTTGTTTTGATGTTAATTTGCCTGTATTGTTTCCCAAATCCAGCCTGGAATTGTGGATAGCTAGAAAGCAGGGAAAGACACAGAGGCAGAGTGCAATGACTGCCTTCAAGACACATTTATCTTGTGTTGTGTTATAGTGCACTAAGTCGCACACTTGCCCGATCGGGCAACCAGGTAGCAGTCTTCACTTGCCCGACCATTTTTTTTTACTTGCCCCGGGCAAGCGGGCAAGTGTTAGTGTCAAGCCCTGGAAACTGTGACTGGAGTCCAAGATGAAAGGCCATCGTTCAAGTCAGTGTTGGCCGATGAGGCCTAGTGTACATGTCCCTGTACAACAAATCACCCGTGTCCTCACTCCGTTGTCAGCTTGTAGGAGTGCTGTCTTTGCTATCGGACCGACATGGTTCAGGTTCAGCAGGTGACTAACGTGTGCGTGTCCGTGCGTGTGTGTGTGCGTGCGTGCGTGTGTGTGTCCAGGAGGATAAACCTAGTGACGATGAAGATGATGATGAAGAGGAGAAGGACAAGGACAAGAAAGCAGCCAGCACTAATGACAAGGACAAGGACGGACCCAAGGACAGCAGCAGGTAACTACAACTACCAACCTGTTGTATACTACAGATTCTACAGTACATACAGTAATATGAAATGATAAATGAGTCTCTGTCCTCCTTCCTCCCCTCAGCGGTGAACAGAAACCAGTAGGGAAGATCATTAAGTTTGGCACCAACATCGACCTGTCTGACCCCAAGAGGTAAGACCTTAGTTACATCAAGAAATCAGTAGCCTAGCTCAGACCAGGGCCTAGATTTTTGTCACCGCTAAAGCCCTTATCCCTTAACTTCTAACCCTTTTAACCCTTCTTTAAAGAAGCATTGGGTTGTATAAACATCATCCAACATATTATTGTAGGATAAAAATAAAAAAAGCATATGCCATGATTTTACAGATGTAACTCTAATGGGTAACTGGAAAAGTCGGACCCTGAGTATAGACAGAGTTATGCTGTCACTCACAAACCCTGATCACTAAATGGGATCATTCCAATGGCGGCTCTCCTACATAGACTTCATTATCTTTATTTTAGATTGTTTTTTAATAATATAGGATATAGTAAAAACATCAGGCAATAGCCTGATGTTCACAAATCCCTTTATTTTACGTCATTTACTACAGCAGCATACACACTAACAACCCAGCTTTGATGATTATTATACATACAAAGTTTTTTTTTTAATAATGCTTTATACTACTACTAGTAGGCCTACAGACTAGACATTAGAGACTTTAGTTGTCACTGTGCAATGCTTTATAACAGATGTTTACATAGCTCTTATTTGCACCGCCATCGTTGAAAACAATGTATTTCAAACTCCAGTTTGTCCCTCTTTCAGGCTGAAACAGCCCTCCCGCGCTCAGTTTTCTGACCCCTCAATGTCGCAACATTTCAGCTGGTCCGACTTTTATTTGGGCCGACATTTCCAGTGACCCTCTAATGCAGGGGTTTTCAACAGGTGGTCCGGGACCACCAGTGGTCCTTGAGAAGGTTCCAGGTGGTCCCCAGGCTAAATGATGGAAAGTTGGTTAACCAGATGTAACTCTTGAGAATGTAAAAATGAAACCAAATGGACCCTTGCGGGTCCATTTGGTTTCATTTTCACACTCTCAAAAGTTAAAATATTCATCATCTGAATTAGCACTATTTAATTAAGAAGTCTATACTGTTTTCTTTGCAAAATCCAGCCTGGAATTGTGAACAAAAATCTGTGTCCTGTGGACATAAATAACTGACTAAAATGTGTGTGTGTCTCCACTAGATGGAAGCCTCAGCTCCAGGAACTCCAGAAGCTTCCAGCCTTCATGCGAGTCGCCTCCTCTGCCAACATGCTGAGTCACGTTGGTCACACCATCCTGGGAATGAACACCGTCCAGCTGTACATGAAGGTCCCTGGGAGCCGTACCCCGGGTACGAATACTCTGATTGGATGATTACTGATTAATGATTAGTGTTAACACCTTTGTTAACACATACGGTACATTCACAAGTTATGCAGGAGAGGATAGCACAAATGGCCCACACTGCAGCCACCTTGTGATCAATTCATAGAATTCCTGTATTCCTGGAATATTTTGTAATACATACAATAATGTGAAGGTAGCATAGTAGGTTATTTGTGTAGGGGTGGGACAATTCACAATTCACTGCCATTCTTAATTATGCCACGATTTGATATATCGATATATTGCATTTTGCCCACAAACTACTTTGATTTTTATCATACTAGAACATTTTAAAATTATTCTAAACAAAGTTCAGTCAACTAGAGCATTTAAAGCAATTTTTAAACAAAGCAATAGATGCCATGAATATCATACCGTACCAGTACCATAATAGACCAGGGAGGGAAGGTTCAATCATACACTGCAAAGCAGCCAGATAACGATTTCTGGCATGATCGATTTAAGTACTAGTCCATAGCAGCCAGGTGAAATGTTTTTAAATACAACCGTATCATTAGACTGTAATCAATATACTGTAATCCCTTTTCCTTCTGCTTTTTTTCAGTGTGCAAAAACACTGAACCACTACAATAGTCTGTGTTCCATGTTAGCTAACTAAGGCAGAAATACGATTATTTACACTTTATCAGTTCTAAGCCTCGTTGATTCACACTTCTCTAGATCTGCAGGCATGCCGTTCATGGTTGGCATGTTGCATTTGGTGTGACAGATCTTGAATAGCTGACAATCTTGTTTTGTTATCTGTTCCCTGTTGGAGCATCTCAACGTTGTCTGTATTCTTGACAAAGTGCCGCGACAGTGCTATTCAGTGTGTGCAGCTGTTGTGTTCAATATTAGTTTTCTACGTGAACGAGTGTTTCTACAACGGACCCTTCACTAAACCCTGCCGCAAAAAGCGATGTGCAACGTTATCTTGGCTTAACTATAGAGCTGGGCAGTCCCGTCCCTTTCAGGACATCGCCCCGTGTTCCAGAAATGGAATCCTCATTCATTTTCCTCATAGACTTTTTCGAAAATACTTAATATAATGCTGCAGACAAAGTCAACTCGGGTCGTGACAAATTAATGCATTAATCAATTTGTTAGACTATTTATTAACGTCTGCTATATGTAGTAGTCTTACCTAGCTCTTGTGGTAAATGAAAACTTGATTTGGAAGCTCTTGCTCCTGAAATAATGGATTATTACTTAGATGGGAATCTGAACCTGAATCTGTCAGGTAACATGCAAGTCAATGAGTGATGACCTAGAGGTCCAAGGCTTAGTGACTGGTCCGTTGAACACTCATTTCATGTAGAAAACCTCAGCGACAATATGGGTACGATGCTGTGGTGCAGTAGAGAGAGAGAGACAGAGAGACCAGAGGTTTATTTCATCAAGACGCAGACACTGACTTTATCAAGGGTTCAAAGACAGAGAGTTTAACAGTAAGGCCGGCTACTGCAACCACAGCGAAAACTGTCCAATGACTAAAACAATGCTTCTGAGAAACATTGATATGCTGTAGGTAGAGAAAAGTGAAACCAGAGCCGTAGAGTGTGAGAGTTGTGATATTCCTGTTCCAGGGCTTGACACTAACACTTGCCCGCTTGCCCGAGGCAAGTAAAAGAAATGGTGGGGCAAGTGAAGACTGCTACCTGGTTGCCCGATCGGGCAAGTGTGCAACTTAGTGCACTATAACACAACACAAGATAAATTTGTCTTGAAGGCAGTCATTGCACTCTGCCTCTGTGTCTTTCACTGCTTTCTAGATATCCACAATTCCAGGCTGGATTTGGGAAACAAAACAGGCAAATTAACACACACATCAAAATGACCTAATCTTCTACATTCTCTAGTTGTGTAGACCTGGGCTAATTAAGATGATGAATTTTAACTCTTGAGAGTGTAAAAATGAAACCAAATGGACCCGCAAGGGTCCATTTGGTTTCATTTTTACGTTCTCAAGAGTTACATCTGGTTAACCAGCTTAACTGGGAACCACCTGGAACCCTCTCAGGGACCACTGGTGGTCCCCGGACCACCTGTTGAAAACCCCTGGTTTAAAGCACCCAAGTAGGAAGTAAACTTAAATGCAAAATTTGCAATATATTTTTGGGGGGCAAGTGACCATACATGACCTGAGGGCAAGTAGAACCTGACTTGCACTTGCCCGATGGGCAAGTGCCTCGGAGACCTTAGTGTCAACCCCTGTACAGTTCGCTACAGGCTGATGGAGGAGCATAGAGGAGCCCTATGCTTACTAGGAAACCAGAAGTTGATTAGGATTTACTCCAGGTAGATGAATACCAGAACTCTCCCACTATAAGGCTCTGAGTGAACCTTGACAGGCTAGATATGTTTCATTAAAGACCAACTGCAGTCTCTGGTGCGTACAGACATCTCTCACGTGAGTATTACGGGAACAGGACGACTGCTGGACCGGTAAAGAGGGCCTGTGCCAATGCCGCAGTGATTTTCAACCTTTTTGACACCAGGGCCCACTATTTATTCTGCATTTTAGCCTCGGTGGAGGACCACCGTTTGATGTTGAGTTTAGTCTCTCGGACCCGAAACTAAGGATTTTCAAGGTTTTTTTTGTCCACAATTTAGGGGAGATGAAACTGACAAATAACAATTCTTCTACATTTTCTAATTGTGCAGATTTTTTTGAAAATTAAGGAATTCAGATGTTTGAATATAATTTAACTCTTGAGAGCGCAGAGTTACAGATCTGTAAGGGTCAATTTGGTTACCGACTGTCCATCATTTAGCTGGGGACCACCTGGAATCCTCTCAGGGACCACTGATGGTCCCCGGACCACTGGTTGAAAACCACTGATGTAACAGCATTCACATCTGCACACAGAAATGTCTTCTTTGCACTATTCAACAATGTTATGATTATTGTTGCATGTTTTTTCCCAAACATTGTGCCCAGGTATTGTAATACTCTGTCTGTCCTCCTCCAGTACAAAGCACTAAAAGCCTTTGCTCCCCCTACAGGCCACCAGGAGAACAACAACTTCTGTTCGGTCAACATAAACATCGGTCCTGGAGACTGTGAATGGTTCTCTGTCCACGACAACTACTGGAGAGACATCAGCAACTTCTGTGAGAAGTAAGTTACCCCTACCCCTAACCCTAACCCTAACTACTGGAGAGACATCAGCAACTTCTGTGAGAAGTAAGTTACACAACAGAATAGTGAACAGTGAATATTCTAGAAATTAACTCTTGTTTGGCCCATTTTGGCTGGACTAGATTCTAGTTCATGGGGCTACGTTCTAGTTTCTGGCACTAGACTCTAGCTCCCAGTGCTAGATTCTAGATTTGGACGCTAGGTTCTAGTTTCTGACACCATGTTCTAGTTTTTGACACTAGATTTTAGTTTCTGACACTAGATTCTAGTTTCTGACACTAGATTCTATTTCCTGACACTAGATTCTAGTTTTTCTGAAAAAAAAAAAAAAATGAAAAAAATGTTTCTCTGTCAGTGATCCTCTACATATTTCATACCAAGGACCCCGAGAATTATCTATTATTTGGCTGCAGACCCCCATCTGAAATAATGTTCGAGGAATCCCCCAGAAGCAAAGATTTGAGTAAAAAAAAGTTTGCTTATGAAATAATATATTCAAAGATTTGCACCAAATTTTCACGATTTTTTTTTTTTTTTTTTTTCAAAAATAGCAGGCCTACAAGCTACGAGCTTGAAGATCTGATAATTTTCAATAGCTACAGTACCCTCAGGAAGACATTAGTTTAATCTGTCATACAACAAAAAATAAGTAAACTGTGGTTGTGTTGACCCCAAGTAGAAACGGATGGAGATCCCCTGTATGTCACAATTCCAGGCTGGATTTTGAAAACAAAACAGTGTAGACTTCTTAATTAAATAGTGCTAATTCAGATGAATATTTTAACTCTTGAGAGTGTAAAAATGAAACCAAATGGACCCGCGTCCAGGGCCAGGCAAACTAGTGTTTCTATCCTTCAAAAAAGAAAAGGTGTCCTACACCAGAGCCTTCAAGTAGGAGAGTTGCCATATTTCCGTTCACTCCTGTGCACCAGGGCACTGGCGCAGCTGGAGGCAGTGTTGCCAACTGCCAAGATCCAAAATGCACTAGTGGCACTTCCAAAATGCACTAGAATGTGCTAGATGCTCGGGCCTGGAACATACAGATCAAAATGACCATTAATCTTCTACATTCTCTAGTTGTGTAGACTAAGTTGGGCTAATTCACATGATGAATATTTTAACTCTTGAGGGTGTGAAAATGAAACCAAATGGTTTTTGGTTTTTGGAAAATATGTGCCAATCCACCCCCGGCCTCTAAAGACTTCCACCTCTGTTTTCCTCTCCTCAGACACGGTGTAGACTACCTGACAGGGTCCTGGTGGCCGGTCCTGGAGGATCTGTACAAGTCCAACATCCCTGTGTACCGTTTCATCCAGAAGCCTGGAGATCTGGTGTGGATCAACGCAGGGACGGTCCACTGGGTGCAGGCTGTGGGATGGTGCAATAACATCGCCTGGAACGTAGGACCGCTCAACGGTAGGCAGACAGGACAGGACAGAGACATCTATCTATTCATACATCCATCCATCCATCCCTCCCTCCATCCATCCATCCCTCGCTCCCCTGTTTAGCAGGGGCGGATGTAACATGTCCCTTTTGGGGGGGGCAAGAGAACATGTTGGAGGGGAAAGAGAAAATGGTATGGGGGAGGCTTCACCCATACCATTTTCGGTTACAGGACTTTTATTAGTCAAGTAAAGCATCAATAATAACATCAGTTGTTGTTGAAGTTGCAACAGACACGCAGCATGCATAAAGCTAAAGGTCTGACTCAGAGAGTTTTCTGTTTTCAATGATGAAATGCTGTTGGTTTAGTGGTGACACAGCTGTAGTTAGTTAGTAGCAGTAGTAGTGTTTCAAATCATTTTAAATAGAAGCACTTTAATTTGAAATATCTTGGGTTGTTTTGCATGGCATCGTGTTTGGGGGGGCAGACTGGGTATTTAGAGGGGGCATTGCCTCCCCATGCCCATGCCTAGATCCGCCCCTGAAACATGGACTGACGTTGTGTCTCTCCACAGCCTACCAGTACCAGCTGGCCTTGGAGAGGTTTGAGTGGAACGAGGTGAAGAACGTCAAGTCCATCGTCCCTATGATCCACGTCTCCTGGAACGTAGCCAGGACCCTGAAGATCACTGACGAGGAAACATACAAGATGATCAAGTGAGTGAAACCAGCATGGATTCAGGTTCTCTTCCACTGAATCCATCCTAACCTTCTGCTGTCTCCTCCAGACACTGTCTCCTCCAGTCCATCCTAACCATCCTAACTGTCTCCTCCAGACACTGTCTCCTCCAGTCCATCCTAACAGTCTCTCCTGTCTCCTCCAGTCCATCCTAACAGTCTCTCCTGTCTCCTCTAGTCCATCCTAACAGTCTCTCCTGTCCCTCCAGACACTGTCTCCTCCAGTCCATCCTAACAGTCTCTCCTGTCTCCTCCAGTCCATCCTAACAGTCTCTCCTGTCTCCTCCAGACACTGTCTCCTCCAGTCTATCCTAACAGTCTCTCCTGTCTCCTCCAGACACTGTCTCCTCCAGTCTATCCTAACAGTCTCTCCTGTCTCCTCCAGTCCATCCTAACAGTCTCTCCTGTCCCTCCAGACACTGTCTCCTCCAGTCTATCCTAACAGTCTCTCCTGTCTCCTCCAGTCTATCCTAACAGTCTCTCCTGTCTCCCCCAGACACTGTCTCCTCCAGTCCATCCTAACAGTCTCTCCTGTCTCCTCCAGTCCATCCTAACAGTCTCTCCTGTCTCCTCCAGACACTGTCTCCTCCAGTCTATCCTAACAGTCTCTCCTGTCTCCTCCAGTCTATCCTAACAGTCTCTCCTGTCTCCTCCAGACACTGTCTCCTCCAGTCTATCCTAACAGTCTCTCCTGTCTCCTCCAGACACTGTCTCCTCCAGTCTATCCTAACAGTCTCTCCTGTCTCCTCCAGACACTGTCTCCTCCAGTCCATCCTAACAGTCTCTCCTGTCTCCTCCAGTCCATCCTAACAGTCTCTCCTGTCCTTCCAGACACTGTCTCCTCCAGTCTATCCTAACAGTCTCTCCTGTCTCCTCCAGTCCATCCTAACAGTCTCTCCTGTCTCCTCCAGACACTGTCTCCTCCAGTCCATCCTAACAGTCTCTCCTGTCTCCTCCAGTCTATCCTAACAGTCTCTCCTGTCTCCTCCAGTCCATCCTAACAGTCTCTCCTGTCTCCTCCAGTCCATCCTAACAGTCTCTCCTGTCTCCTCCAGTCCATCCTAACAGTCTCTCCTGTCCCTCCAGACACTGTCTCCTCCAGTCCATCCTAACAGTCTCTCCTGTCTCCTCCAGTCCATCCTAACAGTCTCTCCTGTCTCCTCCAGACACTGTCTCCTCCAGTCTATCCTAACAGTCTCTCCTGTCTCCTCCAGTCTATCCTAACAGTCTCTCCTGTCTCCTCCAGTCCGTCCTAACAGTCTCTCCAGTCCATCCTAACAGTCTCTCCTGTCTCCTCCAGTCCGTCCTAACAGTCTCTCCAGTCCATCCTAACAGTCTCTCCTGTCTCTCCAGTCTATCCTAACAGTCTCTCCTGTCTCTCCAGTCTATCCTAACAGTCCCTCCTGTCTCCTCCAGACACTGTCTCCTCCAGTCCATCCTAACAGTCTCTCCTGTCTCTCCAGTCTATCCTAACAGTCCCTCCTGTCTCCCTAGACACTGTCTCATCCAGTCTATCCTAACAGTCTCTCCAGTCTATCCTAACAGTCTCTCCTGTCCCTCCAGTCCATCCTAACAGTCTCTCCAGTCCATCCTAACAGTCTCTCCTGTCCCTCCAGTCCATCCTAACAGTCTCTCCAGTCCATCCTAACAGTCTCTCCTGTCCCTCCAGTCCATCCTAACAGTCTCTCCAGTCCATCCTAACAGTCTCTCCTGTCCCTCCAGTCCATCCTAACAGCCTCTCCAGTCTCCTCCAGACACTGTCTCCTCCAGTCCATCCTAACAGTCTCTCCAGTCCATCCTAACAGTCTCTCCAGTCTATCCTAACAGTCTCTCCTGTCTCTCCAGTCTATCCTAACAGTCTCTCCTGTCTCCTCCAGTCCATCCTAACAGTCTCTCCTGTCTCCTCCAGTCCATCCTAACAGTCTCTCCTGTCTCCTCCAGTCCATCCTAACAGTCTCTCCTGTCCCTCCAGACACTGTCTCCTCCAGTCTATCCTAACAGTCTCTCCTGTCTCTCCAGTCCGTCCTAACAGTCTCTCCTGTCTCCTCCAGTCCATCCTAACAGTCTCTCCAGTCCGTCCTAACAGTCTCTCCTGTCTCCTCCAGTCCATCCTAACAGTCTCTACTGTCTCCTCCAGACACTGTCTCCTCCAGTCTATCCTAACAGTCTCTCCTGTCTCCTCCAGTCCATCCTAACAGTCTCTCCTGTCTCCTCCAGACACTGTCTCCTCCAGTCCATCCTAACAGTCTCTCCTGTCTCCTCCAGTCCATCCTAACAGTCTCTCCTGTCTCCTCCAGTCCATCCTAACAGTCTCTCCTGTCTCCTCCAGTCCATCCTAACAGTCTCTACTGTCTCCTCCAGACACTGTCTCCTCCAGTCTATCCTAACAGTCTCTCCTGTCTCCTCCAGTCCATCCTAACAGTCTCTCCTGTCTCCTCCAGACACTGTCTCCTCCAGTCTATCCTAACAGTCTCTCCTGTCTCCTCCAGTCTATCCTAACAGTCTCTCCTGTCTCCTCCAGTCCGTCCTAACAGTCTCTCCAGTCCATCCTAACAGTCTCTCCTGTCTCCTCCAGTCCGTCCTAACAGTCTCTCCAGTCCATCCTAACAGTCTCTCCTGTCTCTCCAGTCTATCCTAACAGTCTCTCCTGTCTCTCCAGTCTATCCTAACAGTCCCTCCTGTCTCCTCCAGACACTGTCTCCTCCAGTCCATCCTAACAGTCTCTCCTGTCTCTCCAGTCTATCCTAACAGTCCCTCCTGTCTCCCTAGACACTGTCTCATCCAGTCTATCCTAACAGTCTCTCCAGTCTATCCTAACAGTCTCTCCTGTCCCTCCAGTCCATCCTAACAGTCTCTCCAGTCCATCCTAACAGTCTCTCCTGTCCCTCCAGTCCATCCTAACAGTCTCTCCAGTCCATCCTAACAGCCTCTCCAGTCTCCTCCAGACACTGTCTCCTCCAGTCCATCCTAACAGTCTCTCCTGTCTCCTCTAGTCCATCCTAACAGTCTCTCCTGTCCCTCCAGACACTGTCTCCTCCAGTCCATCCTAACAGTCTCTCCTGTCCATCGTAACAGTCTCTCCAGTCCATCCTAACAGTCTCTCCTGTCTCCTCCAGTCCATCCTAACAGTCTCTCCTGTCTCCTCCAGTCCATCCTAACAGTCTCTCCTGTCCCTCCAGTCCATCCTAACAGTCTCTCCTGTCTCCTCCAGACACTGTCTCCTCCAGTCCATCAAACACATCCAGATCCTCAGAGATCAGCTGGTAGCTCTGGGGAAGAAGATCTCCTACCAGAGCCGAGTCAAAGACGAGCCGGCGTACTACTGCAACGAGTGTGATGTGAGTGTTGTGTTAATTACTACTGCAACGAGTGTGATGTGAGTGTTGTGTTAATTACTACTGCAACCAGTGTGATGTGAGTGTTGTGTTAATTACTACTGCAACCAGTGTGATGTGAGTGTTGTGTTAATTACTACTGCAACCAGTGTGATGTGAGTGTTGTGTTAATTACTACTGCAACCAGTGTGATGTGAGTGTTGTGTTAATTACTACTGAGTGTTGTGTTAATTACTACTGCAACCAGTGTGATGTGAGTGTTGTGTTAATTACTACTGCAACCAGTGTGATGTGAGTGTTGTGTTAATTACTACTGTGATGTGAGTGTTGTGTTAATTACTACTGCAACGAGTGTGATGTGAGTGTTGTGTTAATTACTACTGCAACGAGTGTGATGTGAGTGTTGTGTTAATTACTACTGCAACGAGTGTGATGTGAGTGTTGTGTTAATTACTACTGCAACCAGTGTGATGTGAGTGTTGTGTTAATTACTACTGCAACTAGTGTGATGTGAGTGTTGTGTTAATTACTACTGCAACTAGTGTGATGTGAGTGTTGTGTTAATTACTACTGCAACTAGTGTGATGTGAGTGTTGTGTTAATTACTACTGTAACCAGTGTGATGTGAGTGTTGTGTTAATTACTACTGTAACCAGTGTGATGTGAGTGTTGTGTTAATTACTACTGTAACCAGTGTGATGTGAGTGTTGTGTTAATTACTACTGTAACCAGTGTGATGTGAGTGTTGTGTTAATTACTACTGTAACCAGTGTGATGTGAGTGTTGTGTTAATTACTACTGTAACCAGTGTGATGTGAGTGTTGTGTTAATTACTACTGTAACCAGTGTGATGTGAGTGTTGTGTTAATTACTACTGTAACCAGTGTGATGTGAGTGTTGTGTTAATTACTACTGTAGTGTTGTGTTAATTACTACTGCAACCAGTGTGATGTGAGTGTTGTGTTAATTACTACTGCAACTAGTGTGATGTGAGTGTTGTTGTTTTGTTCCATTTTCACACTCCAGAGCTAAAATGAAACGTATCAGAATCCCTGCTATAACTTTCTCTTTGTTTCTGTGTGCGTGTGTGTGTGTGTGCGTGCATGCGTGCGTCCATGTGTGTGTGCGTGTGTGTGCCTGTGCGTGTACGTGCGTGCGTGCGTGCGTCCATGTGTGCGTCCGTGTGTGTATATTACCAGGTGGAGGTGTTCAACCTGCTGTTCGTGACCAGTGAGAGCAGCAGTAGGAAGACCTACGTGGTCCACTGTGAGGACTGTGCCCGTAAGCTGACCCCCAGTCTGAACAACGTAGTGGTCCTGGAACAGTACCGCATGGAGGAGCTGATGAACACATACGATGCCTTCAAGAACCCGGTGAGAGCCCCGACCCGACCCGACCCGACCGCCCTGCCGTCCGTTAGGGCCCTGATACACCTAGCAATGTTTTGAGCAACATCAACAAGCAACGTCAATTATCAACGTTGACTTTTCACTTTTCTGTAGAAAATGATCAACTCCTGGTTGTTCAGAAAAGTCAGTTCTTTAGCGCCCTCTACTGGTCAACATTTCGGAATCCTCCAATCACAGCCCTCCTGGGCGTCACCTGATCCTTTCTCCTAGAGTCCCACAGATAAACCTTTCTGAAACCAACATGGCTGCTGCTGCTTCACTGCTGTGGACAAAAACAAGGATTTTGTAACTTTTATTCCGCTAAATGAACATTTTGAGTTGGGTGGCAGCTGGGTGAAAATGATTCAATGCAAACTAAGGCTTCTTTTTTTTCTGAGAGTGTACAAATGGAACCAAATGGACCCGCTAGGGTCCATTTGGACCCGCTAGGGTCCATTTGGTTCACATTTGTACACTCTCAAGAAAAAATGAAAATGGGTGGAATTCCTCTTTTAATGGGAGGTGTTGCCTGTTGCCATGTGTCTCATCATGTTGTGATACAGTCAGTTCAATCAAAGTCAGTTAAAAACAAGTCCAGAGAAGTCGGTCTGAGCTGTGCTTTATAAATGTCTACAGAGGCTGCCTGTCGAAGCTATCCTGGGAGTTGGTTCCACGCCGTCGCCCTCTGATAGCTTTAGCGTTGAAAGCTTTATAGACAAGTAAAATAATTTTAAAATCAATTCTAAACACAAACCCCGAAGCCAATGCAGTGAAGCTTAGGACAGGCTGCTGTGTTTTGGAAAAGTTGTAATCTGTCGACAAGTTGTTATCCTTGGGAGTCCTGAAAAATTGCATTGCAGTAATCAAGCCAGGAAAATACAAAGGCATGGATCATATCTTTTGTTTTGAGGTATAGTTGTACTGTTGTATGGTGCTTTGGTGTACATTTGTTTGTTTTTTTCCTGCCCATAAAGCCCTGCTGACTCCAGGCTGGTGTAGCGTGTGAGAGTTTTTCTACATCAAAACTGTCGGCACTGCAAGTTGGTTAACCAGATCAAAATTTGGTTAACTAGATCAAAAGTTGGTTAACCAGATGTAACTCTTTGAGAGCGTAAACATGAAACCAAATGGACCCGCAAGGGTCCATTTGGTTTCATGTTTACGCTCTCAAAGAGTTAAAATATTCACCATCTGAATTAGCCCAAGTCTACACAACTAGAGAATGTAGAAGATTAATGGTCATTTTGATCTGTATGTTGGACTGTGACTTTGTTTCTGAAATCCAGCCTGGAATTGTGGACAGAAGCAAAAGAAATCCTTAGTTTTGGGGTCTGTGTGGCGATTAAAATGAGTTAATTTTGTTAATTGCGTTACTGTTTCTGTGACTAATTAATCAGTTAAAGACTCCAGGCTAACCATGTCTTCTCCTCCCTCCCATCAAGGCCCTGCCCTCCAGCTCGCGGTGACCCCTCCCCCACGCTGCGTCCACCTCAGCCATAACCAAAACTCCTGCAACGTCTGCAGGACAAACCACAGCCAGAAAGAAAACTTTACCTTTGCTTTTCAACTTTCCCTTTCTTTATTTAAGATGATTTTTTATACT
Organism: Benthosema pterotum; assembly: GCA_039105355.1. Classification (NCBI taxonomy): domain Eukaryota; kingdom Metazoa; phylum Chordata; class Actinopteri; order Myctophiformes; family Myctophidae; genus Benthosema; species Benthosema pterotum. The sequence goes on along the minus strand of CM076986.1, from coordinate 44,223,261 downwards.
ACTACTACTACTGCTAATACTTGCCGAACAGCCAACCAGTTTACAAAAATATAAAATAAACAAGCCGCCAAGAAAAAACAAACAAAAAAAAAAACATTGGGTTACGTATGTAACCTTGGTTCTATGGGTTACGTGTGTAACCTCGGTTCTATGAATCACGAGTGGATTCATCCGTATATGGAGTGAATTCGGAGGTGAACTAGAAAAGCCAGTTTACTCTGAAAAATGGTGCAAAATGGTGCTCTCTCTCACCCTCTGGTGAACGGTGAACTTGAAAAACCAGGATGCAGTGATTGGTGCTGCCATTGATCAAACTATGGATATTATGATGGTTTTTTTCAATGGCGTGTTTTTTGTTTTGTTTTTGTCAGTACCAGACAACAGGTTTTTATTTTTTATTTTTGTCTTGAATACTGAAATTTGTACAATATGCTGTTTGTAATTTTTTTGTGGAGTTGTGCTGTTTTTCCTTTTTATTTTTTGAATAATTTATTGTTTTGTTTGTTTGTTATTGAACTTAGATCAGCCTAGATATACACCACATTGGCCTTGTCACTTGTATTTAGAAGAAAAGAGAGAAAATGAAAAATACTAATGATACAGATATGAACATTTTTCTAAAGCATTAAGAATGGGTGGGGGAAAAAACACAAAGTACAATTGTTTGGAATGCATCAAAACATACGGGTTTCAAAGACTTTGTTGTGGGGGGGTGGCGGGAGGGGGGGGGGGGTGTTTTTATCTTAATTTTTGTTTTTCCTGAATCTTTTTTTAGTTTTTTTTTTCCCTGAAATAATTATTCTTTTTTTTTTCTTCTGGGAAAAAAAAAGAAACGCTGTCTCACCTCAGATGATCAGGTCTTTGTTTATTATTATTATTATTACTTCCGTGACCTTATCAATATTAAAAATAAAAAATGAAAAAAAAGAAGAAAAAAGTGATATCGTTGTCACCTTGTATCGTACCTCCGACTTTTCAGTTCCAATATGAGATTTTTTTTTTCCTGGACTTTTCCTTTTTATTATTATTTAAAATGTTTCTATTTATTATTGGATAGGCCTATCGATGTTCTCACTGAGAATGATTTTCTTTGTTTTGTTTTTAAATGGTGATTTTTTTTTATTCCTCTTTAATGAAAAACTGAAACGTAGGGAGGGAGGGGGGGGGGGGGGCTTATGTGTTTTCCGACGTCGGAGGCTGCTGTATTTTTAATTTTATGTTTTTTCGTTTTGGTGCTCGCCTCGCACAACGACGTCGTTTCTCTCTCTTCGCCCCTCCACCTCCTGGTTTATATATATGAAAAAATAATGATATCTTTATCTTGAATATAACACCACCTTTCCTTTCCTGTAGACGCTAGACGCACCGCTCAAGTAGAGATGATTATGAACTAACGATGAAAAAAAGACTGTCTTTGTATAATGCTCGTTAAGAAAAGGAAAGTACAAAAAAAAATACATTTTCCAAATTTTTGAAAATTTGTATTTTTTTTTCTCTTTATTATTCCATAGGGGGGCTTTTTAGATAAGATTTTAATGATTTTTTGTTTTTATTATATTATATCTGTTGAAGATCTTAACGGGATAGATCAGTGGTTTTCAACCAGTGGTCCAGGGACCACCAGTGGTGCTCCCTGAGAGAGAGGGTTCCAGGTGGTCCCCCTCCCCCCCAGGCTAAATGATGGAAAGTTGGTTAACCAGATGTAACTCTTTGAGAGTGTAAAAATGAATATTTACAATCTCAATAGTTAAAATATTCATCATGTGAATTAGCCCAAAGTCTACACAATCGGAGAGCCTGGTATTGTGGACGAAAGCAAAATAAATCTTTAGTTTTGGGGTCTGCATGGGGCTAAAATGTCCTCAAACGGTGGTCCTCCTCCTCCGTGGCTCAAATGCTGAATAAATAGTGGTCCCTGGTATCAGAAAGGTTGAAACCCACTGGGATAGATGGTGCTAAACGTTCTCTCTCTCTCCAACCCGTTTGTCTTTTTGTCTCTTCTCTTCAAATGAGAATTATTTTTTTTCCCTGTCAGATTTCCGTCCTCCTTTTTATCTTTGTGGTCATTTTATTTATACCTGCACTGTTTTTAGAGAATTCACACAGACACACACATACTTGCATACACACCAAACTGAGCCAGACATGTCTTAAACACTTTGTGAATTTGTGTGACATTATTATTATTGACTATTAATAATAAACGCTTTTTGATAAACCCACAAGTACTGAGAAGTGTTTTTCTGTGTTTCATTCAGTTTAAAGGAGAATTCCACATCAAAAGGCTTTCTCAGCTTAGTTTGCAGTAAGTTGATTTATTTTGAAAAAAAAGCGGTCCAGTTATTGGGTGCTCTTTTGAAAACAGATGTATCACGACTTTTGGAGTGATTGATTATTTTATCGTCTGCATATCACTCCAAAAGTAGTTTTATTTTATTTATTAAGTAACCAGATGAAAAGTTGGTTAACCAGATGTAACTCTTTGAGAGTGTAAACATGAAACCAAATGGACCCGCAATGGCATAGACATTTATTTCCTCTTTTCTGGTCCTGAAGGACAGATTATACAGAATAAGGACAGATTATGCAGAATAAAAAAGAGAACAACCAGATTTACATTTATCTGTTTAAATGTATCAGCTCTGTTTACATGGGAAAGTCTGGATAGTACAGACTGTAGTCCTTAGGGTGGTTGTATTCCATGTGTTTAAATGTATCAGCTCTGTTTACATGGGAAAGTCTGGATAGTACAGACCGTAGTCCTTAGGGTGGTTGTATTACATCGGCCAATCTTCTTACGTCACAACAACGTACAAATCTTGCTGCTGTGTTTGTATGTTGTTGTATTTCTCCCAGTAGGTATGGGAGTATAGGTTCAAACTCATGTTTGAAACTATGACCGCCCCCGACTGCATCCTGGGAATTGGTTTCATGTTTACGTTCTCAAGAGTTACATCTGGTTAACCAACTTAGCTGGGGACCACCTGGAACCCTCTCAGGGACCACTGGTGGTCCCCGGACCACCTGTTGAAAACCCCTGGTCTAAATAAATCACTACATTTCCTGAAAAGTATCTTGACTTGTTCAGAAGAAAATCAGACTCTAGACAATAAAATGTTCTCATGTAGGCTACATGTTTTTTCTGCTTTTTGCTATTCAAGAATATGTTATTGTTGCCTCCCCCTGGCCAGCCGGGGCGCCTGATGGAGGGGACTGGAACTGGTTGGAATAACGTGTTCCTTCCACGTGCTACGTCCAACCAGGGAAACTCCCCCCTGTCAGGTGAAAAGAAGGCAGCTTGGACTCCTCATGCATTGAAGGAAGCATGAGGCCAGTCCGCTGCCTCCCCAGGTTGGTGGAGGGTGTGTAGAGCCCAGGATCACATTAGGAATTGGCACTGGGTGAAAAAATGGGTTGCAAAATCGTGGGATAAAAAAATATTTAAAAAAAGAATATGTTATTGTAACGCCCAAGATTCTAACTTGGGTCTCCTGCCTGAAAGTCCAACATCTCAACCACTAGACCAAAAGGGACATCCTCTTAGTCTGGTGGCAGATACTAGACTTTGGAAGCCATCATGATAGAGGCTGTAGCCACTGCTACATCATAAACTAGTGTCTGGAACAGGTACATGTTACATAAAGCATTGGTTTTGTCTTGTTATTCCCCATGATTAATGTACTCCACATACTCTATCGGCAGCTTATTTTCTATGAAACAACACAGGGAAAAAGTGCAAGTTGAGATTGAGAAAATATCCACAATTCAAGCTCAAGAACTGAAGACTTCAATAGCTGAGGTGTGTGTGTGTGTGTGTGTGTGTGTGTGTGTGTGTGTGTGTGTGTGTGTGTGTGTGTGTGTGTGTGTGTGTGTGTGTGTGTGTGTGTGTGTGTGTGTGTGTGTGTGTGCCACCAGTGGTCCTTGAGAAGGTTCCAGGTGGTCCCCAGAGTAAATAATGGAAAGTTGGTAACCAGATGTAACTCTTGATTGAAGAGTTTGATTGAATTAAAATATTCATCATCTGAATTAGCACCACTTAATTAAGAAGTTTACACTGTTTTGTTGGCAAAATACAGCCTGGAATTGTGGACAAAATCAAAAGAATTCTTTAAGGTGTGAAAATGTAATCAAATGGTGGTCCGTGGCTCAAATACTGAATAAATGGTGGTCCCTGGAGTCAAAAAGGTTGAAAACCCCTGGTTTACTCCACTGCAGGGGATTTCCCTTGCTCCACTGTGTGCTACTGTCTATCTATCTATCAGAGGAGGTTTATGGTCCAACAGCGGCGCCCTGTGGCGCCATCTGCTCATTACACCACCATGCATGACATGACATGTTATACCTTCAAGGTTCTTTATTTGTCACTCCAGTGTATGTCAGGACATATACAGGGATGAAATAACGTTTCCATTTCCCACAGTGCAATAAGACAATAGACAGTGCAATAAGACAATAGACAGTGCAATAAGACAATAGACAGTGCAATAAGACAATAGACAGTGTAATAAGACAATAGACAGTGTAATAAGACAATAGACAGTGCAATAAGACAATAGACAGTGCAATAAGACAATAGACAGTGTAATAAGACAATAGACAGTGCAATAAGACAATAGACAGTGCAATAAGACAATAGACAGTGCAATAAGACAATAGACAGTGCAATAAGACAATAGACAGTGCAATAAGAAAACGGACAAAAACAAACAATACAAGAAACAGTAAGTGACGTAGTGCAACAGACTAGAGTATTTAAAGTGCAGCTGTAACAGTATAAAGTGGGTGAAGGTGCTAAGATACAACCAGGTATAATTATAATACCTGTAGCTCCTCAAACCTTTTCATGTGGAACTTAAGGACCCCCAGCCAAATTGACGCTGATAAGTTTGCGGACCCCCTTTTGAAAACATAATATGTGCCAGGGACTCACACAAGAGAATAAAGACCCCGCATTGCAGGGACCACCATTTATCCAGGATTTGAGCCACGGACCACCATTTGATGACATTTTAGCAGCCCCACAGACCCCAAATCTAAAGATTTATTGTGCTTTTGTCCACAATTCCAGGCTGGATTTGTGGACACAAAACAGTCAAACATACAGATCAACATGATGATGAATATTTATTTTAACTCTTGAGAGTGTTTGCGGGTCCATTTGGTTTCATTTTTACGTTCTTGAGCGTTACATCTGGTTAACCAACTTAGCTGGGGACCACCTGGAACCCTATCAGGGACCACTGGTGGTCCCCGGACCACCTGTTGAAAACCCCTGATCTAAAATAAAGGGATTTTAGATCATTAAATCATCTTTCCATGGGAGTGAAGGGAGATGAAGGCTCTGCCGCTGACGGACCAATCACGAACGGACTTTCATGTGACGTAGTTGAACAGAGCGGATGCAGTGCAGTGTTGCCAACTTGGTTTCCCAGACCCCCCTAGCGCCAAAATTAGTGAAAAACTCCTGGCGGAAAATCTAGTGCTTTTTGCTGGTGAGTTGGGGTGAAATTGATTGACAGGCGCCAGAGATAAAACCCTTGTTTTTCACCATTTTTCCTCCTATGATAGAGTCCTCCTTCCTTCCTAGAAAGGACCATTGGTAACCAAATGGACCCTTTTAGATCTGTAACTCTTGAGCTCTCAAGAGTTAATTTATATTTAAACATCTGAATTACCTAATTTTCAAGAATCTACACAGTTAGAAAATTGCTATTTTGACCGACATATTGCCAGTTATTTGCCCTAAATTACTCAGAGACCAAACTCAACTTCAAATGGTGGTCCTCAGTGGCTAAAATGTAGCATAAATAGTGGGCTTTGGTATGCTCTAGCACATTCTAGTGGAAGTGCCACTAGTGCATTTTGGATTTTTGACAGTTGGCAACACTGATACAGTGGGCGGGGCTTTGGATACAGTGGGCGGGGCTTTGGATACGGTGGGCGGGGCTTCGAGGTTTAAAAAGGGAAGCTCTGATCATGGCGGTCAGAGTGTTGGAGTCCATGTGCTCTGAGGTAAGTCACAAATGTTTGTTTGAAAAACGTACTGTTTTATCTACTGTTAAGAATGTTATTGTTTAAACTTTTGAGTTGTTAGAACCATTGAGTGTTTATTATAACAGAAAATAAGCAATAGTATGTGGAATTGTCCTTTTTTTTTTTTTTAGAAGTAAACAAGCAAACAAACAAATAAATTGAACTAAATTGTTGTACCAAACAGTAGCTGGGAAATAGCTAACCTTTATTACATTACCTAAACTATTGTGAGCAGTATTGTACTTTTATACTTTGCTGCAGTTATTTTTAAACTTTAAACTACTACCGTGGGTGACTATAAAATGTACCTATAGCTACTAAGGTATCCTAGACTGTCAGACTGGCTATAATTCATTGGGTTGTGACACATTGTGAGCTTGCAGATCTGCTCATTTTCAAATGGGACAGCCTACTTTTGAACCGTATGGTAGGCGCGCTCTACTCAAAGTCCACCTTGTGTTCTCAAGTGGCTGATGGGTGCAGATTCTTGAAGATCAATGTAAACAGGAGTTTTGAAACGCTGATGAAGGCGTGAGCGCCGAAACGCGTTCGTTTCTCTAGGTAGACTATGCTGCTGTGAAACTAAATAAAAGAAAACTCATGAACTATATGCGAGTGCGGATATTTCCTCTTTACATACAGCCTACTTTTGAACTTATTTATAAATTGTATTAAAAAAACTGCATTTGAACCCATCTCTACGCGTAGCCCTTTGCTTTTGGTGTTAAGCGTTTGCTAGCTTTAGCTGTTGAAAGCATTAGCTATTTGAAATTGTTAGGATTAGCTTTAGGTCTTAGATGGGCCTATATGAGCTTGTAGATCTGTTTTATTTGTGGAAAATTGTGTAGAATAGTATTTTTTTACTCTAGTTGTGATTTGAAGATTTGTTTATCCTTAAAGGGGAATTTCCACCCATTTTCAAAAATTTCCTGAGAGAATACCAATGTGAACCATTTGTACCCTCTCAGGAAAAAGGGGTCTGAAAGAAAAAAGTCATTAACATGGTGAAATACATCTTGATGTCATCAGATGTATTTCACCATGTTAATTTTTTTTTTCTTCAAACCTCCATTTTTAGGAAATACAGAATTTGGGGGAACTTTTTTTCATGTCCACACAATCTCTAAGGTATATTAATGACATATTAAAATATTGCAAATGGGTGGAGTTCCCCTTTAAAAAAACAAATAAAATAAGTGAAATGGGTAAATAAAATGAGTGTAACGTTGGTTTATCTTGTATCTTAACAGGTTGATGTGACTTTGGATGGAGTCATCAGGACATAGAACTGCTAGAACAGATCCTGATACCAGATATCTTCAACCTGAGTGACAGAATTCTCCCCACGGTATGTACATGGGTTAAATTATTACTATAAAACAGGGGTTTTCAACCTTTTTGACTCCAGGGACCACCATTTATTCAGCATTTGAGCCACGGACCACCATTTGATTACATTTTCACACCAAAGACCTAAAGTGAAAGAATTCTTTTGAGTTTTGTCCACAATTCCAGGCTGTATTTTGCCAACAAAACAGAGTAAACATCTTAATTAAGTGGTGCTAATCCAGATGTTGAATATTTTAACTCTTGAGAGTGTAAAAATGAAACCAAATGGACCCGCAAGGGTCCATTTGGTTTCATTTTTACATTCTCAAGAGTTGCATCTGGTACATAAGCTTTTCATCATTTAGCCTGGGGACCACCTGGAACCCTCTCAAGGACCACTGGTGGTCCCCGGACCACCTGTTGAAAACCCCTGGATTGAATTATTACTATACAAACTAGGGCTGTGTCACCATTAGTTCTACAACCAGTGTTGCCAACCGCCAAAATCCAAAATGCACTAGTGGCTCTCCCAAAATGCACTAGAACGCGCTAGAGCTGTGGTTTTCAACCACTTTCATACCAGGGCCCACTATTTATTCTGCATTTTAGCCACAGACCACCATTTGATGTAGAGTTTAGTCTCTCAGACTAATTTAGGAGAGATGACTGGCAAAATGCTTGTCAAAATAGCAATTCTTCTACATGGAGTGATAGCGCTCAGAGACTAGTGAGACTAGTTTGTGTGAAATTTTTAAAAAATGGCGACGCAGCCCTGTCTGTGACTTAACGGCTTCCAAAATGTCATTCTGTAGGCCGACAACTAAATTTGTCTGTCTTTGTTTTCCCCCTCCTATCATTTCAGAAGTTGAAGCTGACAGGAAGACATGGTGAAGTTTCAGACTCTGGGTGACTGTCCGTCTGTCTCTCCGGCCGGTGGCTGTCTGTCTCTCCTCTGGTTGGCTGTCCGTCCCGGACCGGGTGTAATCGTCTCCGCTGGGTGCTGTCCGTCCGGGTGTAATCGTCTCCGCTGGTTGTCGTCAACATGAAGGTCAGTAATGAACCTTTTGATTCTTGGCTGGTATAAGTGAGACTACATGCTACCATACCGTAGGCTGTCATTTGAATCGTTACACATCATTTGTGTGAGTAATGCCAGTCGGCATCACATGCCGTTACTGGATGTTTCTGGAGCCATTGATTTATTCATCGTTTAACTTTAATTTCCCAGTAAACCTTAGTCGTGTTCACATCACATCTGTACATTCTGTTCTAGTGAAACACTAGAATCTCACAGGATAAACTCAGTACAGAACTGTGTTTACCCTGTGAGGTTCTAGTGTTTCCTTTCTTGGCTTTTAATAAAGTTATTTGTTTTTGTCTCGGAGTCATTGATCGCATTTCGCTTTTTTTATTTTTTATGAACAGCCCTCCTACTTTCCTATCCTACTGCCCTAGTTCTCCACTAGTGGTCTTGTGTGTACAGATGTGATTTCTGTCTGGTATCATTATGGTAGCATGTAGTCCTGCTTAACTAACAGAGGAAGGAAATGATGGCTGCTGTGTCATTTGCTTCCTTTGGTTAGTGAAGGTGAGTGAAGTAGTTTATTATCATTTATCTGTCGGGCAGAAACCTTGTATATCCATGGTCCAACTTTATTTTTATAAATTGATTCTATTGATCATTCTACAGCAGTAGTTTTCAACCTTTTTCATACCAGCAGGGCCCACTATTTATTCAGAATCTGAGCCACAAACCTCCATTTGAGGACATTTTAGCCCCACAGACCCCAAAACTAAAGATTTATTTTGCTTTTGTCCACAATTTCAGGCTGGATTTGGGAAACCAAACAGTCCAACATACAGATCAAAATGACCATTAATCTTCTACATTCTCTAGTTGTGTAGACTTGGGCTAATTCACATGATGAATATTTTAACTCTTGACCCGCAAAGGTCCATTTGGTTTCGTTTTTACATTCTCAAGAGTTGCATCTGGTTAACCAACTTTCCATAATTTAGCCTGGGGACCACCTTTAACCCTCAAGGACCACTGGTGGTCCCCAGACCACTGGTTGAAAACCTCTGTTCTACAGTGTCACACACTGAAGTACCAAATGGTTGATTTACAAGCGATCATCCATTTTATTTATTTTTTGCCCAGAAAAGTAACTGTTCAGGACTTACAAGGTTTCTACCCCAACCTTCATCTTCTCTCCTCTTTAACTTTGCTTTAAATAAAGTTATTTCATTTTGTTTTGTCTCTGTCTCTCTTGATCGCATTTCATTTATTCACATTTTTTAGTAATTTCTTCCATCTTTCCTTCCCTATCAACACTATTGTTTGTGGTGCGTCAAATCGGGTTGCGTTTTTTTATTTTTTTTGCGCTGCTGCCGTTTATCCGTAGAGCGTTGTGATTACGTGAGTTCACATTAGACATGAACTCAGGCCCGGTGTCTAATGTGCATTTATGTAATTTTTACATCAATTGCAGACGGATTGTAGTTCACATCGGTCGACATCAGTTTAATTAGGGCGAAGTTTTAACGCTGTTTAAAGGGGAATTTCTCTCATCTTTTCTCTCCATTCTTTGCTTTAATAAAGTTATTTGTTTTTGTTTGTCTCGGACTCTTTTGATCGAATTTAATTTATTCGCTTTAATTTCTTCTCCTCTTGCCTATCATTCTAGCTCTTCACTAACATTATATATTAATGATATATAATGTTGGAAATGAGTGGAGTTCCCCTTTAAGATGACTATAGGTAGTGCTGTAGCTGCGTCGTTCATGGCAATTTTGTCTATTTTTGTATGTTGTGTTCTAATGTCATATCATGTGTGTTGACAAATGTTGCACAGTTGTTTTTGCGTTGCATCATTATGCTTGGTATTATCTGAATATTTTGGACAATTGGCTTTTGGGGTGAAAATGCTCTCCATGCAAACTGCTTGGACAGAGACCAAGGAAATGTATGTATTTAGTTTGTGTTCATGGAGAACTCTAAAGTGCTTAAAGTGAAAAGTGCAGCAGTAAACATCTAGGTCATAAGACCATTGTCAGTGCTATATATTTATATCTAATCTGAGTAAAGTTTCTACTGCGTAATCCCACTTCACATATGAACACAGGCCCGGTATGTGAAGTGTGTTTATGTCGTATCATCTCACATTATGTGAGTAAAGATTCATGTCGTCCAACATCCCATAATGAACACAGGGTTAGGTATGTGATGTTGGTTGATGCGTCTCATAATGTCTAAATTTTATATATGCTGCCACTTAAGCAGCTAAAACTTCATCACAAGGCATTGGCAATGGGCCTATGACCCAAACGTTTTCTACTGCACTATTCACTTTTTGCACTTTGGAGCACTTTATGAACATGGAAAAAATACTATATTGTCTTGGATTATGTCTGAGGAGTCTTTAAGGTATTGGTAGAGTGGGTTTGGGTTCTATCATTCATGGTCTGTTAATGACTATTAAAGGACCTCCCACGACTTGTCTTGGGAGGTCAGCAAGAATATTACCAAACTTAATGTACAGACTGTAAATTCTAGTCTGTACTTATGTTTTGGATGTGTAAATTACAACAAAGCATAAGGCATTGGTGTGGACTTCTGGTTTACTGGAACGGGGTTCGATTCCCTGCAGTGCCTTGCTCAATGTGTTGGATTTACATGGTCTAGTTTCATCTTCAGCTCATGTATTTCTTTAATGATAACCAGTGTACTCCCTAGTTGTATTACAGTTGGTTATTAAAGAACCGGGGAATAGAGAAACCTTTTTCACACATCCGTGGTCATGAAAAAATGTGAAAGGTTTCACTTGTGTATTACATAAACGCAGATGGTCATAGTAGAAATTAAGCTGACCTGTTATCCCATTTCTGAATTGTCCTCCCTGAATACAGTTTGCTTTGATTACAGTCATAAATACTCTGACGACAGGGAGAGAGACGGGTGACTGAGGCAGACGACAGACTAACAGACAGGCAGAGAGACAGACGACAGACAGACAGACAGGCAGAGAGACAGACGACAGACTAACAGACAGGCAGAGAGACGGGTGACTGAGGCAGACGACAGACTAACAGACAGGCAGAGAGACAGACGACAGACTAACAGACAGGCAGAGAGACGGGTGACTGAGGCAGACGACAGACTAACAGACAGGCAGAGAGACGGGTGACTGAGGCAGACGACAGAGAGACAGACGACAGACTAACAAGAGACAGACGACAGACTAACAGACAGGCAGAGAGACAGACGACAGACTAACAGACAGCAGAGAGACGGATGACTGAGGCAGACGACAGACTAACAGACAGGCAGAGAGACAGACGACAGACTAACAGACAGGCAGAGAGACGGGTGACTGAGGCAGACGACAGACTAACAGACAGACAGAGAGACAGACGACAGACTAACAGACAGACAGAGAGACAGACGACAGACTAACAGACAGGAGAGAGACGGGTGACTGAGGCAGACGACAGACAGACAGACAGACAGAGAGACAGACGACAGACTAACAGACAGACAGAGAGACGGGTGACTGAGGCAGACGACAGACAGGCAGGCAGAGAGAGACAGACGGGCAGAGAGAGACCTTCCCACTTAGTAGAATTGCACTCGGAATAGAATTGTTAATCACAAGCACCAGACATTTTTCAAGATCCAAAATGCACTAGTAGTGGCACTTCCAAAATGCACTAGAATGTGCTAGATGCTCGCCTGGAACATACAGATCAAAATGACCATTAATCTTCTACATTCTCTAGTTGTGTAGACTAAGTTGGGCTTAAGTTGGGCTAATTCACATGATGAATATTTTAACTCTTGAGAGTGTAAAAATGAAACAAATGGACCCGCAAGGGTCCATTTGTTTCATTTTAACGCTCTCAAAGAGTTAAATCTGGTTAACCAGCTGCCCCCCCCCCCCCCCCCCCCCCCCCCCCCCCCCCCCCCCCCCGTGGCCTGCAAAGGCAAAATTGTATGTGCCAATCCGCCCCTGTAATTATGTGTAGATCAGTTTGGGTGGAGGATTGGTTTCTCTCATTGTATGCAACTGACAGGGAAACGCGCAGATGGGCAACTGCAGCCCAGTGCTGCTGCTGCAGATGTCATGTATGTTTTTTTTTTTTTCTGGAAATAATTCCTGTTAATCAGGAATAAAATCCCACGCCAGACTGCACAACACTGATAGGCCACGCAAGTTCATGCACAATCTATATGCAAATAAGCAACTTCACTTTTTTTTAGTTTAACTTTCTTTCGGCACAACAAGCAGGCCAGCAGTACGGCTATGAAACCAAATGCAACAGCAAGCAGGCCAGCATGAAACCAAATGGACCCTTGTGGGTCCAATTTGGTTTCATATTTACCTTCTCATGAGTCTACATAACTAGAATGTAAAAGATTAATGGTCATTTTAATCTGTATGTTTGACTGTTTTGTTTCCTGTTGTGGAAAAAAAACAAAAGAAAATCTTTAGTTTTGGGGTCTGTGGGATGAAAATGTCATCAAATGGTGGTCCGTGGCTCAAATGGTGAATAGGACATACTTAGGCAGGCGGACTTGCATTTACTGCATTTTCTTTATTTACATGAGTGCATCAAATGTCTCCCCAAGTCCATGTAATATAGTCTATATACAGTAGTAATATAGTTTTTTTTTCAAAATACCCAAATGATAAAAAACTGCATACACCATTTTTCGTATGCCATTTTTCCTCGATTCCGAGATTTTTTGAAAATCCTCAAACGATGAAAAACGGGACAGTATAGTATGTTGTCCAAGCTCATGCATCTGTTTTTGCCTGACGTTTTTCTTCGATTTTGACTTTTTCTTGGAAATTCTCGAAAAAGTATAGCAGGGCTATTCAACTAAATTGTCTACCCCATGGTATGAAAATGTGTACACACAAAACCACATATTTAACTGGTAACTATTTGCATCTGGTCTTTCGAACACGCATCATACTTGAACCAAATTTTGTCATTTTTTGTCATTCTTCGATGCACCTCAAAACGATTAAAAACCTTAAGGCTATAGCCTTGCGGCTTTTCAAAATTTCAAAATTTTCATTTTTCGAAAATGCTCAAAATGATGAAAAACGACATGCTGTGGCCATGGTTTTTCTCCGATTTCGACATTTTTCAAAAACGCTCAAAAATGTCGAAAAACGTCATACTATAGCATGGCGTCCGAGACCGTGTACTATAGCCCATGGTTTTTCTTCGATTTCGACATTTTTTCAAAAACGCTCACAAACAACGAAAAACGCCATACTATAGCATGGCGTACGAGACCGTGTACTATAGCCCATGGTTTTTCTTCGATTTCGACATTTTTTCAAAACGCTTCGAGACCGTGTACTATAGCCCATGGTTTTTCTTTGATTTCGACATTTTTTCAAAGCGCTCAAAAACGCTCAGAGACCGTGTACTATAGGCCATGGTTTTTCTTCGATTTCGACATTTTTTTCAAAAACGACGGAAAACGCCAATTTAGTATGGCGTCCGAGACCGTGTGCTACAGCCCATGGTTTTTCTTCGATTTTGACATTTTTTCAAAGCGCTCAAAAACGCTTCGAGACCGTGTACTATAGCCCATGGTTTTTCTTCGATTTTGACATTTTTTCAAAGCGCTCAAAAACGCTTCGAGACCGTGTACTATAGCCCATGGTTTTTCTTCGATTTCAACATTTTTCAAAAACGCTCAAGAACAACGAAAAACGCCATACTATAGCATGGCATCAGAGACCGTGTACTATAGCCCATGGTTTTTCTTCGATTTCGACATTTTTTCAAAACGCTCAAAAACGTTCCGAGGCCGTGTACTATAGCCCATGGTTTTTCGTCAATTTCGACATTTTTTTCAAAACGCTCAAAAACGCTCCGAGACCGTGTACTATAGCCCATGGTTTTTCTTCGATTTCAACATTTTTTCGAAAACGCTCAAAAACAACTTAAAACGCTATACTATAGCATGGCGTCCGAGACCGTGTACTATAGCCCATGGTTTTTCTTCGATTTGGACATTTTTTCAAAAACGCTCAAAAACAACGAAAAACGCTATACTATAGCATGGCGTCCGAGACCGTGTACTATAGCCCATGGTTTTTCTTCGATTTCGACATTTTTTCAAAACGCTCAAACGCTCCGAGACCGTGTACTATAGTCCATGGTTTTTCTTCGATTTCGACATTTTTTTAAAACGCTCAAAAACGCTCCGAGACCGTCTACTATAGCCCATGGATTTTTCTTCGATTTCGACATTTTTTCAAAAACGCTCAAAAACAACGAATAACGCCATATTAGTATGGCGTCCGAGACCATGTACTATAGTCCATGGTTTTTCTTCGATTTCGACATTTTTTCAAAACGCTCAAAAACACTCCGAGACTGTGTACTATAGTCCATGTTTTTTCTTCGATTTCGACATTTTTCCAAAAACGCTCAAAAACGAAAAACGCTATACTATAGCATGGCGTCCGAGACCGTGTACTATAGCCCATGGTTTTTCTTCGATTTCGACATTTTTTCGAAACGCTCAAAAACGCTCCGAGACCATGTACTATAGCCCATGGTTTTTCTTCGATTTCGACATTTCTTCAAAAATGCTCAAAAACGACAAAAAACGCCATTTTAGTATGGCGTCCGAGACCGTGTACTATAGCCCATGGTTTTCTTTGATTTCGACATTTTTTCAAAAAGCTCAAAAACGCTCCGAGACCGTGTACTATAGCCCATGGTTTTTCTTCGATTTCGACATTTTTTCAAAAACGCTCAAAAACAACGAAAAACGTTATACTATAGCATGGCGTCCGAGACCGTGTACTATAGCCCATGGTTTTTCTTCGATTTCGACATTTTTTCAAAATGCTCAAAAACGCTCCGAGACCGTGTATTATAGCCCATGGTTTTTCTTCGATTTCGACATTTTTTTAAAACGCTTTGAGACCATGTACTATAGCCCATGATTTTTCTTTGATTTCGACATTTTTTCAAAAACGACGAAAAACGCCATTTTAGTATGGCGTCCGAGACCGTGTACTATAGCCCATGGTTTTTCTTCGATTTTGACATTTTTTCAAAAACGCTCAAAAACGACGAAAAACGGCATTTTAGTATAGCGTCCGAGACCGTGTACTATAGCCCATGGTTTTTCTTCGATTTCGACATTTTTCAAAAACGCTCAAAAACAACGAAAAACGCCATACTATAGCATGGCGTCCGAGACCGTGTACTATAGCCCATGGTTTTTCTTCGATTTCGACATTTTTTCAAAAACGACAAAAAACGCCAATTTAGTATGGCGTCCGAGACCATGTGCTACAGCCCATGGTTTTCTTCGATTTTGACATTTTTTCAAAGCGCTCAAAAACGCTCCGAGACCATGTACTATAGCCCATGATTTTTCTTCGATTTTGACATTTTTTCAAAAACGCTCAAAAACGACGAAAAACGGCATTTTAGTATAGCGTCCGAGACCGTGTACTATAGCCCATGGTTTTTCTTCGATTTCGACATTTTTCAAAAACGCTCAAAAACAACTAAAAACGCCATACTATAGCATGGCGTCCGAGACCGTGTACTATAGCCCATGGTTTTTCTTCGATTTCGACATTTTTTCAAAACGCTCAAAAACGCTCCGAGACCATGTACTATAGCCCATGGTTTTTCTTCGATTTCAACATTTTTCAAAAACGCTCAAAAACAACAAAAAACGCCATACTGTAGCATGGCGTCCGAGACCGTGTACTATAGCCCATGGTTTTTCTTCGATTTCGACATTTTTTCAAAACGCTCAGAAACGCTCCGAGACCATGTACCCATGGTTTTTCTTCGATTTCGACATTTTTCAAAAACGCTCAAAAACAACAAAAAACGCCATACTATAGCATGGCGTCCGAGACCGTGTACTATAGCCCATGGTTTTTCTTCGATTTCGACATTTTTTCAAAACGCTCAAAAACGCTCCAAGACCATGTACTATAGCCCATGGTTTTTCTTCGATTTCGACATTTTTTCAAAACGCTCAAAAACGCTCCGAGACCATGTACTATAGCCCATGGTTTTTCTTCGATTTCCGACATTTTTTCAAAAACGACGAAAAAAGCCATTTTAGTATGGCGTCCGAGACCGTGTACTATAGCCCATGGTTTTTCTTCGATTTCGACATTTTTTCAAAACGCTCAAAAACGCTCCGAGACCATGTACTATAGCCCATGGTTTTTCTTCGATTTCGACATTTTTCAAAAACGCTCAAAAACAACAAAAAACGCCATACTATAGCATGGCGTCCGAGACCGTGTACTATAGCCCATGGTTTTTCTTCGATTTCGACATTTTTTCAAAACGCTCAAAAACGCTCCGAGACCATGTACTATAGCCCATGTTTTTCTTCGATTTCGACATTTTTTCAAAAACGCTCAAAAACAACAAAAAACGCCATACTATAGCATGGCGTCTGAGACCGTGTACTATAGCCCATGGTTTTTCTTCGATTTCGACATTTTTTCAAAACGCTCAAAAACGCTCCGAGACCATGTACTATAGCCCATGGTTTTTCTTCGATTTCGACATTTTTTCAAAAACGACGAAAAAAGCGATTTTAGTATGGCGTCCGAGACCGTGTACTATAGCCCATGGTTTTTCTTCGATTTCGACATTTTTTCAAAACGCTCAAAAACGCTCCGAGACCACGTACTATAGCCCATGGTTTTTCTTCGATTTCGACATTTTTTCAAAAACGCTCAAAAACGACGAAAAAAGCGATTTTAGTATGGCGTCCGAGACCGTGTACTATAGCCCATGGTTTTTCTTCGATTTCGACATTTTTTCAAAACGCTCAAAAACGCTCCGAGACCATGTACTATAGCCCATGGTTTTTCTTCGATTTCGACATTTTTCAAAAACAACAAAAAACGCCATACTATAGCATGGCGTCCGAGACCGTGTACTATAGCCCATGGTTTTTCTTCGATTTCGACATTTTTTCAAAACGCTCAAAAACGCTCCGAGACCATGTACTATAGCCCATGGTTTTTCTTCGATTTCGACATTTTTCAAAAAAGCTCAAAAACAACAAAAAACGCCATACTATAGCATGGCGTCCGAGACCGTGTACTATAGCCCATGGTTTTTCTTCGATTTCGACATTTTTTTAAAAACGCTCAAAAACGACGAAAAAAGCGATTTTAGTATGGCGTCCGAGACCGTGTACTATAGCCCATGGTTTTTCTTTCGATTCGACAT
>CM076986.1:44130730-44205139 GCA_039105355.1 Benthosema pterotum | reverse complement strand
AACAGACCATGAATGATAGCCATGTTATACTTGAAACCAGAACCCACTAAACCAATACCTTAAAAGACTCCTCAGACATATAACAAGACAATGTAGTATTTTTTCCATGTCCATAAAGTGCCTCCAAAGTGAAAAAAAGTGAATAGTGCAGTAGAACATTTGGGTCATAGGGCCATCGCCTTGCGATTAAGTTTTAGCTGCCAAGTGGCAGCATGCAGAAATTTAGACATTATGAGACACATCAACCAACATCCACATACCTAACCCTAACCTAACCCTGTGTTCATTATGGATGTTGACGACATGAATCTTTACTCACATAATGTGAGATGATACGACATAAACACACTTCACATACCGGCCTGTGTTCATATGTGAAGTGGGATTACGCAGTACAAACTTTACTCAGATTAAATATAAATATATAGCACTGACAACGCTCTTATGACCTAGACGTTTACTGCTGCACTTTTCACTTTAAGCACTTTAGAGTTCTCCATGAACACAAACAAAATACATACATTTTCCTTGGTCTCTGTCCAAGCAGTTTGCATGGAGAGCATTTTCACCCCAAAAGCCAATTGTCCAAAATATTTAGATAATACCAAGCATAATGATGCAACGCAAAACACAATTGTGCAACATTTGTCAACACACATGATACGACATTAGAACACAACATACAAAAATTGCCATGAACGACGCAGCTACAGCACTACCTATAGTCATCTTAAAGGGGAAGCCCACTCATTTCCAACATTATACATCAATATATAATGTTAGTGAAGAGCTAGAATGATAGCCAAGAGGAGGAGAAATTAAAGCGAATAAATAAATAAAATTCGATCAAAAGAGTCTGAGACAAACAAAAACAAATAACTTTATTAAAGCAAAGAATGGAGAGAAAAGATGAGAGAAATTCCCCTTTAACAGCGTTAAAAACTTCGCCCTATTTAAACTGATGTCGACCGACGTGAACTACAATCCGTCTGCAATTGATGTAAAAATTACATAAATGCACATTAGACACCGGGCCTGAGTTCATGTCTAATGTGAACTCACGTAATCGTGACGCTCTACGGATAAAACGGCACAGCGCAAAAATAAAAAAAACGCAACCCGATTTGACGCACCACAAACAATAGTGTTGATAGGGAAGGAAAGATGGAAGAAATTACTAAAAAATGCGAATAGATGAAATGCGATCAAGAGAGACAGAGACAAAACAAAATGAAATAACTTTATTTTTTAAAAAAAGCAAAGAATAAAGAGGAGAAAAGATGAAGGTTGGGGTAGAAACCTTGTAAGTCCTGAACAGTTACTTTTCTGGGCAAAAAATAAAATGGATGATCGCTTGTAAATCAACCATTTGGTACTTCAGTGTGTGACACTGTAGAACAGAGGTTTTCAACCAGTGGTCTGGGGACCACCAGTGGTCCTTGAGGGTTAAAGGTGGTCCCCAGGCTAAATTATGGAAAGTTGGTTAACCAGATGCAACTCTTGAGTGTGAAAACGAAACCAAATGGACCCTTGCGGGTCCATTTGGTTTCGTTTTCACACTCTCAAGAGTTAAAATATTCATCATGTGAATTAGCCCAAGTCTACACAACTAGAGAATGTAGAAGATTAATGGTCATTTTGATCTGTATGTTGGACTGTTTGGTTTCCCCAAATCCAGCCTGGATGGAATTGTGGACAAAAGCAAAAGAAATCTTTAGTTTTGGGGTCTGTGGGGCTAAAAATGTCCTCAAATGGAGGTTTGTGGCTCAGATTATGAACAAATGGTGGGCCCTGCTGGTATGAAAAAGGTTGAAAACTACTGCTGTAGAATGATCAATAGAATCAATTTATAAAAATAAAGTTGGACCATGGATATACAAGGTTTCTGCCCGACAGATAAATTATAATAAACTACTTCACTCACCTTCACTAACCAAAGGAAGCAAATGACACAGCAGCCATCATTTCCTTCCTCTGTTAGTTAAGCAGGACTACATGCTACCATAATGATACCAGACAGAAATCACATCTGTACACACAAGACCACTAGTGGAGAACTAGGGCAGTAGGATAGGAAAGTAGGAGGGCTGTTCATAAAAAATAAAAAAAGCGAAATGCGATCAATGACTCAGAGACAAAAACAAATAACTTTATTTAAAGCCAAGAAAGGAAACACTAGAACCTCACAGGGTAAACACAGTTCTGTACTGAGTTTATCCTGTGAGATTCTAGTGTTCCACTAGAACAGAATGTACAGATGTGATGTGAACACGACTAAGGTTTACTGGGAAATTAAAGTTAAACGATGAATAAATCAATGGCTCCAGAAACATCCAGTAACGGCATGTGATGCCGACTGGCATTACTCACGCAAATGATGTGTAACGATTCAAATGACAGCCTACGGTATGGTAGCATGTAGTCTCACTTCTACCAGCCAAGAATCAAAAGGTTCATTACTGACCTTCATGTTGACGACAACCAGCGGAGACGATGACACCCGGCGGAGACGATGACACCCGGCGGAGACGATGACACCCAGCGGAGACGATGACACCGGCCGGAGAGACGGAGAGACAGACAGCCACCCAGCAGAGAGACAGACGGACAGAGTCTGAGACTTAAACATGTCTTCCTGTCAGCTTCAACTTCTGAAATGATAAGAGGGGGAAAACAAAGACAGACAAATTTAGTTGTCAGCCTACAGAACAACATTTTGGAAGTCGTTAAGTCACAGACAGGGCTGCGTCACCATCCCCCCCCCCCCACACACACAAACTAGTCTTTTAAGAGCAACAGGAAGTAAGTAATCACTCCATGTAGAAGAATTGCTATTTTAACCAACATTTTGCCAGTCATGCCTCCTAAATTAATCATCCCTCCTAAACTCAACATCAAATGGTGGTCCGTGGCTAAAATGCAGAATAAATAGTGTGCCCTGGTATGAAAACCCACTGCTCTAGCATGTTCTAGTGCATTTTGGGAGAGCCACTAGTGCATTTTGGCGGTTGCAGCACTGGTTGTAGACTTAAGGCCCTGATACACTAGTAATATTTTGATCAATATCAACTAGCAATGTCAATATCAACAGGCAACATTAAAAGGGGAATTCCACCCATTTTCATTTTTTCCTGAGCGTGTACAAATGTGAATTTGTACACTCAGAAAAAAGCAGCCTTAGTTTGCATTGAATCATTTTCACCCAACTGCCAGCCAACTCAAAATGTTCATTTAGCGAAATAAAATCCTTGTTTTTGTCCACAGCAGTGAAGCAGCAGCAGCCATGTTGTTTTCAGAAAAGTTTATCTGTGGGAGTTTGATCTGACTTTTCTAAACAACCAGAAGTTGATCATTTTGTGTAGAAAAGTGAAAAGTCAATGTTGATAGTTGACGTTGCGTGTTGATATTGATCAAAACATTGCTAGGAGTATCAGGGCCCTAATGGTGACACAGCCCTAGTTTGTATGGTAATAATTTAACCATGTACATACCGTGGGGAGAATTCTGTCACTCAGGTTGAAGATATCTGGTATCAGGATCTGTTCTAGCACTTAGATCTCCTGATGACTCCATCCAAAGTCACATGATCCTGTTAAGATACAAAATAAACCAACATTACACTCGTTTTATAGAGATTGTAGTTTTGCTTGTTTTTTTTTTAAAGGGGAACTCCACCCATTTTCAATATTTTAACCCTAGACGTCAAGTATGGTTTGAGCACCCCCTAGTGGCCCTCTCTGGACCAACATGCCCTTTTTAAAATAGCAAAAAGATGCTGAAATGCTGTTTTCTATGCGTTTTTAACCCCCAAAACTCAATTTTCCGCCGCCAGGCGGCTAGAGTGCCCTCCTGGTTACATTTGAGCACTTGCCCTTGAAACTCTCTGTGCACGCCAGTGGTCATTAATATACGTTAGAGATTGTGTGGACATGATTTTAAAAAAAAAGTTCCCCAAAATGGAAGTCTAAAACTGAGCATTTTCTCATTGAAAGAAATGGGTATTGCACGGTTTACAGAGACATATAGCTGTGTGTCTCCCTGTAACCAGAGCCATAGAGTATAGCTGGAGAATCTACAAGCATTGAGGGCTTTTAGATCACCTATTTTAATAAATATTTTAAAGATAAATGGTTATTTTTTTCCCCACAGATTCTGTTTCTTTTTTAAATGTTGGAATCCTGTACAGGAAAACATGCATATTTTGGACATAGTTCGATTGGTGATTAATCATGATTAAATTAATTTTGAAGCTGTGATTAATTTGATTAGAATTTTTAATCATTCAACAGCCCTAATATATATATATATATATATATATATATATATATATAGTGAAATACATCTGATGACATCAAGATGCATTTCACCATGTTGATTTTTTTTCTTTCAGACCCATTTTTCCTGAGGGTACAAAGGGCACATTTGTATCCTCTCAGGAAATTCTTGAAAATGGGTGGAAATTACCCTTTAAGGATAAACAAATCCTCACATCATAACTATAGAGTAAAATAAGACACCATTCTACACAATTTCCCACAAATGAACAGATCTACAAGCTCATATAGGCCCATTTATGTATGATGAGCTTGTAAGTCTACCATTTTTCAATACCTAAAGCTAATCCTAACAATTTCAACAGTTAAAGCTAGCAAATGCTTAACACCAAGAGGTCTACATGTACAGATTTTTTTTTTTTTTTTTTTTTTTTTTTTTTTTTTTTAAGTTCAGAAGTAGGCTGTCCCATTTGAAAATGAGCAGATCTGCAAGCTCACAATGTGTCACAACAACCCAATGAATTATAGCCAGTCTGACAGTCTAGGATACCTAAGTAGGTAGGTACGCTTTATAATCACCTACAGTCATAGTTTAAAGTTTAAAAATAACTGTAGTAGAGTATAAAACGGAACAATACTGCTCACAATATTTTAGGTAATGTAATAAAGTCTAATTGCCAGCCACTGTTTGGTACAACAATTTAGTTCAGTTTGTGTTTGTTTGCTTGTTTACTTCTCAAAACAGGACAATTCCACATACTATTGCTTATTTTCTGTTATAATAAACACTCAATGGTTCTAACAACTCAAAAGTTTAAACAATAACATTCTTAACAGTAGATAAAACAGTGTATTTTTCAAACAAACATTTGTGACTCACCTCAGAGCACATGGACTCCAACACTCTGCCGCCATGATCAGAGCTTCCTTTTTTAAACCCCAAAGCCCCGCCCACCGTATCCAAAGCCCCGCCCACTGTACCAGTGTTGCCAACTGTCAAAATCCAAAATGCACTAGAATGCGCTAGAGCAGAAGTTTTCAACCATTTTCATACCAGGGCCCACTATATTTATGCTACATTTTAGCCACTGAGGACCACCATTTGAAGTTGAGTTTGGTCTCTGAGTAATTTAGGGCAAATAACTGGCAATATGTCGGTCAAAATAGCAATTTTCTAACTGTGTAGATTCTTGAAAATTAGGTAATTCAGATGTTTAAATATAAATTAACTCTTGAGAGCGTGAAATGAAACCAAATGGACCCGTAAGGGTCCATTTGGTTTCATTTTACGACCTCAAGAGTTACAGATCTAAAAGGGTCCATTTGGTTACCAATGGTCCTTTCTAGGAAGGAAGGAGGACTCTATCATATGGGGAAAAATGGTGAAAAATGAGGGTTTTATCTCTGGCGCCTGTCAACCAATTTCACCCCAACTACCAGCAAAAAGCACTAGATTTTCCGCCAGGAGTTTTTCACTAATTTTGGCGCTAGGAGGGTCTGGGGGGGAAATAAAAGCTAAATATAGTGACAAATGCACCAAGTTGGCAACACTGCACTGTATCCGCTCTGTTCAACTACGTCACATGAAAGTCTGTTCGTGATTGGTCCGTTCACGGCAGAGCCTTGGAGAGTTACGACGGATTTACACATCCCCTTCACTGCCATGGAATGATGAATTAATGACCTAAAATCTCTTTATTGTAGATCATTTTGTAGTAAGAGTAAAACATCACAGAGACTGTACTTGTTACTGTACATTGTACAATGCAGTTCTGATGACATGATGCACAGATTGCAGGTATAACAGGGGCGGATCTAGGCATAGGCATGGGGGGGCAATGCCCCCCTAAATGCCCAGTCTGCCCCACCAAACAAGATGTCATGCAAAACAACCCAAGATATTTCAAATTAAAGTGCTTCTATTTAAAATGATGTGAACCACTACTACTGCTACTAACTAACTACAGCTGTGTCACCACTAAACCAACAGCATTTCATCATTGAAAACAGAAAACTCTCTGAGTCAGACCTTTAGCTTTATGCATGCTGCGTGTCTGTTGCAACTTCAACAACAACTGATGTTATTATTGATGCTTTACTTGACTAATAAAAGTCCTGTAAATGAAAATGGTATGGGGCGGCTTCATCGCCCGTGGCGCGAAGCGACACGGGCGATGAAGCCGCCCCCATACCATTTTCTCTTTGCCCCTCCAACATGTTCTCTTGCCCCCCCAAATGGGACATGTTACATCCGCCCCTGAGGTATAACAAGTGATGTCATCCATGCGTGTCATGGTGGTGTAATGAGCAGATGCAGCCACCGGGCGCCGCTGTTGGACCATAAACCTCCTCAAAGGACTTCCTTGCAGTGGAGTAGGAACTGATGACTACTACTACCACCCAACCACCACCACCAATAATAATAATAATAATATCCATCATCCATGCTATAGGCCTAAATAAGGACATGTCTGAATGCATGAATGAATGAATGAATGAATGAATGAATGAATGAATAAAAATCTGTAACTATGGCCGCACCAATCATACATACAGGCAGGCAGAGAGTGGAGAGAGACAGACAGACAGACAGACAGACACACACACACACACACACACACACACACACGGGGGGGGGGGAGACAGAGAGAGAGAGAGAGAGAGAGAGAGAGAGAGAGAGAGAGAGAGAGAGAGACAGAGAGAGAGAGAGAGAGAGACAGAGAGACAGAGAGAGAGAGAGACAGAGAGACAGAGAGAGAGAGAGAGACAGAGACAGAGAGAGAGAGAGAGAGAGAGAGAGAGAGAGAGAGAGAGAGAGAGAGCAGCTACTGAAGTCTTCAGTTCTTGAGCCTGAATTGTGGATATTTTTTTCAATTATTTGCACTTTTCCCTGTGTTCTTCCATAGAAAATAAGCAGCCTAGTATAGAGTATGTAGAGTACATTAATGATGAGGGATAACAAGACAAATCCAATGCCACATGTAGCATTTAATCATGTTCCAGACAGTACTACAGCCTCTATCATGATGGCCTCCAAACAGGGGCAGATCTAGGCATGGGCGTGGGGGTAATGCCCCCCTAAATGCCCAGTCTGCCCCACCAACACGATGGCATGCAAAACAACCCAAGATATTTCAAATTAAAGTGCTTCTATTTAAAATGATGTGAACCACTACTACTGCTACTAACTAACTACAGCTGTGTCACCACTAAACCAACAGCATTTCATCATTGAAAACAGAAAACTCTCTGAGTCAGACCTTTAGCTTTATGCATGCTGCGTGTCTGTTGCAACTTCAACAACAACTGATGTTATTATTGATGCTTTACTTGACTAAGAAAAGTCCTGTAACAGAAAATGGTATGGGTGTGGCTTCATCACGCCACGGGCGATGAAGCCGCCCCCATACCATTTTCTCCTGCCTCCCCAATTGGGAAATGTTACATCCGTCCCTGCCTCCAAAGTCTAGTATCTGCCACCAGACTAAGAGGATGCCCCTTTGGTCTAGTGGTTAAGATGTTGGACTTTCAGGCAGGAGACCCAAGTTAGAATCTTGGGCGTTACAATAACATATTCTTGAATAGCAAAAAGCAGAAATATACCTGTACATGAGAACATTTTATTGTCTAGTGTCTGATTTCTTTCTGAACAATTCAAGATACTTTTCAGGAAATGTAGTTTTTTAGACAATAGCTTTGAATAAGATTCAATGTTCATACAACTCAATAAAAAAGCTTATAGTCCTACTTTGTACTTTACTTTTACGTGACACTATTGTACCACAAAGTAAAGCATTCATCCTTCCAACCCCTGAGAAAAACAAAGAAACAATGTTATACAGTATCATAATAAGTCTATACACTTTAACCAAGATACATAAATACATTTTTCTTGTTTCTTAACATATCTTTGCAGGTTTGCTGACAGGGTCACTGGCAATTATTTGCTAACTTCGTTCCACACAGTTGTTACAGATGTTACTTTGTGCATTTTCACCTGTACACAAGACACATAACGTCTCTCTCACACATATGGAAACGTTATCAAGCAATAATTCCCAGGATGCAGTCGGGGGGCGGTCATAGTTTCAAACGTGAGTTTGAAACTATGACCAACGAGGGAAAACCCCCATACCTACTGGGAGAAATACAACAATGTACACAGCAGCAAGATTTGTACGTTGTTGTGACGTAAGAAGATTGGCCAATGTAATACAACCACCCTAAGGACTACGGTCTGTACTATCCAGACTTTCCCATGTAAACAGAGCTGATACATTTAAACACATGGAATACAACCACCCTAAGGACTACGGTCTGTACTATCCAGACTTTCCCATGTAAACAGAGCTGATACATTTAAACACATGGAATACAACCACCCTAAGGACTACCGTCTGTACTATCCAGACTTTCCCATGTAAACAGAGCTGATACATTTAAACACATGGAATACAACCACCCTAAGGACTACAGTCTGTACTATCCAGACTTTCCCATGTAAACAGAGCTGATACATTTAAACACATGGAATACAACCACCCTAAGGACTACGGTCTGTAAACAGAGCTGATACATTTAAACAGATAAATGTAAATCTGGTTGTTCTCTTTTTTATTCTGCATAATCTGTCTTTATTCTGTATAATCTGTCTTTATTCTGTATAATCTGTCTTTATTCTGCATAATCTGTCTTTATTCTGCATAATCTGTCCTCCAGGACCAGAAAAGAGGAAATAAATGTCTATGCCATGTTATAACATGTATAAAACAATGCATGCACAATGCATTCATGTAACACAATCAGGGGCACAACAATCAAATTCAGTGTTAATAATAATAGAAGATTGAAAATCATTAAGAACATTATTATATGTTAAAATGGGCATGACAAGACTAGGTCTTGGCCTCGGTCTTGACTAGTCTTGCTCTTGTATTGTTCTCGACCCTTCTCGGTCTTGGTCTTGTCTTGTCTTGACCCTCTAGGTGCTAGTCTCCTCTCGATCTCGTCTCGATCAAGTCTGTGGTTGTCTTGGTCTCGTCTTGGTCTTGACCCCTCTAGGTGCTAGTCTCGTCTCGATCTAGTCTCGATCATGTCCGTGGACGTCTTGGCACGGGCGCCGACACGGGGGGACGAGGGGGACAGTTGTAGGGGGGCCCGAAGCCAGGGGGGGCCACTAAAAGCTTGGATTAATAAGTGGGGTTGCAGGAACAGCGCTCATGCGCTCAGTTTCTGAGGTGCGCCCACACATGTGGTGTACAAATCGGGTTGTACAACAAATGCGACAACGGCTCCGATGCGCCGATCCGATCCCAGCAGCGCCCCTGTGTCTTGGTTTTGTCTTGGTCTCGATTTAAGTGGTCTCGACTACAACACTATCTACTACTGCCTCCATCGTCTTGAAGTATCCAGTGGGAATGACATTATTATTATGGTTCTTCCTCCATGAAGTCCAGAGGACACTGGTAGTTGGACATCTCATGGTTGTCTGTGAGAGAAGTGAACAAAACAAACAAAGACAGGACATGTTAACATGCATCAGAATCCAGCGTTAAAGATCCTGTGAAGGAAATTAAATGATTGTTTCTAAACAAACTGGTATTCAAAAAAATCAATGGCGGAAAAAAACATGTACAGAGTGTGTTTAGAATGTGGTAATGAACTGTGGTGTTACATACGAGCATTTAACTGTTTTTCGGGACTTGCTAAATGCAGACATAACCACAGTTCTTCTAAAGAAGTTATCAACCCATTTTGTCCTGACTGTATTCTAGTTTCTGATGCTAGATTCTAATTTCTGATGCTAGATTCTAATTTCTGATGCTAGATTCTAATTTCTGATGCTAGATTCTAATTTCTGATGCTAGATTCTAATTTCTGATGCTAGATTCTAGTTTCTGATGCTAGATTCTAGTTTCTGACGCTAGATTCTAGTTTCTGACACTAGATTCTAGTTTCTGACACTAGATTCTAGTTTCTGACACTAGATTCTAGTTTCTGACGCTAGATTCTAGTTTCTGACACTAGATTCTAGTTCCTGATGTTAGATTCTAGTTCTTGACTCTAGATTCCATTTTCTGATGCTAGATTCTACCCATTCTGCCCTCTCCTACGACGGCAGAACGCGGCTTTTGGCGTCGTGTTACAACGTGGACCAGAGCTACGCTGTAGAGGAGCGTCACCATGGAAACCAGAGCTACGCTGTAGAGGAGCGTCACCATGGAAACCAGAGCTACGCTGTAGAGGAGCGTCACCATGGAAACCAGAGCTACGCTGTAGAGGAGTGTCACCATGGAAACCAGAGCTACGCTGTAGAGGAGCGTCACCATGGAAACCAGAGCTACGCTGTAGAGGAGCGTCACCATGGAAACCAGAGCTACGCTGTAGAGGAGCGTCACCATGGAAACCAGAGCTACGCTGTAGAGGAGTGTCACCATGGAAACCAGAGCTACGCTGTAGAGGAGCGTCACCATGGAAACCAGAGCTACGCTGTAGAGGAGCGTCACCATGGAAACCAGAGCTACGCTGTAGAGGAGCGTCACCATGGAAACCAGAGCTACGCTGTAGAGGAGTGTCACCATGGAAACCAGAGCTACGCTGTAGAGGAGTGTCACCATGGAAACCAGAGCTACGCTGTAGAGGAGTGTCACCATGGAAACCAGAGCTACGCTGTAGAGGAGCGTCACCATGGAAACCAGAGCTACGCTGTAGAGGAGCGTCACCATGGAAACCAGAGCTACGCTGTAGGGGAGCGTCACCATGGAAACCAGAGCTACGCTGTAGAGGAGCGTCACCATGGAAACCAGAGCTACGCTGTAGAGGAGCGTCACCATGGAAACCAGAGCTACGCTGTAGAGGAGCGTCACCATGGAAACCAGAGCTACGCTGTAGAGGAGCGTCACCATGGAAACCAGAGCTACCCTGTAGAGGAGCGTCACCATGGAAACCAGAGCTACGCTGTAGAGGAGGAGCGTCACCATGGAAACCAGAGCTACGCTGTTGAGGAGCGTCACCATGGAAACCAGAGCTACGCTGTAGAGGAGCGTCACCATGGAAACCAGAGCTACGCTGTAGAGGAGCGTCACCATGGAAACCAGAGCTACGCTGTAGAGGAGCGTCACCATGGAAACCAGAGCTACGCTGTAGAGGAGCGTCACCATGGAAACCAGAGCTACGCTGTAGAGGAGCGTCACCATGGAAACCAGAGCTACGCTGTAGAGGAGCGTCACCATGGAAACCAGAGCTACGCTGTAGAGGAGCGTCACCATGGAAACCAGAGACGCCAGTAGAAGAGGTGGATCCCGTCGGCGTCGCCTGCTTTATGAACTATGTTGGACTTCTGTTGCAACGGCGACGGACCACGCCTACTGCTCTCGTCCTGTCCAAGGCCTAGACACAGAAACTTAAATTCCCTATTGCCAGCTCCTACCTGAGCTGCTGACAGACTCCTCAGCGGTCATTTTCAGGAGCAGCGCCACCTGCTGGCGCTCAGAGAGACGGGGCGTCCTGGACCGGACCCCACACATGTCCTTACTGAGCAGGGTGGTGGCAGGATCCTTCTTTTTATCTTCTGTAGAGAGGGAGGGAACAGGGAAAACAAGACCGACAGTCATGATTTTAGACGGATAATCCGTTTCCATTTTTTTTGTGGTTTCCCCCTTCAGACTGGGGAATGCATTTTTAGACTCTATACAGTATGTACAGTATTGAAAATAATATTTTTTATGCTGCAAAATAAAAACATTTTTTTCCTAGTTTTTCCTGAAGTCTTTAGAAGTTAGAATCGAAGTCAGGCCTAAAGGGTTAACCTGTTGTGATGAAGCTATGGTTAAAACCTGCTAACTCTGTTGGATCTTCAAACTATCTGACAAACTGGCTACACCTGTTTGGTCTTTTTTAAAACCCTTTGTGTACTGAACGCGTTTTGGTGTTTTAGCTGTTGAAAAATAGCAGATCTACAAGCTCATATCGCGCCACCGAGTGGCGCGATATGAGCTTGTAGTTCTGCTATTTTTGAAAAATTGTGAAAATGTGCTGCAAATCTCTGAATGCATTATTTTGGAAGCAAACATTTTTAACTCAAATCTTTGCTTCTGGGGGATCCCTAGAACAACATGTTTTCAGATGGGGGTCCTCTGCAGCCAAATATGGATAATTCTGGTGGTCCTTGGCTTGAAATATGTTAGCACCACTGACACAGGAGCACAGATTTTTTTTAAAAAAAGAAAATAGAATCTAGTGTCAGAAACTGTAGAATCTAGTCAGAAACTAGATTCTAGTGTCAAAAAGTAGATCCTAGTGTAGTCGGCCGGGAGGCGAACCCGGGACCTCATAAATACAAGCCGCGTACGTTACCAATCACGCCAAAGAGCCATGGCCCAATGGGCAAGTAGTAACGCAGCCACCTATAGCCTACAGTCGTCCCCCCCACCTAGAAGCGCGTCCACGCGCGCCAGCCAGGAGCGAGGCTCAACTGACCGGGGGGACCTCCACTCCAGGTGGGGGAGGGACCATCGACTACGCTCGGTCTGTGCCGCCCGGGTGAGACCCATACACACCGCCATTGTGACCGCTGCCACCAATGTAGTCGGCCGGGAGGCGAACCCGGGACCTCATAAATACAAGCCGCGTACGTTACCAATCACGCCAAAGAGCCATGGCCCAATGGGCAAGTAGTAACGCAGCCACCTATAGCCTACACTAGGATGAAAAACTATAAATTAGTGTCAATAATCTAGAATCTAGTGTCGGAAACTACTGTAGAATCTAGTGTCAAGAGCTAGAATGTTGCTGCCGCTATAATCTGGTGTCAGGAACTATTGTATAATCTGGTGTCAGAAACTCAAATCGAGGCTCAGGACACATTGGGTTAATATAAATCAATGCTATTAGACATCCTTTATACTACTAGTATATTTAATGGATGTATGGATGAACTACTACTAGGCTACTACTTAGCCACTATTGCAACACCCAAACTATCGCCCCGTACTGTAATACTGTACATTACAGCAGTGGTTTTCAACCTTTTTGATGCCAGGCATCAAAAAGGTTGAAACCAGGCATCAAAAAGGTTGAAACCAAATGGACCCGCAAGGGTCCATTTGGTTTCATTTTTACGTTCTCAAGAGTTACATCTGGTTAACCAGCTTAGCCTGGGGACCACCTGGAACCCTCTCAGGGACCACTGGTGGTCCCCGGACCACCTGTTGAAAATCCCTGCATTACAGTATTCAGTACAGCCCGATCGGGATGTACGGAGTGGAAAATAGTAGAGAGGTCTCATATGGACTTTTTTGACTCTATTGTCAAAAGAGACTCTTTTGACTCTTAATTTTCCGATACTGCTATCAACCGATACAGATATACGCAGGCTTTTGTGGTCAACAAAAAATAAAATCACCCATACAGTGATTTGGGTGAATTTGGGGAAAAAAAACAACAACAATACAACAACAGCACGTGCACCAAAGCCTGTGAATGGGGTTTTACCGATTCAGTCATATTTTTATAATAACAGTCATATTTTTATAATAACTTTCCCCAAACCAATATTTTCCGATATTTATTTTTAAAGACTTTATTGGCCAATAATATCTGTATGGCCGATATATCTGCCCATCTCTAGGAAAAAACTGGTCCCAGGGCCCGGCGATGCGAGTCGCCGCATCTTGGGAGCACCAAGTAACATCCCCAGGCGCTCCTCTGAGTACTGGAGCAAAATACTTATGTGCAGCCGTGATTATGGTCAGTAAAACTTACTGAGGTTCACCTCCTGTTTCCTAGAGCTGGTTCTGGACTGGAGGTGACAGCGGTCAGGTTTCTCTGCAGCATGGCTGGAGCCTCCAGGCTTCTGGTGGATTCTCTTGGTCCTGGACTGGAGGTGACAGCGGTCAGGTTTCTCTGCAGCATGGCTGGACGGTCCAGGCTTCTTAGAGGTTCTGGACTGGAGGTGACAGCGGTCAGGTTTCTCTGCAGCATGGCTGGACGGTCCAGGCTTCTTAGAGGTTCTGGACTGGAGGTGACAGCGGTCAGGTTTCTCTGCAGCATGGCTGGAGCCTCCAGGCTTCCTAGTGGTTCTGGACTGGAGGTGACAGTGGTCAGGTTTCTCTGCAGCATGGCTGGAGCCTCCAGGCTTCTGGTGGATTCTCTGGTGTTGACTCAGGCTGGACTTTTTAGCAAAGCTTTGCTCACACTGATCACAGCCGAACGGCAGCCTCCCCCTCCTCCTCACTCTGGTCGCTGTAGTCGCTGTCGTCTTGTCCTTTAATCCATTCTGAACTGAAAAATAATTATTAAAAAATAATAATAATTCAAAGATTTGCGGTACCAGGGCTTGACACTAACACTTGCCCGCTTGCCCGGGGCAAGTAAAAAAAAATGGTGGGGCAAGTGAAGACTGCTACCTGGTTGCCCGATCGGGCAAGTGTGCAACTTAGTGCACTATAACACAACACAAGATAAATCTGTCTTGAAGGCAGTCATTGCACTCTGCCTCTGTGTCTTTCCCTGCTTTCTAGATATCCACAATTCCAGGCTGGATTTGGGAAACAAAACGGGCAAATTAACACATCAAAATGACCATTAATCTTCTACAGTGTAGACCTGGGCTAATTAATTCTTAAAGCGCCGTTCTCGAGCTGCTCGTGGACATCCCGTGGAGACCCCCCCGCCGGTCACGCGGACGGCTCGTATCACGACGAGATGTAGATTTCATTCTTTAATCCAACTATTAGTCCGTGCGCATCGTCTGATGATCATCCCGTTGCTGACTTTCATTTGGGACAGAATTGGGGACAACTTTTTTTTTTCCGGTCCCATTGACGTCCACTCAACCCAATGCATTCAAACGGCTCTCCTCCGGTTTGCCCCCTCAATGTCGCTGGCGCATGGGTTAAGCAGCCAGGGCTACACAGCTCTTCCTGACTTGTGACCCGGATGTTTTTGGGTACATCGCCAGATGATCGATTAGGCAAGACAACAGACACAGCATAACAGAAACAGCACATCCTGTTTAGGAGATCTGAGCTTCAAAATAAGGGCTATTTTACCGATCGAACTGGTTTGAGCCGCGGCAATGGAGAGGAAACAAAGAATATCCGATCGCGGTCAATGAGTTAAGATGATGATGACTCTTGAGAGTGTAAAAATGAAACCAAATGGACCCGCAAGGGTCCATTTGGTATGTGTAGCCACACAATCAAAAAAAAAAAAAAAAAAAAAAATACATGGGACCTTCCTCCAAATATGATCAAGTGGTGCAGGGGTTGACACTAAGGTCTCCGAGGCACAAGTCAGGTTCTACTTGCCCTCAGGTCATGGTCACTTGCCCTCAAAAATATATTGTAAATTTTGCATTTAAGTGTACTTCCTACTTGGGTGCTTTAAACCAGGGGCTTTCAACAGGTGGTCCCTGAGAGGGTTCCAGGTGGTCCCCAGCTAAGTTGGTTAACCAGATGTAACTCTTCAGAACGTAAAAATGAAACCAAATGGACAGTTGCGGGTCCATTTGGTTTCATTTTTACACATTTTTACACTCTAAAGAGGGGCTGAATGCTCCCATTATTTATTTTTTGTCCACCACAAAAGCCTGCATATACCGGTATTGTTTGACATCGGCATCAGAAATTAAAGATGGAGTGCCATGATTTTTTTCTACCCTAAAACATGATCATCAGGTATTAATATTATATGAAAAGTAAGATTTTTTTCCAAAAAGTGTACAGTGTTTGTTAAACTGTCATTTTTATGATTCCACCCTACCAGTTCATTAAGTATGGCTGGTTTGCCTGGTGGGTGGTGATGGGTGGAGATCCACCTGAACTGAAGCCACACCCACAGCTTTAGTTGCATGATAAAGGGGGAGGAGTTAGGGGAGGGGCTGAGCATGTGATGTCACTATATTGAAGTTTTTTTCATTGGCATGTTTGACTGGAAAGGTTCAGCCCCCAGGAAGAAACCCTAAATACAAAGGGAAGACATCATTGCACATAAAAAACCAAGAGGTCTATACTGTCACCTCTTAAACATGTACAAAATTGGAAAAAAAAATACAAAAATCACGGCACCACCTCTTTAAGAGTTGGAAGATATCAGGATATCTGTAAATATGATCAAGTAGTCAACATCAAAGTCAACATCTCTAGTTTTTAGCAAAGCTCATCTCACCCTGGTTGCAGTTGAACGACGGCGTGGTCTCCCGGCTCTGAGGTTTCTCTCTGCTGTGAGTTCTCTGGTGACTTTTAAGAACAAACGCCGTGGTGAACATTTTCCCACAAGTCTCACAGTAGTAAGGCTTCTCTCCCGTGTGCACTCTCTGGTGGTACTGAAGAGTGTTCAGATGCGTGAACCTTTTCCCACAAAGCTTGCAGCAGTAAGGTTTCTCCCCGCTGTGGATCCTCTGGTGGCTCTTGAGCTCGGCCTTCATGCGGAACGTTTTCCCGCAGCGGTCGCATCCGTAGGGCTTCTCCTCCGAGTGAATCTTCTGGTGAGCCTGTAATAAACAGTGTTAAAGGGAATATTACTTTACCTTATTAATTATTACCTTCCCTTTAAATCAGTGGTTTTCAACCTTTTTAATCCCAGGGTCCACTATTTATTCAGCATTTGAGCCACGGACCACCATTTGATGACATTTTAGCCCCACAGACCCCAAACTAAAGATTTGTTTTGCTTTTGTCCATCTTCTAGTTGTGTAGACTTCAGATGATGAATATTTTAACTCTTGAGAGTGTAAAAATGAAACCAAATGGACCCCCATTTGGTTTCATTTTTACACTCTCAAGAGTTACATCTGGTTAACCAACTTAGCTGGGGACCACCTGGAACCCTCACAGGGACCACTGGTGGTCCCCGGACCACCTGTTGAAAACCCCTGCTTTAAAGCAATATATTATATTACAATATTACTGTCTGAGCAAGTGTAATATATTAATATTACTATTACATATTACGGTACTTAAAAAATGTATATATAGTATATATTTAGTGTCACTATTAATCAAATATTACGTAGGCCAGTGGCATAGCTACAATAAAGCAAGTGCACTTGGCTATCTGGACAAATCCATTTGAAATCAACTTGAAAAAACATAAAGTATAGTAAAGTATAGTAAATCTAACTTCTGCAGTTGTCTAGATAATTTCACAAGAACAGACAGATTGACAGAAAGTAATATTGAAAGTAATGCAGTAACGCAGAAAGAAAAGTATAATATATTAGAATTTGTTAGGTAATATATTTATATTACAAGTTACTGCATTTTGGTTTTTTAATACATCGAATGGATGCAACCTGGGACGTGTCTTCAGTGATGTATCCCAAGCTCATTGGGGTTTCGGGTCTCTCGAACATCATACCCCTCACTCAGGTGACCCAGCCGGGGTTCATGACGCCCCGACTCACGTCCCAGTAGCTACCCCTGATCAGTCCCACAAGGGAAAGGCCAAGGCCGTCCAATCCACCGCCCCTGAAATACTCCGCCAAAACCCAAAACTGGGAGGTTCTGATGCGTAATATATTATGTTATTGGTAATTGATTATATTGTGGTGACCCACAGCGAGAGACTTACAGAGACATTCACCAAGTGGGTCTGTGCCTTTAAGAGAATGTGTTGGTGGAGAGCGAGGGGTTATATTGGACTTCCGCTTCCGGGTGAAAAGAGTAGTACTATTGTTGTTGTTACACTGAAGCTGTTGCTGCTGCTGCCGTGACATGTTCTATGTGGAATTATAAGTATTAAACTACCTCGACAGTACATCGCCTGTCTCGCAGTTTCTCTCTCTCCACAATGTAATATATTAAAGGGGAATTCTACCCATTTTCATTTTTTTCCCGAGAGGGTACAAATGTGAACCAAATGGACCCTCTCAGGAAAAAGGGGTCTGAAAGAAAAATCATGAACATGGTGAAATACATCTTGATGATGTCATCAGATGTATTTCACCATGTTCATGATTTTTTCAGACCTCCATTTTTTTAGGAAATACAGAATTGGGGGAACTTTTTCATCATGTCCACATACACAACATCTCTAACGTATATTAACCCTTTGTGTGCGCGTTTTGGTGTTTTTAAGCTGTTGGAAAATAGCAGATCTACAAGCTCATATCGCGCCACCGAGTGGCGCGATATGATCTTGTAGATCTGCTGTTTTTGAAAAATTGTGAGAATGTAGAATCTGATCAGGACACAATGGGTTAATGACATATTAAAAGGTTGAAAATGGGTGGAGTTCCCCCTTTAAGTTACGTAGTGCACACGTGTCCCAACACTGACCTTTAATCTCCCCTTGAGAGCGAAGCTTTTCCCGCACTGGTCGCAGCCGTAGGGTTTCTCCTGGCTGTGGACGGCTTCGTGGGATTTGAGAGCCTGTTTAAAAGCGAAGCTCGCCCCGCAGAGCTGGCAGCGGTACGGCTTCTCTCCGCTGTGGCTCCGCTGGTGTATTCTGAGCGCGCTCCCACAGTGGAAGCTTTTCCCGCACTGCGCGCAGCAGTACGGGCGCTCACCCGTGTGATACCTGTCAGAAATATTTCATATTTCTGAGATTTATTGTCAATGATTTCACATATGTCACACATTTGGTTTGTAACTGGATCGCGCTACCACCTTGTAGATCTGCTATTTTGAGAAATGTGCCACCATGTCTCTGTACAATACATCTGCTCATCACATAAAGAACATCTTGCCATTATTTGTTTTCAGAACGTCCTAGCTGTATCATTACTAAAGACACTTAGATTAGGTCACGCTGATCTCTGAACCAGTTTCATCCAGTATAATCTTTTATTGTTTTTGTTTTACCTATCCATGTGTAACTATGACGACAATTTAGGGCTGGGAATCGATCCGAATTCCCTAGATCGATTCGATTTCGATTCACAAGGTCACGATTCGATTCGATCCACGATTCGATCCGATTCGATTCGATATCGATCTATTTACAGACATAATGGAAATAAATACTGTCCAATAGACAAGACGGCCCCATGTGTTGAAACTAAAGATTTCCTTTGCTTCTGTGACCACGACCATTAATCTTCTAGTTGTGCAGATTTGGACTAATTCGCATGTGGATATTTTAACTTTTGAGTGTAAAAATGAAACAAAAATGAAAAATGAAACAAACATGGTTTCATTTTTACGTTCTCAATTTGGTTAAACAACTTAGCTGGGGACCATCTGGAACCCTCTCAGGGACCACTGGTGGTCCCTGGACCACCTGTTGAAAACCCCTGATTAATGAATACACAGTGAGACAGAATTAGTAATAGAGGGAGAGGAATGATGCTGTAACATTTTACACAAGCATTAATACTGCAACATACAGTATATTAGTGCAGTGGTTTTCAAGTTTTTGACACCAGGGACCACCATTTATTCAGCATTTGAGCCACGGACCACCATTTGATTTTCAGCCACAAAGACCTAAAACTAAAGAATTCTTTTGGTTTTGTTCACAATTCCAGGCTGGATTTTGCAAACTAAACAGTGTAAACTTCTTAATTAAATAGTGCTAATTCAGATGGTGATTATTTTTTTAGAATGTAAAAATGAAACCAAATGGACCCTTGCGGGTCCATCTGGTTTCATTTTCACACTCTCAAGTCAAGAGTTACATCTAGTGAAATTTCCATCATTTAGCCTGGGACCACCTGGAACCCTCTCAAGGACCACTGGTGGTCCCCGGACCACCTGTTGAAAACCCCTCTACCCCCTCCACCTCTACGTTGTAAAATAAATATTATACTGCCGTATTCGCGCGGCATAATTCACGTAGTTTTCACTCTCACTTATAGGCTAATGCTCTGTGAGCTTGTAGATTGTATAATTATCGCGCAGCGCACAGCTGTTAAAATTGCATCATACAGTAGCCTATACGCAGGATGCCGAGAGTGGGACTTAGCTCCGTGTGAGAGAACATTATAAACATGGCTAAAAAGGCACAAATACTCCTGTCCAGATGGGAGATGACAATGGATTTGTTCCGCAGCAAGACGGCCTCGCGTCTGTGTTATATGTTTGGAGAACGTCGTGTGTCGGAATCGTCGGATGAAAACTCATTCGGTGAGAGACTGCGACTGAATGAATTGAATTGTGTGTGCGCACGGCTGCGTGTGCGTAAATCTTGCACTGAGACTGACCGTTCTAATGTGAAAGTAATGGGAAAGTAAAAGTCTTTGGAGCGGAGCGTGCGATCAAAGTTTTTTTTTTTTTGCCCGGATCTAACATTTCACAATTGGGGGGGCTTTATGAGGCAGCGTCATTATAGCGTCCTTATATTAAGAGCGTTTGGGGGGCATTCCCCCCTGGCCCCAGCTGTATAGCCGGCTCTGCAAACACAAGCCTAAAAGAAAGCAAGATAGAAGGCGATCACGCACTCTTTCCTCTCCCTCGACCATCGCTGCGCGTGATGGATATAGTTGATAAAATACTGCAAAAGGTACACAGTAACAGCCTAATTTAACATCGATTCTCTCAGAACACATGCACAGGGCGCTCGCTGCGTTACAAGTGATCTTGTCGAGCAGTGTTTGTGCTGTAACGCACGCACGTAAAAGAAAATAGTGCCAGCCGCCTGGAGAAGGTCGATCCACACATTTTTGAATCGATATCATGTTTTTGAGCGTGTATCGATATCGAATCGCTGGATCGATTTTTTGAACCCAGCCCTAACTATGACGACAATTCATTGCGATTACAATTGTCTTAAATATTCTCAGCATCCTTTGAGATGTTGGGAGAGCCTTCGTTCATTATGGTTACATTATATATTAAAATGCTCTCCACCAGAATACGACTGGATTATTCAACAAAGAAACATGACTCCGTTGACTGGTAATAAAATACTTTGCTTGCATGTCTTTGGTCTAAGGGTCCATTTGGTTCAGGAGTGTTTTTCACTCATTTCATGTTGTTTACCTCTGGGTACATTTACTCAGATCCAGGGTTACCATTTTACCTCTGATCCATTTAGCTCTGAATTATAATTGAATATACTAACAATCCTAAATGCTCTTAAAGCTTGCTGTAAGTACATTTTTTGTTCTTACTTTGTGTTACTTGAGACTATTACAATTGGTTTCACCTCAAGTACTCTCTGTTTTCCGACTGTCTAATTGTCGGTGGTCCTTTTCTAAATTTTGCTCAGCTATCGAAGGATATAACAGTCCTTTTCCTATTGCCACCCATATATGGTTATTATAAAAAAAATATCCATCATTACCTCTGGTGTATTTTGAGGTAGGCCCCGGTGCTGAAGGACTTCCAGCAGGTGGTACAGGCGAAGGGCTTCTCCCGGGTGTGTGTTCTCTGGTGTAGTCTCAGCCCGGCCGGGTCGTAGAACCTCTTCCCACAGAGCTCACAGCCGTGACGTTTCTCCCCCGTGTGGTACCTCCTAGTACCGGAATTAACAGGAAAAAAATATATCTGACA
Source organism: Benthosema pterotum (assembly GCA_039105355.1). Classification (NCBI taxonomy): domain Eukaryota; kingdom Metazoa; phylum Chordata; class Actinopteri; order Myctophiformes; family Myctophidae; genus Benthosema; species Benthosema pterotum. Next base: position 44,183,430 of record CM076986.1, on the reverse strand, counting down.
AAAGTGAAATCACTTCCCCTACCTTTAACCCAGGGGTTTTCAACCTTTTTCATCCCAGGGACCACCATTTATTCAGGATTTGAGCCGCGGACCACCATGTGATGACATTTTAGCCCCACAGACCCCAAAACTAAAGATTTATTTTGCTTTTTGTCCACAATTCCAGGGTGGATTTGGGAAACAAAACAAGCAAAACATACATTCCAAAATGGTTAATTCACATGATGAATATTATAACTCCTGAGAGTGTGAAAATGAAACCAAATGGACCCGCCAGGGTCCATTTGGTTTCATTTTTACGTTCTCAAGAGTTACATCTGGTTAACCAACTTAGCTGAGGACCACCTGGATCCCTCTCAAGGACCACTGGTGGTCCCCGGACCACCTGTTGAAAACGTCTGCTTTAAATATTATAAAAAATATAATATAAAAATCGGATATTATAAAAATATAATATAGCAGGACAGGGGTTTTCAACCAGTGGTCCTTGAGAGGGTTCCAGGTGGTCCCCAGGCTAAATGATGGAAAGTTGGTTAACCAGATGTAACTCTTGGGAATGTAAAAATGAAACCAAATGGACCCTTGCGGCGTGGTGCCTCCTAGCACAGGAATTATATGGAATAGAATGGGGTCAACCTGGGCCTTAAGGCCCTGCTACACTAGCAATATTTTGAGCAATATCAACTAGCAATGTCAACATCAACAGGCAACATGATGAGACACACGGCAACAGGCAACATTAAAAGGGGAATTCCACCCATTTTCATTTTTTCCTGAGTGCACAAATGTGAACCAAATGGACCCTAGCGGGTCCATTGGTTCCAAAGTCAACGTTGATAGTTGACGTTGCTCAAAACATTGCTAGGTGTATCAGGACCTTATAGCAGAGGTTGACACTAAGGTCTCTGAGGTACTTGCCCATCGGGAAAGTGCAAGTCAGGTTCTACTTGCCCTCAGGTCATGGTCACTTGCCCCGCCAAAAATATATATTGTCAATTTTTACTTTTAAGTTTACTTCCTACTTGGGTGCTTTAAACCAGGGGTTTTCAACAGGTGGTCCCTGAGAGGGTTCCAGGTGGTCCCCAGCTAAGTTGGTTAACCAGATGTAACTCTTGAGAACGTAAAAATGAAACCAAATGGACCCTTGCGGGTCCATTTGGTTTCATTTTTACGCTCTCAAGAGTTAAAATTCATCATCTTAATTAGCCCATAATGGTCACAGACCCAGTGGTCCCTGACCCCCAGTAAAATGATAGTTTGGAACCAAACGAACCTGGGAGAGAGATAGCCCGCTTGCCCCGGGCAAGCGGCAAGTGTTAGTGTCAAGCCCTGTCAAAAAATCAAACTCAGCTGAATTTATATCTTCAATATATCCCGAATAACACATAAAAAGTCGCCTGGAATTGTCTGAGGGGAAAGCTTTGAAAATGGCTTTTACAGTATGTCCAACATTGACATTGTATTTAGTAAATAAATTTAGGTAAATATTTTCTAAATTTCATTGTGCTTTAAGTAGCACAGTCACATATCAAACTAGAGAGTTTTCATGATGCTGAGTCCATTCTTAGCATTCGTTTTGCACAAAATCACTCATTGGGTGAAATATCGCCAAATCAACTTGCCCAAATGTGCTGACCTCATCATATTTGTCAACATAGTTATGGCTCTTTTCAACTCAAGAAAGAATTTTCAAGCCAAACTAATGCTAGGAATGGATTCAGCATCATGAAAGCTCTCTAGTCTGATATGTCACAGTGGTACTGGTAAAGCATATGAAACATGAAATTTAGAACATATTTGCCTTAAATACAATGTCAAAGGCGGACATTTTCAAAGCTTTCCCCTCAGACAATTTCAGATAACTTTTTATCTGTTATTCATGGTATATTGAAGATACAAATTCAGCTGTGTTTGCTTCAATTTCCCCAATTGGGGGGGGGGGGGGGGGGGGGTATGGGTGGTATGGGTGCGGCTTCATCACCCGTGGCGCGAAGCGTCACAGGGGATATCATTTTCCCACCGGGACAATTTTGCCTTTGCCAGGCCACCCTGGGGTGGGGGACAGCTGGTTAACCAGATGTAACTCTTTGAGAGCGTAAAAATGAAACCAAATGGACCCTTGCGGGTCCATTTGGTTTCATTAGCCCAACTTAGTCTACACAACTAGAGAATGTAGAAGATTAATGGTCATTTTGATCTGTATGTTCCAGGCGAGCATCTAGCACATTCTAGTGCATTTTGGAAGTGCCACTAGTGCATTTTGGATCTTGTCCAGCAGGCCACTAGGTGGCGCAGGCCACCGGGAAAACTCCCTGTACTCCAGATGGCCAATCCGCCCCTGTTACCTGGTGTGTTCCCCGAGGTGAGTCTTCTGCCTGAAGGTTTTGCCACAGCGGTCGCAGGCGAACGGCTTCTCCCCGGTGTGAACGCTCCGGTGCGCCTGGAGAGTGGATTTCTGCGTGAAGCTTTCCCCGCAGAGGTCGCAGGCGTAGGGCTTGTCGCCGGTGTGCACCCGCCGGTGCCGTTTCAGCGCGCCCTCCTCGCTGAAGCTTTTGCCGCAATCCTCGCAGTAGTAGGGCTTCTCTCCCGTGTGGACGCGCATGTGCACCTGTAACATGAGTAAAATGGATGCTTCCACTTGCCCCAACACTATATGGTACTTTAAGAGTCTCTCACTGGGTGCCTTTAACGGAAATACACCTATTGTACTTCCTAGTTCAACTACGCTATGAAAGCGGTAGGTTGTGTTTCTTTCACTGAGCAGATTATTTTCATTGTTATCTTTATTTTCCTGTAATATAGTTATATATACAGTATGTACCCAGATGTGATAGGATACAGACTATATTTTCATTGTACTGCATCTGTTCGTTTGCAGAAATGTTCATGGGAAGCACTATGTCTATGAAGAACAGAGCAGTGACTGTAACATTGTCTGTTTCGCCAGATTAAATCTACTCACTGCTGATCCTGGTCTGTGTTTGTTCCGATCTAACACAACGCAAGATCACGTCTGTTACGCACCGTTAAATGCGCGCTCCGACTGAAGCATTTCCCGCAGACGGTGCAGCCGTACGGCTTGACGCCGGCGTGGATCTTCTGGTGTTTCAACAGGCTGGCTCTGACGGTGAAGCTCTGGCCACACTCCTCGCAGCGGTGCGGGTCCTTCTGATCGGCGTGGGTTCGACGCCGGTGCACCGTGAGGAAATAATACGAAGTGAAGCCTTCTCCGCAATCCGTGCAGCGCCAGGGCTTGTCCTCGGCGTGGATTTTCAGGTGGACCCTGAAGCTGTCCTTGTGTGGCAAAAAAAAAATAAAATAAAAAATCGTTATATCGCCAATATATCGCAGTTCTTGGGGTTTTCAACCTTTTTGACTCCAGGGACCACCATTTATTCAGCATTTGGTTTTGTCCACAATTCCAGGCTGGATTTTGCCAACAAAACAGTGTAAACGTACTAATTAAGTGGTGCTAATTCAGATGATGAATATTTTAACTCTTGAGAGTGTGAAAATGAAACCAAATAGACCCGCAAGGGTTCATTTGGTTTCATTTTCACACTCTCAAGAGTTTCATCATTTAGCCTGGGGACCACCTGGAACCCTCTCAGGGACCACTGGTGGTCCCCGACCACCTGTTGAAAAGCCCTGAGCTAAGGGAAGTGATTTGAAATTCATGGTGTAGTACCAGCCTGGTGCACTAGGGGCGCCTGAGAGTAGCTACACTATGTGAACCTGCTGCTCCATCCTGATTGGAGGAGAATTCACCCTCCACCTGGGGAACTTTTATTAGCTCCTCTGCTAACGTAGGGAGGGGGAGTGTGGTCTGCACACCTTATAATAGAGCATTTTAACAGAAACATTTTTTTGGGGGTGATATCTGACAAAAGTGAAATCACTTCCCCTACCTTTAATGCCGTGATATCAATATCAATTTGCCAGGTTCAAAATCGATTCTTGTTGATATTCTATGCAGGCCTATTCATTAATTTATTAATGCCAGAAAAACTAACTGATGCTATCGGGCTGCGTTGACGTGGATAGTTGCGCTTTTTTGTTATTTTTAATTGATTAAAGTTGCTTTAAAATGTTCTAGTTGATAGAACTTGTCATGGTCCATATTGTTCGTGTTTTCTTTTAGGATCTTTTTTTTTTTTTTTTTTTTTCTGAGGGCGTATGAATGGAACCGAATGGAACCAAATGGTTCCATTTGTACGCTCTCAGAAAAAAATCTTGAAAGTGGGTGGAAGTACCCTTTAAAATATTCTAATATATTAAAAGCACAAAGTCGTTTGTGGCAAAAAAAAAAGTGATATATCAAATCGAATCACAGCATGATTAAAAATCACAATACAAATCGGTTCAAAAACTTAAATATTATAAAAAACAGTGGTCCTTGAGAGGGTTCCAGGTGGTCCCCAGGCTAATTGATGGCGAGTTGGTTAACCAGATGTAACTCTTGGGAATGTAAAAACGAAACCAAATGGACCCTTGCGGGTCCATTTGGTTTCGTTTTCACACTCTCAAGAGTTAAAATATTCATCATCTGAAGTCTACACCGTTTTGTATGCAAAATCCAGCCTGGAATTGTGGACAAAACAAAAAGAATTCTTTAGTTTTAGGTCTTTGGGGGTGAAATTGTCATCAAATGGTGGTCCTCCGCTCAAATGCTGAATAAACGGTGGTCCCTGGTTGAAAACCACTGCAATATAGGATACGGTATTGTATTGTGAGGTTAACTGACTAGTCCCATACCCCTATGTCGGCTTCCTTTTTGCACTGGACAAGTTCTTTTGCACCGGACAAGATAACGGATGCAACGACACTCTACGTCAATAACATGCGCTGCGCATTGGGCTCATATCAGGGATGCACATAAGTGGTGCTCCGGTGCTCAGGAGCACCAAAAATCCTACAATGAGCTCCCAATCCAGGGGTGGAAAGCTCCTTTGAGCACCACACAGCTGGGGCTCATAATGACTGCCCGACTGGGCCAGTAAAAAAGCCTTGAAAATGAAATAATTCTAACTAAAGTCTAAAATACTACTAGTATTTGAATGGATGTAGAGTGCACTTAGTAGTACTACTACTAGGCTAGCCACTATTGCAACGCCCAAACTATCGCCCTGTACTGTAATATTGTACATTGATCAGGATGTACGGAGTGGAAAAGAGGGGTCCCAGGGCCCGGCGATGGTCGCCGCATTTTGGGAGCACCAAGTAACATCCCCAGGTGCTCCTCTGAGTACTGGACCAAAATAGTTATGTGCACCCCTGCAGAAGAGTTGCGACATTGAGGGGTCAGAAACTGGGCACTCCGAACATGCACTGGAAATCCACTATCAGCTGCGACGTGCTTGCGGTTAGATTTAGGGGTAGGTTTAGAGAAGGGTGTAGCAATGTTTGTAGCAAAACCCCTAGACCCCTCCAACCGTAACCCTAATCCTAAAGCCCCGACCCTCAACCTAACCTCACAGACCTGACGTAGAGTGTCGTTGCGACCGTCATTTTCTCCACTGCAAAAAAAAACGTCTCCAGTGCAGAACGTCAGCTGGCAGTGGCAACCACTAGAGTTCTCAAACTCTGCCCGAACCCGACCAGGACCGAACCCGAACAGGCCCGACCCGACATTTAGGGCTGGGTAGGGCCGAAAATCTATCCTAATCAATAGGGCCGGGTAGGGCCTCGGGCCCCATGAAAAAATAATATATATTGAATTATTTTACTATAGTAAGAATAATAGTTATTTTCTGTATTTACCTATTATGAAGATGGTGCTGATTGCCATTTCATTTTGAATCTGTGGCGAATTCTCAAATTTTGCCCAAACCCGACAGTTTAGGGCCGGGTAGGGCCTAAAATCTATTCCATTTAGTCGGCCCGGTAGGGCCTAGGGCCTGAACTGTTAGGGCCGGGCCTTAATTTTCAGGCCCGTTGAGATCTTTAGTGGCCCTTAACCCCTACCTTGTGAAGGTACTTTTTCCCGCAGGTGTTGCAGCTGTAAGGCTCCGAGGCTCTGGTGTGGAGGTGCTGGTGGGATTTTAACGTCGCCGGCTGAGCGAAGCTCATGCCACATTTGTCGCAGCTGAACGGCTTCTCTCCGCTGTGGATCAGCTGGTGTCTGTCGCGGTGTCCCTTGGTGGTGAAGCTTCTCCCACATTGTTGGCAGCTGAACGGCCTCTCCCCGCTGTGTACCATGCGGTGTAGCTTCAGGTGGATGGAGCGAAGGTAGCTCTTCCCGCATGTCTCACAGCTGAATGGTCTCGGCCTCTCTCCTGCGGCATGAACTAGGGCTGAGGCAAAAAAATAAATACATAAATAAATTAGGGCTGGGACATTTAACTGATTAATTGAGATTAATTAATCACAGAAACAGTAACGCGATTAACAAAATTAACTCATTTTAATTGCCACACAGACCCCAAAACTTAAGGATTTCTTTTGCTTTTTTTGTCCACAACTCCAGGCTGAATTTCAGAAACAAAGTCACAGTCCCAACATACAGATCATAAATGACCATTAATCTTCTCCATTCTCTAGTTGTGTAGACTTGGGCTGATTCAGATGGTGAATATTTTAACTCTTTGAGAGCGTAAACATGAAACCAAATTGGACCCTTGCGGGTCCATTTGGTTTCGTATTTAGGCTCTCAAAGAGTTACATCTGGTTAACCAACTTTTGATCTAGTTAACCAAATTTTGATCTGGTTAACCAACTTGCAGTGTCGACACAGTTTTGAAACTCTCACACGCTACTATACCAGCCTGTTTTAATTGACAAAAAAAATGCTGCTTGGGTCAAATATTGGTATGCGATTAATTGAGATTAATTAATTACAAGGCTTCAAATTAATTAGATCAAAAATTTTAATCAAGTCCCACCACTAAAATAAATGAATCAATATGCCAATGTATTGCAAATTCTTAATACCATGATATCCATATCGAATCCCCCCACCCACCCCCCCTCTCCTCATTGTACATTTCTCTTTTCCCTTTTTACCTCCACTATGATTTTACCTCCATGATTTGCTGCTTCTGACTTCACTGAAGTAGTTGTTTTGTATGTATTTGAATGCCTTAATGAAATGAACAAGTTGGACACTATTGTAAACAAGTGTATGCTTAACTAGTGTGTCCAATCAGCTCTGTCAGATTTGATGCAGTTGTACTTGAATTGTACTGTAATTCTCCAAGCTGTTATCAGTTTTGTAGCAGTGTGGACTGGACTTGTACTGTAACTCTCATCTCTGTTAATAAAAAATAATTAATTCATTCATTCATTCATTCATTCATTCATTCAATCATGCTGATGTCATCAAGCTGCATTGATGTGTGTGATTGCACTTTTTTGTTATTTATATTGTTTAAAATCGCAACATTGCAAGTTTGCAACTAGAACATGTTCTAGTTCAGGGGTTTTCAACAGGTGGTCCGGGGACTACCAGTGGTCCTTGAGAGGGTTCCAGGTGGTCCCCAGCTAAGTTGTTTAACCAGATGTAACTCTTGAGAACGTAAAAATGAAACCAAATGGACCCTTGCGGGTCCATTTGGTTTCATTTTTACGCTCTCAAGAGTTAAAATATTCATCATGTGAATTAGTCCTAAATCTACACAACTAGAAGACTAACGGTCATGGACAGAAGCAAAGGAAATCTTTAGTTTTGGGGTCTGTGGGGCTAAAATGTCCTCAAATGGTGGTCCGTGGCTCAAATGCTGAATAAATGGTGGGCCCTGGGATGAAAAAGGTTGAAAACCACTGTTCTAGTTGGTTAAACTTGTCATGCTCCATATTGTTCGGAATCGTTTTTAAAGGGGAATTCTGCCCATTTTCAACATTTTTTACTGTACTGTATTTTACTTGATGACGACATGATCAAGTTGTGTTTGTGTTGTGCTTGTTGATGATTTTTCTTTACTGACCATGGAAGACAAGACATGTCATCAGTGGAGGATCTACCTGGCTACATCCTCTCAGAGGGACAAAAGAGGAAGAACCAGTGTTGCCAACTTGGAGCATTTGTCGCTATATTTAGCGCTTTTTCAGACCCCCCTAGCACCAAAATTAGTGAAAAACTGCTGGCGGAAAATCTGGTGCTTTTTTGCTGGTGAGTTGGGGTGAAATTGGTTGACAGGCGCCAGAGATAAAACCCTCATTTTTCACCATTTCTCCTCCTATGACAGTCTTTTCAACTAGTGGTCCCCAGGATAAATGATGGACAGATGGTTGAATATTTTAACTCTTCGCTCTCAAGAGTTAAAATATTCATCATGTGAATTAGCCCAACTCAGTCTACACAACTAGAGAATGTAGAAGATTAATGGTCATTTAATGGTCATATTCCGTTCCAGGCGAGCATCTAGCGCATTCTAGTGCATTTTGGGAGTGCCACTAGTGCATTTTGGATTTTGGCAGTTGGCAACACTGGGAAGAACAGGTCTGAGATGAGACAAGAGATCAGAGAATTCCTGTCGGATGAAGACGATGACAACTAGGACGAGGATTCAATTTTTAAAACAATGCGTGTTGTAAAGTATCATACGATAAAGTGCAGGACCAAGATTTTTTCTGAAGGTATGCAAATGGAACCAAATGGACCCGTCAGGGTCCATTTGGTTCCATTTGTATACCTTGAAAATAGGTGTAATCCTCCTTGTTCTAGTATAATAAAAGCACAGTCATTTGTTGGGGAAAAAAATGCGATGTATCAATATATCAAATCGAATCACAGCATAACTAAGAATGGCCATATAAATTGATTTAGAACCCTAAATATCAATATTGTATGGTATTGTGACCAGTGTTGGGCAGTAACTAATTTTAGATATACATATTACTGTAATATTATTACTTTTGCTCCAAAAAGTAAAGCAACGAGATTACTCTGCAAAAATGGGTAATAAGTAACGCATTACTTTGCAAGTAACGCCAAGTTACTTGTTTAAAATGAGCTTGTTGTTGCAATGAAAAAATGGAACAGATTTACAAGCTATCGACAGATAAACAACTGTACTTTAACAACAGAGATGTGCACCCTGCGCACAGTTATGTACACACTACAAATCGCTAGCTGCTTTATTTGTATTTTAATTTTAAATACAAGACCTCAGCTGTCTTTGAAAACAATTGTGAAAAAGTTAAAAAAGTCGAAGAGACAAAGAGACTATTATTATTCCAATGAATTGGATTCAGTTCTAAAAAGAGCTCGCTAAACAGATTAGGTTGTACATTTTTCTACATTTTTTCAAATGTAGAAGTTGAGAACTTGGGAAAGTAATAATGTAATATGTAATATATTACTCTTCTATTCCAGTAATAAGTAAAGTAATGATAGTACTTTGTCTAAGGGGTAATGAGTAAAGTAAAGAAGTTACTTTCCTAAGTAATATTGACCAACACTGATTGTGAGGTGAGTAAATCGTCCCACCTCTAGTGTGAACCTTCTCGTTGTGTCGTACGGATTTTTCTCTGGGGGTTCTGCCGCGTTGTGGTGGAGAGTTCATCTTCAGCTGCAGTCTGGGGTCCATGGACTGGTCTGGAATTCAGATTAATAACAGTGTAAAGCAGAGGTTTTCAACCTTTTTTGACACCAGGGACCACCATTTATTCAGCATTTGAGCCACAGAGGACCACCATTTGATGACATTTTTTAGCCCCACAGACCTAAAACTAAAGGATCCTTTTGGTTTTGTTCACAATTCCAGGCTGGATTTTGCCAACAAAACAGTGTAGACTTCTTAATTAAATAGTGCTAATTCAGATGATGAATATTTTAACTCTTGAGAGTGTGAAAATGAAACCAAATGGACCCGCAAGGGTCCATTTGGTTTCATTTTTACACTCTCAAAGAGTTACATCTGGTTAACAAACTTTCCATCATTTAGCCTGGGGACCACCTGGAACCCTCTCAAGGACCACTGGTGGTCCCCGGACCTGCCATGCAGCCAATGAGAAGACTTACACCATACCTGGCTACAGCACAACGATCGAGAATTGCACCCATTATAAATATTGATTACATGGTGGTTTTCCAGTAACAATAAAAAGGTACAGACCTATTCTGTATAACTTGACCACTGGGTTCAACATGTCGTTCTGCATCACTGCTACAACTCTGCTCTTCACTTTCTGCTGAAGATGGAAGACTTTAGGATGGATGCTGTTGGTTCCGTCTCATCAATAGTTCCAAGATCTAGAAGCAAAACAAGAATATACTGAATTAGGGATGTCACGGTACAAACAAACACGGTACAGACCAGGAAGTTTGACGCTTGGCAGACCATCCAAGAGACCAATGGCATGCATGGTTTGCAAGCGTCAAACTTCCTGGAATGTACTGAGCATGTCTGTTTCCTCCCATGAACCAATGTGGACTCCCCCATAGGTGTCTTGGCTTCTTGTCCTTCCTACTATAACTCAACTCTTCCTACTATAAGGCTCTGGCTTAAAACAATAATCTAATAATATAAGTGAAACTGTGCAGGATTAAACAGCTTTGCACATGTTACCTCTGCAGATAATGATCTGGGGAACATTAATGAATTGTCCATCTTGCATGGAGTGCAGCATACTGTACCACATGACAGGCGCAGGGCTCTAGGTTCCAGCTGATCTAGCTCTGGTCCAGAGCTCCACTGCTTCTGAGTCTGACTTGCATTGGAGCTCTGTTCGTCTCTGTGCATTCGGCCATTACTGCACCCGACCAGCCTCTCTTCTCTAGTGGATATATAAAGAACGTTTTACCTACTCACCAAAATAAACACGTCTTGTGTCATTAGAAAGCCTACTTACCTTAGTGGTAGCACTCTGAGCCCCCCACCACACGGATAAAATGGACTTTACCTTAGTGGAAACACTCTGAGCCCCCACCACACGGATAAAATGGACTTTACCTTAGTGGAAACACTCTGAGCCCCCCACCACACGGATAAAATTGACTTTTTGGCCAGAACGCGATCGTTTTTCACTGAAGGAAAAATATTTCCTATGGAACTTTTCTATTGGCAATATCGGTAGAGGGCGCAAATCCTGGTTGTTTTTCCGGTGAAAAACGATCGCGTTCTGGCCAAAAAGTCCATTTTATCCGTGTGGTGGGGGGCTCAGAGTGTTTCCACTAAGGTAAAGTCCATTTTATCCGTGTGGTGGGGGGCTCAGAGTGTTACCACTAAGGTAAAGTCCATTTAATCCGTGTGGTGGGGGCTCAGAGTGTTTCCACTAAGGTAAGTAGGCTTTCTAATGACACAAGACGTGTTTATTTTGGTGAGTAGGTAAAACGTTCTTTATATATCCACTAGAGAAGAGAGGCTGGTCGGGTGGAGTAATGGCCGATTGAACGGAGACGAACAGAGCTCCAATGCAAGTCAGACTCAGAAGCAGTGGAGCTCTGGACCAGAGCTAGGTTCCAGCTGATCCAGCTGTGTATAGTATAGTTCCTTCTTTGCTTTGGCATTGGGTGTGTTTTCCAATGCCAATAAAGCCCTTTGAGTTGAATTAAATTAATAAACGTCATAAGTAAGTGCGGGCGCGTCGTTGCTGAAACATCTGGAGTATATTCCGAATCTAGAGTCAAATCCACTTGACCACTCTTTCCCAGTGTTGCCAACAGCAAAGATCCAAAATGCACTAGTGGCACTTCCAAAATGCACTAGAATGTGCTAGATGCTCGTCTGGAAGGGTAGTGACCATTAAATGACCATTAATCTTCTACATTCTCTAGTTGTGTAGACTTGAGCTAATTCACATGATGAATATTTTAACTCTTGAGAGTGTAAAAATGAAGCCAAATGGACCCGCAAGGGTCCATTTGGTTTCATTTTTTACGCTCTCAAAGAGTTACATCTGATTAACCAGCTGCCCATTTATCCTGGGGACCACTGGTTGAAAACCACTGTCATAGGAGGAGAAATGGTGAAAATGAGGGTTTTTTTTTTTATCTCTGGCGCCTGTCAATCAATTTCACCCCAACTCACCAGCCAAAAAGCACTAGATTTTCCGCAAAGAGTTTTTCACTAATTCTGGAGCTAGGGGGGTCTGAAAAAGCGCTAAATATAGTGACAAGTGCGGCAAGTTGGCAACACTGCTCTTTCCTCGCATCTCCTCCTCGCTGGGGGCAGAGCTAAGGTAGCGAGGGGAGGAGACGAGGGGAGTGAGCGAGTGTTTAAAAGATCCCTGTCTAATAAGACAAACATCGCTTAAATCATTATACTTGACCTGGCTATATAACTAAAATAAACAAATAAAAACACCGTTGGCATCTTATTTCTTTCATAAATAGAGAATATTTCACTCAACAGGAACTGCTCCTGGCGCAGGATGATGATGTCACATGTCCATGTGTGATCTAGCTCTATGGAATATTATGGATGAACATGCTCATGTGACATCATCATCCTGCGACAGGAGCACCACCTATTGAGTGAAAGATTCTCTATTTATGAAAGAAATAAAGTATTGAAGGTGTTTTTATCTGCATGTTTTAGTTATAGAAGGCAAGTATAGTGTTTTAAGGCATATTTGTCTTATTAGCCAGGGATGCTTTTAAAAACACACCCTAGGCCGGGGTTGTGTGATGATAGAGCCGCATGCATGCAGCTCCTCCAGAGCCGCGGGTTGCAGACCAGACCACCGTTAGGGTCTTCAATGTGTTTTAGTTGACACAAGACAAGACTGTCCTCATGAAGTGAATGCAGTTGTCCTAATGTAGGCTCGGCAATCGACTACTCTGGTCTGCCGGCTGCTGCTGTTGTCCATTATTGATGACGTACTGATGATGACGTTTTAGTGGGGGCGTCTGTGTTTTCTGGCGGGACCACCCGCATTGTTGGTCGTCTATTGCAGGGGTTTTCAACAGGTGGTCCGGGGACCACCTGTGGTCCTTGAGACGGTTCCAGGTGGTCCCCAGCTAAGTTGTTTAACCAGATGTAACTCTTGAGAGTGTAAAAATGAAACCAAATGGACCCTTGCGGGTCCATTTGGTTTCATTTTTACACTCTCAAGAGTTAAAATATCCATCATCTGAATTAGCCATTTTGGAATGTATGTTTTGCTTGTTTTGTTTCCCAAATCCAGACTAGAATTGTGGACAAAAGCAAAATAAATCTTTAGATGTGGGGCTAAAATGTCCTCAAATGGTGGTCCGTGGCTCAGATCCTGAATAAATGGTGGTCCCTGAGATGAAAAAGGTTGAAAACCCCTGATCTATTGCTAATAAACGGAGCGACCGTGGCGTTCCAATTGGATCTACGTTGTACTTGCTGTCTTTATAAAGAGAGTCATCACTGCTTTCATACACTGCCGTCTCGGACGCTACACTAACTCTGTCTGTCTTGATCATCCATGGCTCTGTACTAGCTCTGGTCCAGAGCTCCACTGCTTCTGAGTCTGACTTGCATTGGAAGTCAGACTCAGAAGCAGTGGAGCTCTGGACCAGAGCTAGCTCTATGCCACAGATATAAACACACCAACACTAAATACACAGATTACACAATGCAACTGAGTCAGAACAGATGTAAACTCACCACTTCACTTCTCCTCCTTGGCGACGAGTCGAACAACAACAAAGAGCCATTTTCCCTCACTGTGTGTAACCACACTGAGTGTCCCCTTGAAACACACACTCCATCCTAGAAACAGTTCCGTGCTCTTTAGTTCCGACCAGAGCCTTCTAGTGGTCTAGAACAGGGGTTTTCAACAGCTGGTCCGGGGACCACCAGTGGTCCCCGAGAGGGTTCCAGGTGGTCCCCTAGCCCAAGACATTGGACTCTCGTAGAGAGGTGTTTGCGATTCTGACTTGATCACTCTACGAGAGTCCAAGGTTTTTTATCGCCTGACAACGCGGATTTCGCCGTTTCGGCTTCTAGTAGCTCTTACGGTGCACAAATCCCACATGTAAAAGGCTGAACATAAGCTTCCACCCCTCCGACGCCACTACGGCAAAAGATTGTACGCCGTAGAGTCCTAGTTTTTAATAAATAAAATGTTTTATTCCACTCAGTCTGTTGATGTTTTTTTCCACTCGGTCCGTCCGGAAGCTGCCATCTTGGAAGGAGGGGAAAGGGGGGGGTGGGGGTGCGCCATAACCAATGGCAGCTCAGCGGCCCTCCCACTCCCCTCCCCCCACCCCCTCCTCCCGGGGTGAGGGACGGGGAGGGGGGTGAGAGTGTGTGGGGGCGGAGGAGGGGAGTGGGGGGAGGGGAGTGGGAGGAGGGGAGTGGGGGGAGGGGAGTGGGAGGGCCGCTGAGCTGCCATTGGTTATGGCGCACCCCCACCCCCCCCTTTCCCCTCCTTCCAAGATGGCAGCTTCCGGACGGACCGAGTGGAAAAAAACATCAACAGACTGAGTGGAATAAAACATTTTATTTATTAAAAACTAGGACTCTACGGCGTACAATCTTTTGCCGTAGTGGCGTCGGAGGGGTGGAAGCTTATGTTCAGCCTTTTACATGTGGGATTTGTGCACCGTAAGAGCTACTAGAAGCCGAAACGGCGAAATCCGCGTTGTCAGGCGATAAAAAACCTTGGACTCTCGTAGAGTGATCAAGTCAGAATCGCAAACACCTCTCTACGAGAGTCCAATGTCTTGGGCTAGTGGTCCCCATACGAAAGGCTAAATGATGGAATGTTGGTTAACCAGATGTAACTCTTGAGAATGTAAAAATGAAACCAAATGGACCCTTGCGGGTCCATTTGGTTTCATTTTCACACTCTCAAGAGTTAAAATATTCATCATCTGAATTAGCACTGTTTAATTAAGAAGTCTACACTGTTTTGTTTGCAAAATCCAGCCTGGAATTGTGAACAAAACCAAAAGAATTCTTTAGTTTTAGGTCTTTGGGGCTAAAATGTCATCAAATGGTGGTCCGTATATGGCTCAAATGCTGAATAGTCCCTGGTGTCAAAAAGGTTGAAAACCCCTGGTCTAGAAGGCTGTGGTTCCGACCATTTCCAAATGCAAATCAGGGCCAGATTTAGCCAGCCCTGGGTGGGCATGGCTGGAAGAATGGCAGGGTGTATGGGCAACTCCAAAGTTTTCCTCATATGAAGCAGTGTTTTTTCTAGCTTTTTGACACCAGGGCCCGCTATTTATTCAGAATTTGAGCCATTTGATGACATTGTAGCCCCACAGAGCCCAAAACTTAAGATTTTGTCCACAATTTGATTTGGGATTTGGGGAAACCAAACAGTCCAACATACAGATCAAAATGACCATTAATCTTCTACATTCTCTAGTTGTGTAGACTTGGGATAATTCACATGATGAATATGTAAAGGCAACCGAAAAAACTAAAAGATGCCAGTGAGGGAAAAGGATTGTGAAGCTCTTTCCAACGCGTGGTGGTGATCATTAACTCAGGTCCTCTCATTAAGTGCATTTAAAAGGGTTTATTTTGATGCTTGCATGATGGTAATTGCATAACAAAAAGACCGGATGTTTTCACTGTAACTTAAACAAAACTGGTGTTGAAAAATAAACCGAATAGAACTCAAAATAAACAAACAAACAATACACAAACACACACGGTTGAAAAACTGTGTGGCTTCCCTCTAGCCTAGCCTGATTCCCCTCCTGCTGTGCAGGGTGTGACCTACCAAAGTAGGCTGTGCCTGGTTAGGCCTGGCCCCACCCATCCCCAGATTGGCAATTAATAAATCAATTACTCAAACAATTATTCAATCATCAAATTGGCTACAACAGAATATTTTAACTCTTGAGAGTGTAAAGGGTCCATTATTTGGTTTTATTTTTACGCTCTCAAAGGGCGTAAAAATAAGTTGTTGGATTTTTTCCCCTTTCTTTTTCAAATGAAAATGACAAAAACAAAAGATCAAATTCTACAACAATACAAAGAATACCAAACAAAAGACTCTTGCTGCTGCTGCTTCTCAGCTGGAGATACAGAACAGTGTGGTCCGGGGACCACCAGTGGTCCTTGAGAAGGTTCCAGGTGGTCCCCAGGCTAAATGATGCAAAGTTGGTTAACCAGATGTAACTCTTGAGAGTGTAAAAATGAAACCAAATGGACCCTTGCGAGGCCATTTGGTTTCATTTTTACACTCTCAAGAGTTAAAATATTCATCATCTGAATTAGCACCACTTAATTAAGAAGTCTACACAGATTTGTTGGCAAAATCCAGCCTGGGATTGTGGACAAAACCAAAAGAATTCTTTAATTGTAGGTCTTTGGTGTGAAAATGTAATCAAATGGTGGTCCGTGGCTCAAATGCTGAATAGATGGTGGTCCCTGGAGTCTTGGCTGAGTGTAAATCACACCCAGTTAGGCCTGACATCAGGATAAACAACTGTATGTTTGCATTTGTACGCTCTCAGAAAAAAAATGGGTAGAATTCCCCTTCAAGTTTGAACTGGACAGTCTTTGAAGTGACGACCTGACGACTCAAACTCAGACCAATCTTTTTCATCAGGTGGTCCTTGTTGAGGGGGGCTCCAGGTGGTCCCGAGCTAAAGGATTCAGAGTTGGTAAACAAATGGACCATTATAGATTCTTTAACTCTCATCAGTTCAATTATTGTTAAACATCTGCATTGCTTAATTTAAATAAGCTACTGACGACCATCTGCATCGACGTTAACACCATGAAGAGAACAAAATAATAATAATAATAATAATAATAATAATAATATCAAAATATGTTCCCTGTTGTAAATGCAAACACATTCAGGCTCCAGAAACAATGTGGTATAGCACACACCTTTTAAATTTGTTTGTTTATTTTCAGTTACAAAATATATATATATATATATATATAAAAAAAAAAAAACGTTACAAAAATCATTAAAAGATGTGAAGGAGAAAGCCGGGGAAAAAAAACCCTCCAGGAGTTTAAATTAAGGCAATGAGGATTACATCAACATAGAATAAAACACTTAGATCATACAATAAAAAAAAAACACATCGCACAGAGGGGAGAGGGCAAAAACAGAAAAACAAAAACAAAAAAACAGTCAACAAATTAAATTGGTAAACCGTATGGAAAATATGTTATATTTAGGAGGAGTGATTTTAGACCATACCTGGGCATTATGCGGCCCGGGGGCCAAATGCGGCCCTTTGGCTGACTCTGAGCGGCCCAGGGACCACCAGTGGTCCTTGAGAGAGTTCCAAGTGGAATATCGTCACCTTCTTAAAATAATCGCCTAAGTCATTTTTTCCAGGTTTTTCAGGAAAACACAAAACACCCCCAAAAAAATTGGGGGAGTTTTTTGTGTTTCCTGAAAAACCTGGAAAAAATGACTTAGGCGATTATTTTAAGAAGGTGACGATATGGAAAGTTGGTTAACCAGATGTAACTCTTTGAGAGCGTATAAATGAAACCAAATGGACCCTTGCGGGTCCATTTGGTTTCATGTTTACACTCTCAAGAGTTAAAATATTCATCATCTGAATTAGCCTAAAGTCTACACAATCAGAGAATGTAAAAAAAAATGGTCATTTTTGAGCTATTTTATCCTGTTTTGCTTGTAAAGGCCAGCCTGGTATTGTGGACAAAAGCAAAAATAAATCTTTAGTTTTTGGGGTCTGTGGGGCTAAAATGTCCTCAAATGGTTCAAATACTGAATAAATAGAGGGCCCTGTTGTCAAAATGGTTGGTCTTACTCTTACTTTTGTCTTGAAATTAAATGAATATTACACAGACTTTAGTTCAGCCTTTAGTCTTGGCGCCTCGGCTGGCCAGGGGGAGGCAGTATAGAGCCCAGGATTACTGCATTTTTGTGAGGGTACGTATACCCTATATGGGACACAGGGAGAACATGCAAACTTCATAGACGGATTAAGACTTCATAGACCTACACAGGAGCACCAGCATTTCAGCAGATTTTACAGCATGGGATTACTTGTAAATAATAAACACTGAAGATAACTAAGCCAAATAAATACAACATACATACAATAAATAAAAAACTTGCAGTAATTTACAGTATCATGATGGTTTAAGACTTTAGGGTTATTCTATTGACACAAAATGAATAAACACCATTGTAAATAACAGTGAAAAGGTCTGTGTGGCACTTTTATACCCTGTTACCCCTTTCTTGGGGGGGGGGGGGGGGGGGGGGGGGGGGGTTAACAGGGCTCAGGGGCCCCTGGGCCTGGCCCAACGGGTCTGTTGGATAATCCTTCCCTAGCAAACTCCACACAGAAGGGCCTTATTTTCCTTCTCTCGTATGGCACTTATGACGCAAAGGAAACATACTGACAACCAACCTACAACCTTCTAGCTGTGAGCTGTCAGCAACACACACACACACACACACACACACACACACACACACACACACACACACACACAACACACACACACACACACACACACACACACACACACAATAGATGGCTCAAGGCGGAGTCTCTGTCGTAGTTCATCAGCAGCCATCTTGCTTCAGTCAGTCAAATTCTATTCAATTCAATGGAGCGTTACTGGCATGAGAAAACAAACGTTTACATTGCCAAAGCAAGTGGCACAAAAACAATACAGTAAAAAAAAACACAGTTGAAACGGGTACAAATATATACAGTTGGAGGTACAGAGTTTTGTAAACAGAGTTATGTTACATTGCATTGTTTTATAACAGGTCATAACCTGTTATAACAGGGCATAGAGCTGCCTTTCCTCTTTTCTGTTTTGTTAATAACAAACAGAATCAATTATTTCCTACTTCAGGACAGATTATGCAGAATAAGAAAGAGAACAAACGTATTTGCCGTCTAAAAACAAGGCAACAATCCGAGCACTCAAAGAGTTTAAAGTTTGAAACGAAACTAAAGAAAACTATAGAAAACACATGAAATCTATGTCCTCATCAAATCCCGGAGGATTAAGGGCATCTAGGGAGTGTATCCAGAAAGTTTCGCATCGAGGGAGTGTATCCAGAAAGTTTTGCATTAAGTTTTCTTAAGCTCTCCTCTAGCACTGCAAAAAATGCTGTCCTACATATAAGAAAAAATATATATATATTTGAGTGTAATAGTACTAGAAACAAGCAACAATATAGCTGCAAGCAGCAATAAAACGTGACCAAGCAAGCAGCAATAAGGAGTCAGAACAATATGCAGAAGAAGGAACATATTTTTGAGAAATTATCTGAGGGGGTGCTTTTGCCCGGGTCCATACAATAGTGAATGAATAAATGAAATGTAAAATTCCTACAGTAGCCTACATGTCAACATGGCCTCCTACAACAAAACTGATAAAAGCTTGGAGAATTACAGTACAATTCAAGTACAACTAGAAGAAATTGTGAAATAAATGTGATTGGACACTAGTTAACAACAGTTGTTTAATGGCCACTTTGTTCAAGAAGTTAATCTAACATAATCTGGCACAATGTTTTAACCACTACACTGTTACATGAAATGATCAAGGCTTGTACAATGCAACGCTTTCGTTGGGTAGGTTACTACTGGAAATCTAGAATGTCGAGGTATGACCTGGCCGGGAATCGAACCCCAGTCTCCAGTCTCAGGGCAGACACTAACCACAAGGCCACTGAGTTGGTGCCATTACCATAACATTGAGTTTTTATCATCTCAATCACAAAGTGACATTTCCGTGAATGTCACTTTCATGATATGCGAGTGTAACTCAGTGCTATTGAGAAGTAGGCAGAAATGCATTGGACTCAAAGTAAAAGCCCAGCTTGAATCCTTTTATGTTAGGTCTTTTTAAGTAATAGCAAATCATACACATTGCAGAGACTTTAATTGTTACTGTAAAATAATTCAAACCGGCTGTCATTTTACATCTCATCTTACTCACTTCAAACAATGTGTTTCAGACACTAGACTATGATTTGTCACCGTTAGGCTCACTGTGACCATGATCACGTGACTAACCCAATGTAACTGTGTACCCCATCATTGGCGCAACTCCGTCTCTAAATGGCTCTGGTGCGTTGCATTAAAATTGGATTTTAGATCATGCAACAGCATGCAGCAGTGGATAAACAAAACACAAGACAAATCAGTTTATAAAGAAAACTGAAGCAATAGGACATGTGGGTGTGACAATCTGCCACATTCTGATGTGAAACTCTACTTACAATATAAAAGTATACTGGTTTACGGCAGTATGTTTTTTGAAGTGTATCCTTTAAACAAACAACTACCCTTAATCAATGATTATCTATGATAAAAATGCTTCAAAAAAGAGCCTCCACATCAATGTTAACAATTAATGTGATTCATAAGAAGACTCCTCACAAAGCAGCAATTTTCATTGGCTTATAAAAACGTCATTTTTTGATGAAAACAAATTTGCTTCGGAACTTTTGTCCGGATGGGGCCAAAGTTCTCATGTAGCAGGTGTCATGCAAATTGATCAAAAATCCAGGCAGAGAATCAGGCATGAGCATTTTTCAAACTGCTTAAAATGGCAGACACTCTGGGGGTGGAGCTTACCGGTCAAAGTTACAGATGTGTTCCACATGAATCAAGGAACATGTAGAAAACAAGTCCCATGATTTTTGGCCAAACGAGGCCCGAGTTATGGTTGTTCAAATGTTTCAGTTTCAAAGAATTGTTATAGCGCCCCCATTTGAGCAATTGGAGTAAGACTGGTTTTGCTGCTATTTGGCATCCCCCTCTACAAAACTGTAAAATATCAGAAGCAGATTACGCTGCATGTGTAGATTAGGGGCATTAGAATCATTTTCACAAACAAGCAATTTTCATTGGCTCGTAAAAACATATTTTTTTCACTTAAACAAAATTCACACCTATTTTCATATTTGTATGGCTTCAAAGTTCATGTGTAGGTCGTTGTTATGCATTTTGATCAAAGATTGTAGGAGAAGAGACATTTTAACTGTTTTACATATAATTCAAGATGGCGGTTCATCTAAAGGTCAAGAGGTCAAAAGTCAGAATACAAAAGTTGTTCGGCATAAGCAGACGCATAAGGGAATATAAGTTACATTTCTGAGAGTCAAGCAGTTCATGAGTTATAAGTGTTTAAAGTTTGCAATTTCAGTTGAGTGCTGTAGCGCCACCATTTGACCAGTGGTCACAGGCTTCGCATCATCACCGTTTGGCATCACCCTCTACCAGATTACCAATTTTCGCGAAAACCGACTGCACGGTTCAGCCAGAACAGCTATTTTTGGCGGAAGAAGAAGAAGGAGAAAAGCAGCAATATCAATTAAGTGACCAAGTCACTGCTTGGTCACTTAATAATCTGTATGTGGGGTACGTGAATTTTACTTGGTAAGAATTCTTGTAATAAGAAATATGTTCTAAAAACAAGGTTGATAATCTTATACAACTTGCTCTTGGTTAGTATATCCTTTTTAAAACAAGAGCAATCATACTTAAAGTCTAGATTTAAGATTAGAAGACTTGCTTAGTTCAGTTTTTTGCGGTGAGGGAGCGGCCTGATGCGTTCTAACCCCACAATACGTAACAACGAATCATTGCTATTATGCGCCTCCTGGAAATGATGGATATAGGATAAGATGGATTATTAGTGCGGATAGCATATTTATGCTCCGCTAGGCGGTCCCTTAAACAGCGCTTGGTCCTGCCAATATAGAAAACCCCCGGGCATTTACATGTGAGCCTGTATATTACATGGGCGGTGTTACAATTAATAAAATCATTAATCCTATATGTTGTTGGTGTTTTTAAGTCCATAAAAGATTTAATTTGTTCAACATTTGAACAGTGTGGGCAATTCAAGCATTTGAAAGAACCCATGGGTCTTTTGAGCCAGGATTCCTTTCTAATAGGAGGTAAGTAGTTGTGGACCAGTTTGTCCCTTAATATTATTTTGCCGTCTGTTTAAGTTTCAGTCAGTCAGTCATTACAGTAATACAGTACACTCTATGGCAGCTCAAACAAAATACTCATGACACGCACAAATATTCACAGATTTACAAACGGACTGGTCTATTATAAACGTCACCAACGTGGCTATGATTTAGGATGCTTAATATTACAGTATTCGCATTTTTTTCAAATAAAAACATCACATTACTGCATAGACGTATGCAGGCATCTCTGATGTTTGTAACCAACCAAACCCGTTTGAAAATCGGTTGAAAATTGAGCACATTATTTATAGTTATTTAAAAAGTTCATGGCCATAGACAACACATATAACTACAGGTTCTTTCTCCCTGTATGAGTCCTCATGTGATCTTTTAGAAAATACATCCGACTGTAACCTTGACCACAAACTGAACAAATGAAGGGCTTCTCTTGCGTATGAATCCTCATGTGTGTTTTCAGGTCACCCTTTTGAGTACAGCCTTTGCCACAAACTGTACAAGTGTAGGGCGTCTCCCCTGTATGAATCCTCATGTGTGTTTTCAGCTTACTCGAGTTAACGAAGCCTTTTTCGCAAACCGTACAAGTAAACGGTTTTTCCCCCGTATGAACCATCATGTGGGTTTTCAGGTGGTCGCGTCGAGCGAACCCTTTGCCGCAAACCGTGCAACCGAAGGGCCGTTCCGCCGTGTGCAGCCTCATGTGTTGTTGCAGATGGTCTTTTCGGGCGCAGCCTTTCCCGCAGACCTCGCAGGTGTACGGCTTCTCCAGCGTGTGGCACCTCATGTGCGTCTTCAGGTCACACTTGTCGACGCAGCCTCGGCCACAAACCTCACAGCTAAAGGGCCTTTTTTCCCCCGTGTGAGTCCTCATGTGTCTCCTGAGATTGCTCACCGAGCAAAAGCCTTTGCCGCAAACGGTACACTGTATATTAAAGGGAGTTTCTCCCGTGTGAACCCTCATGTGTCTTTTCATGTCGTTCCTCTGACTGAAGCCTCTCTCGCACACGTCACAAGTGAAGGGTTTCTCCCCCGTGTGAGACCTCATGTGTCGCTCCAGAAAAGCCGGTTTCGTCCATCCTTTGCCGCACGTTTTGCAAGTATACGGCTTCTGTCCGTCGTGAAGCCTCGCGTGCCTCTTCAGGCTCGCCCTTTGGGTAAATATTTCGTCGCAATCCGTACAACTAAAGGTCTTCTTCTTCCCTTTCGCGGGGGAAGGTTCTTTCGACAATTTCGCGTCTCGGCGGGACGGCTTTCTGCTGCGGAGTGCTTTGGCGTTTTGTGTCGCGCGCGTTGATGATTTCACGTCGGCGTTTGCGTCCGGCGTCTGGTCTAGGGTTAGGGTGAGGTTTAAGTTCTTCCACTCGTCGCTGTCTTCAGTCTCCGATTCAGAGCAGTGTGAAGAGGAGAGGAGACAGTCGTCATCACCTCCACTGTCCTCTACTAGGGTGGGGCAACAACAAAAAAAAATGTTATGCTAATACAGTGGTTTTCAACCTTTTTTTTTTATTCCAGGGCCCACCATTTATTCAGCATTTGAGCCACGGACCACTATTTGAGGACATTTTAGTCTCATGCACAGAACCCAAAACTAAAGATTCCTTTTGTTTCTCTCCATGACCATTAATCTTCTAGTTGTAGATTTGGACTAATTCACATGAATATTTTAAGAAGAGTGTAAAAATGAAACCAAATGGACCGCAAGGGTCCATTTGGTTTCATTTTTACGTTCTCAAGAGTTACATCTGGTTAAACAACTTAGCCTGGGGACCACCTGGAACCCTCTCAGGGACCACTGGTGGTCCCCGGACCACTTGTTGAAAACCCCTGTGCTAATATATTGCAATTCTTAACACTTTCACTGCTTTAGGCATTGCCCTAAAAAATATACACTTTGGCGCCCCTAGTGGTCACAAAAACCACTAGTGATACTGTTAATGCCATGATAGTGCAGTCTCAGACTCAGAGCAGGGTGAAGAGGAGAGCCCTCCACAGTCCTCTACTAGGGTGGGGCAACAAAAAAAATCGTTATGCTAATATATTGTAATTCTTGAAGAAGAATTCTACAAGAAAAGTTTTTTTTTTATCTTTATTTGCTTTTTTTTTTTTTTTTTTTTTTTTTTTTTAATGGTCCTATTTTGTGGTGCTATTTTTATGGCTGTTTCCCCTACCCCAAAATAAGCTTATAATGGGGCTAAGGGGTGTTGTTCAAGTTCACCTATATACAGTACATCACTCCATTTTTTTTTTGGCTATATATTGTCTCTCCACCATGTCAGTAGTGAGTTAACACTCACACTTTCACTTTTGGCTCAGCAGTGATCCAGCTGTCTCAAAAGCGGAGGGGCGTGGCACATGGTTTACGGCTGAACCACTGCTGAACCAAAAGTGAAAGTGAAAGTGTGAGTGTTAACACACTACTGACATGGTGGAGACACAATATATAGCAAAAAAATGCATTTTGGAGCGATGTGTATAGGTGAACATGAACAACACCTCTTAGCCCCATTATAAGTTTATTTTGGGATACGGGAAACAGCCATAAAGGAGTGTTTCACTTAAAAAAAAAAAATAACTGCAAATAAAGATCACCAGAACACCAGAACAGTGGCCTTGTGGTTAGAGTATCCGCCCTGGAACTGGGAGGCCGGGGTTCGATTCCCGGTCGGGTCATACCAAAGACTGTAAAAATGGGACCCAATGCCTCCCTGCTTGGCACTCAGCATCAAAGGGATGGATTGGGACCCAATGCCTCCCTGCTTGGCACTCAGCATCAAAGGGATGGATTGGGACCCAATGCCTCCCTGCTTGGCACTCAGCATCAAAGGGATGAATTGGGACCCAATGCCTCCCTGCTTGGCACTCAGCATCAAAGGGATGGATTGGGACCCAATGCCTCCCTGCTTGGCACTCAGCATCAAAGGGATGGATTGGGACCCAATGCCTCCCTGCTTGGCACTCAGCATCAAAGGGATGGATTGGGGGGCAAAATCAGCTAATGATTCCTGAGCGCAGCAAGCTGCAGCTCACCGCTCCAAGTGATGGGTCAAAAGCGGAGAACCAATTTCACTGCGGTAACGTAGTGACAAATCATGCGACTTTAACTTTGATAAAAAAAAAAAAAAAAAAAAACTTTTGGTGCGGAATTTAATGCCATGATAATAATAATATCAAATCAGCAGGTTCAAAATCGATTTTATGATATTTAATGTAGGCCTACTGAATTGTTTTAAAGGGGAATTTCACCCATTTTACTGTACTGTACTGTACTGTTGTTGGACATGATAAAAAAGACCCCCCACCCCCATTCTGTGTTCCCTAAAACGGAGGTCTGAAATAAATCATTAACATGGTGAAACACAACTTGATGACATCATCAAAGTGTGTGTTTTTTGTTAATGATTTGTCTTTTAGGAGCTTTTTTTCTGAGGGCGTACAAATGGAACCAAATGTGCATGCTCTCAGAAAAAATCTTGAAAATGGGTGAAATTCCCCTTTTAAAATGCTCTAGTATAATAAAAGCACAGTCATTTATGGGGAAAAATGTGATATATCAATATATCAAATCAAATCGCAGCATAATTAAAATTCGCTATATAAATCGATTCAGAAGCCTAAATATTGATATCGTATCGTATTGTGAGGTAAGTGAATCGTCACTCCTCTATCCTCTACATGGCTCTGTGTTTTCATCTGTCCGGAGCGCGATGTTTCAGTTGCCACCCGAAATAAAGCAGCGGGGTTGGGAAGGAGCGCTTGTTTTATCTGCCGGCTACTACTAGTAGGGCGGGGCGAAGCATAGTTTTACTGAGGTTATGTTTAGGGTTAGTTACCGCATAAAGCAGGGGTTTTCAACCTTTTTGGCTCCAGGGACCACCATTTATTCAGCATTTGAGCCACGGACCACCATTTGATGACATTTTAGCCCCAAAGACCTAAAACTAAAGAATTCTTTTGGTTTTGTTCACAATTCCAAGCTGGATTTTCCAAACAAAACAGGTGTAGACTGCTTAATTAAATAGTGCTAATTCAGATGATGAATATTTTAACTCTCTTGAGAGTGTGAAAATGAAACCAAATGGACCCGCAAGGGTCCATTTGGTTTCATTTTTACATTCTCAAGAGTTACAACTGGTTAACCAAACTTTCCATCATTTAGCCTGGGGACCACCTGGAACCCTCTCAAGGACCACTGGTGGTCCCTGGACCACCAGTCTAACCCTAACCGTAGCCCAACCCTAACCCTAAACATAACCTCAGTAAAACTAGGCTATGCCTAAAAGAACAAACAAAACCCTACCTAAAGTCTGGAATACTTTAAACCCAAATTAATAGTGAGGAATAGATCAACGAACATCGTGATTGGGATAAAACAAAACATAACAGTGTCCACAAAAAAAAAAAAAAAAAAAAAAAAAAAAAAACGTTGTCTATCTAATCACATGTAACAAATGTAATCTACAATATGTAGGGGAAACCAGAAACACAATAGCATACAGACTGAACCAACATACTGTAGATATAACATAAAACATGCCAAGGAGATGCCGCTAATAGTACAGCATTTTATGGGACATGGAATTGAGGGAATGGAAGTGTGTGGACTAGAATGTGACCAAACGTGGACAGAAGGAGAGAGGAAGTTTGCAGAAAAACAATGGATTTTAAAACAATACAAGAATTAATAATTAATTAATACAATGTTTCCACAGGCCTTAAACCACTATGAAAGATAATTAAGATTATTTATCTCAGACATAGATAGACTCTTCTTCCAACAAAGATGGTGAATGCCAACATTCTCTGTATTGTACTCATTCAGTAGATAATGTTGTAAGATACAAAACACTGAAGTCTTAGACCACAAACCTAAACCTAACCTCAGTAAAACTATGCCTAAACCGAACCTAACCCTAACCATAACCTCAGTAAAACTTGCTTCGCCCCGCCCTGCTAGTAGTAGCTGGCATGGTAAAACAAGCGCTCCTTCCCAACCCTGCTGCTTTATTTCGGGTGGCAACTGAAAAATCACGTCCTGAGCTGCTGGCTAGAGCAGGGGTTTTTAACAGGTGGTCCGTGGACCACCAGTGGTACCTGAGAGGATTCCAGGTGGTCCCCAGGCTAAATGATGTAAAGTTGGTTTTCCAGATGTAACTCTGAGAGCGTAAAAATGAAACCAAATGGACCCTTGCGGGTCCATTTGGTTTCATGTTTACACTCTCAAGAGTTAAAATATGTGAATTAGCCCAAGTCTAGAGAGTGTAGAAGATTAATGGTCATTTTGATCTGTATGTTGGACTGTTTGGTTTCCCCAAATCCAGCCTGGAATTGTGGACAAAAACAAAATAAATCTTTAGTTTTGGGGTCTACATGTGGGGCTAAAATGTCATCAAATGGTGGTCCTCCGTGGCTCAAATTTTGAATAAATGGTGGGCCCTGGTATGAAAAAAGGTTGAAAACCCCTGAACTAGAGGCTGTGTCTCTGGTTTCATCATCATCACCTTCGCTCTTCACTTCCAGTAACGTCTGAGTCGATGCGTCAGTCTGCTCCTCCAGGACCACCTGATGGACCCCCGAATGACCGCTTGGGGACCCCTCCTGACCGCTTGGGGACCCCTCCTGACCGCTTGGGGACCCCTCCTGACCGCTTGGGGACCCCTCCTGACCGCTTGGGGACCCCTCCTGACCGCTAGGGGACCCCTCCTCATCCTCCTCATCCTCCTCCTCTTCTTCAGAGAGTAAAAGTAAAAAGTGAGAAAAGATGTTTGTTTGACGTTATTTTTAAATCAGATGTTTCAAATGATAAGCCCATGATGTATTAGACTAAATATCTAAAATTAGACTAAATATCCAAAACCACATATTGCATGAATAAATACCCCAGTGTTGAAAGCGATCCCTGCATAATGAGATAAATATGGCTAATACATTATACTTGCCCTCTATAACTACAATTGAACATTTAAAACACATAGAATAAGCTCTTCAGTTAAAAATAGTTAAATAGTTAATGTTTTTTATCCCATGGTGGCCGCCATTTTACTAGCCTGTCACATGACCTGTCACTGTGATGACGTCACAGTAGATCTGTTGTATAGATTAGAACATAGTATGGAACGGTAGATGATTATACAGGATTATAACATAAAACATCAAAGTATACCTTAGAGATGTTGTGTATGTGGACATGATAAAAAAAAAAGTTCCCCCCAATTCTGTATTTCCTAAAAATGGAGGTCTGAAAAAAGCATTAACGTGGTGAAATACATCTGATGACATCATCAAGATGCACTGTATTTCACGTCATGTTAATGATTTTTCTTTCAGACGCCTTTTCCTGAGAGGGTACAAATGGAACCAAATGGCCCCGCTAGGGTCCATTTGGTTCACATTTGGACCCTCTCTGGGAAATTTTGATAATGGGCGGAATTCCCCTTTAAGACATTATTTATGCCATAACTTGAAAATAGCTGAGTCACTAAATGAGTAAAAACTGCAAATACAAAATGTTTTGTGCGTTTTTTTTTTTTTTTTTTTTTTTTTACTGATTCCACCCAACACAGAGGCACTGATGCACTCCCCCCCCCCCCCCAAAATGAGCGTCTCAACAAGATCTACACATCAAACATGTAATCATCCATTTCAAGGCCCCTGGAAAGTGGAAGCTTTGAAATAGTGGTGATGATGTTACTGACTGCAATAAAGTGTCATGCATTTAAAATGAGAAATAGAGGTAAGGGCAGGGGTGTAGTGGAGGGGGGACGCGGGGGGGCGCGGGGGGACGGCGTCCCTCCACTTCTCTAAAATATTTTTGGGGCAAAAGGAAAAAAAAACATTAGCATGGTGAAATACATCTTGATGACATCATCAAGATGTATTTCACCATGTTAATGAGTTTCCTTTTTTCTGAGAGTGTACTAATGGAACCAAATGGACCCGCTAGGGTCCATTTGGTTCACATTTGTACACTCTCATTTTCCTCACAGACTTTTCAAAAATGCTTACTAAAAAACACGATTGCGCCGCGGACAAAGCCAACTCGGGTCGTGACAAATCATGACAACAAACACAATATCGTCATATAATATATAATTAGGAAGAAGTAGAAAACGGCATGATACAAGAGTTTTTGTTTCGTGTTTCATCTTAGAAATCATTTGATTGTCCCAAAAGATTGTGTGTGTCATCATGATTTGTAACGACTCGAGTTGGCTTTGTCCGTGGCGTAATCTTCTTTATATGAATTATTTTCGAAAAGTCTATGAGAAAAATGAAAGGGGAATCTGTTTCTGGAACAGGGGCGGTGACGTCACTGCGCAGGTCTATACAGTGTTTACGAATAATGCATTTAAAATGGAAAATAGAGGTAAGGGGGAGAATTGGAAGGGTTTCTTGTATATGCTACTACTGACATTGGAAAACAAACTATTTGGTTTGAGTTGAGAGTTCTATATTTTAGGAATTATTTGCAATTATTTGAACCACTACTACTGCTACTAACTAACTACAGCTGTGTCACCACTAAACCAACAGCATTTCATCATTGAAAACAGAAAACTCTCTGAGTCAGACCTTTAGCTTTATGCATGCTGCGTGTCTGTTGCAACTTCAACAACAACTGATGTTATTATTGATGCTTTACTAATAAAGGTCCTAAACCGATTTTTTTTTCCCCCTGCCCCCAATTGAGAAATGTTACATCCGCCCCAGTCACTGTTACCTTTTGTTGGGTGGGTGTGTGTGTGTGTGTGTGTGTGGGGGGGGGGGGGGACGGGGGGGGGGGGGGGGGGGGCACTCAAGGACACTCGAGCTCAGGGGCCCTGCCCTGGGCCCCTGGATTAATCCTGCCCTGAGTCTTTTATCTACTGTAGGCTACAACACGAAAATTACAGAGAAAGTGGTTAGTTACTGTACAATACTAAAATAACAAAATACTTTACAATTATGAAACTGTTGGCATGTTGCATATGCATAAATAGCTCTTATTTGCGCCGCTCACGTTGAAAGGAATGTATTTATTTTGAAGTATTTCCAACTGCAGTGTCTCTTTCTCCCTGTAATGTTCAGGCTGCAGGAACAGCAGCTCAACAGCAGCTCGAGCCGAGCGCTCAGTTCATTTTCTGACCCCTCAATGTCGCTGCTCTTCTACTAGATGGCTGTGGGTGCTGGTGGGGTTTCCTAGTTACTGTACACAGTGTCCAGCGACAACTCCAACAACAGAGGAGCAGACTGTGGCTCAGACATACAGCTACATACCTTCGGTGTGCAGAGTGAATCCGTGCAGTGTCTCCATCTCTCTCTGGAACAGATCGCACACGAACCGAGCGGCGGCAAGGAGACGCTGCGACACCAGAACTCTGAACTGGAGCTGCTGCTGTGGGGCCAAATCACACAGGATCTTCTCTCCCACAGACTCCATGTGTTCATTCACCGACAGACGCACAGACTGCATCATCTCACACACTTCACCTCGTTTAGGAGACATGTTTCTAGCATTCCTTCCTCGGTCCTCTCGTCACCAAAACAAACGCCTCGGCTGAGGAAGGAGGAGTGTGTATGAATGCATGCAAGGAGGAAACCAGAAACCGTTAGCCAACAGGATGCTAAAAGCACCAGTGTCAAGCCATCAAGGATTTTTTTTATCAATGATTTCACTTCCGGTGACGTCATCCTTCAGAATAAAAGTACTCGCTAAATTAAACAAAAAATATTAATTTCCACAGTAACGCGTGGATATGTCCCAACATTTGCCTCGTAGCAGCGTTTTTTGTCCCGTGCTCACTCTGGGTCCAGAAATGGCACTTTTGTCATGCGTGCCGCCACTAAAAGGCCCGGTGCTCGGAATTTTACCCGTCTCCTTCTTAGCGAACAGTGGCATGTTGTAGGGGACATCTCCCCGCACGCGTGGATATGTCCCAACATTTGCCTCGTAGCAGCGTTTTTTGTCCCGTGCTCACTCTGGGTCCAGAAATGGCACTTTTTGCATGCGTGCCGCCACTAAAAGGCCCGGTGCTCGGAATTTTACCCGTCTCCTTCTTAGCGAACAGTGGCATGTTGTAGGGGACATCTCCCCGCACGCGTGGATATGTCCCAACATTTGCCTCGTAGCAGCGTTTTTTGTCCCGTACTCACTCTGGGTCCAGAAATGGCACTTTTTGCATGCGTGCCGCCACTAAAAGGCCCGGTGCTCGGAATTTTACCCGTCTCCTTCTTAGCGGACAGTGGCATGTTGTAGGGGACATCTCCCCGCACGCGTGGATATGTCCCAACATTTGCCTCGTAGCAGCGTTTTTTGTCCAGTGCCCACTCTGGGCCCAGAAATGGCACTTTTTGCATGCGTGCCGCCACTAAAAGATTTGGATTGAAAAAATTAGATTTGGCCTCTATTAACAATAAGCATGCCAAATAATTAACACCTATTCACCCTAACTTGAGAAAAACGCCCAACATTCATACACAGATTCTATGTAGGCCTAGTATTCAAATTAGCTGTTAATGGCCGATCTACATTTGCAGAGTCATTGATGGCCTAACCCCCCTCATAACCCCTAAATTCCACCCTAATAGTGGGCTATTTTCTACCTTTACCATGTAACAAGTAAAGTAACTGTTATTTTTAATGATTATTATTAATATTATTATTACCCATATATGAATATATTGTCACACACACACACACACACACACACACACACACACACACACACACACACACACACACACACACACACACACACACACACACACACTTTTCAATTCATGGATTGCAATTCAAATATAGCAAAACAGCTTATCTAGATTGGCTATTGTAGGTCAGACCAGTGTGTGAGTGTGGAAATATAGGTGAAATATAGAGCCTTGCTTGCAGTGTTAAAAAACAATAATCGGGGACAATTTTCTTTTTTTTTTTTTTTTTTTTTTCTTTTTTTTTTTAGGACAAACAAGTACTCTAATATATACCGTTTCAACTCTCGTATCATAAACACTATGTTTTCAGAGTTTATTTACAGGCACAGATTAATTACGACGTCTTGATCTTATTCTGAAGTCTTTAGCGCTTAGACACGCCCGGTTACGCCCACTGCGGAAGTAAACAGGAAATAAAATCCTTGATGGCTTGACGCTGCTCCAAAAAGCAAAACCACAACATTGAGCACACGTTTCCGGGGACGGCGTGCGTCCTTGGTGCCACCTGGTGGTGTTGATGCGTCATGGCTAGACTTAGGCATATAGCAGTGGTTTTCAACCTTTTTGACATCAGGGCCCACTATTTATTTATTCATAATTTGAGCCACGGAGGAGGACCACCATTTGATGACGTTTTAGCTCCACAGAGCCCAAAACTAAAGATTTATTTTATCTTGTCCAAAATTCCAGACTTGATTCAGGAAACCAAACAGTCCAACATACAGATCAAAATGACCATTACATTCTCTAGTTGTGTAGACTTGGGATAATTCACATGGTGAATATTTTTTAGCTCTTTGAGAGTGTAAACATGAAACCAAATGGACCCACAAGGGTCCATTTGGTTTCATGTTTACGCTCTCAAGAGTTACATCTGGTTAACCAACTTTTACACCATTTAGCTGGGGACTACCTGGACCTCTCTCAACCACTGTTGGTCCCCGGAC
The DNA here is from genome assembly GCA_039105355.1 of Benthosema pterotum. Lineage (NCBI taxonomy): Eukaryota > Metazoa > Chordata > Actinopteri > Myctophiformes > Myctophidae > Benthosema > Benthosema pterotum. The sequence continues at coordinate 44,151,016 of CM076986.1, read as the reverse complement.
CACTGATGAAAACCACTTTCACTGAGTGGGCAGGATTACACATTTGGGTGGGCTCTGCCCACTCCTGCCCCCCCTCTAGATCCGGCCCTGGCTAGACTCAATGTGAGTTTGAACTTTGAACCTATGACCCATGAGGGAAAACTCCCATACCTTATTCCAGTGGTTTTCAACCATTTTTAATACCAGGGCCCACTATTTTGTTGGAATTTGAGTCACGGACCACCATTTGATGAGGTTTTCACCCCACAGACCCAAACCTAAAGATTTATTTTGCTTTTGTCCACAATTCCAGGCTGGATTTGGGGAACAAAACAGTCAAACATACAGATCAAAATGACCATTAATCTTCTACATTCTTTGGTTGTGTGGACTTAATTGGGCTAATTCAGATGATGAATATTTTAACTCTTGAGGGTGTAAAAATGAAAGCAAATGGACCCACAAGGGTCCATTTGGTTTCATCTTTACGCTCTCAAAGAGTTACATCTGGTTAACCAGCTGCCTCCACCAGGGTGGCCTGGCAAAGGCAAAATTGTCCCGGTGGGAAAATATGTGCCAATCCGGGCAGCAGCGAGATTAGTCAACTGTGACATAAGAATATTGGCCATTGGAATACAAGCACCCTAAGGACTATGGTCTGTACCATATGGGGAAAAACACTTCATATTTGATAAGTGGCACGTTTCATACAAGCCACTTTACAACAAAAATATTCTTATAAAATTATTATTCTTATTCTATTCACTTTACCAAATAAATACTATGGATCGAATATTAACTAAATATTCTCTTATATGAAAAGTGCCACTTTCAAGAGTTTGCATTTTTTCCCCATATGGGATATCCAGACCCATACATGGTCTGTCCATGTAAACAGAGATGCTACATTTAAACAGATGATACAGACAGGACAGTAGGTTCTCTTTCTTCTGCATAATTTGTACTGCAGAGGCAGATAATTAATGCTGTTTGTTTATTTAAAAAATATATGCATGTTATAACATGTATAAAACAATGCAATATGTATCATAACTCTGTTCTCACACACACACGGTATATATATATATATATATATATATATATATATATATATATATTATATATATATATATATATATATATATATATATATATATATATATTATATATATATATATATATATATATATATATATATATATATATATATATAGTATGTAACACTGAACCCCCCCCCCCCCCATGGTAATTTTACAAGCAGTCAGTCAGAGCTACATCATTTTAAATAGAAGCACTTTAATTTGAAATATCTTGGGTTGTTTTGCATGGCATCGTGTTTGGTGGGACAGACTGGGTATTTCCACTTACTGTAAATGCCAGAGTGCAGTATATTGCTATGGGTCAGGAGGTACACAAGATTCGATACAGTACCAACATACCCATGCACTTATCTAATTACTTTCTAAATGTTAATGAAGTCCATTCCTACAACACCAGAGGGAGCTCAACAAACCATGTGCAGCCCAGATACAGCTCAAACAAGGGTCTAAACTCATTTCGCTTCTCTGCCACCAAAATGTGGAACGCCCTACCAACAGGCATGAAAAGACATGCAAATCCCTTGACCCCTTCAAAACATCTCTCAAAGAGCACATACAGCTAGCTCCAATCTAAAACTGCCCCCCATGAAACCTAGTACCACCCCCACCCCTTTTATTTTTTTACCTGTTTTACATTTTTTTCTTAGTTGTTTTTAGCTTCCATAATTGTATATATGTATTCTAACCTGTACATGTAGATTTCATCTTTGTACATCTTGTCTTTGTACGTGTCGATTTCATTTTTGTACGATTCTAACTTTTTTTCTTTTCTGGTATTGTATACATGGAACCCGAACAGAAATAAGACCTCAAGGTCTTTATTCAATGTCTTTCCTTTTGGATCAATACTATGTTTTGACTGTACCTTGTAGCCTACCATTGTCACATTTTACTGACTAATAAAATATATTAATCAATCAAAGACTCAGAGCCCCCACCACACACAGATAAAATGGACATTTTGGCCAGAACGCAGTCGTTTTTTCACCAAAGGAAAAAATATTCCCTATGAAGGTTTTCTCTTAATTTGGTAGAGGGAGCAAATCCTGGTTGTTTTTCTGGTGAAAAACAATCAATGATAAACTCCTGAGATGAGATGGACCGAGATGGAATTTGCTATTTCGCTGTAATTTCATTAGTCATAAAATGTGCCACTACAAGACACTAGACTGTATTTGCACAATAATTCCTGTCTTGACCTTGACCTGTTTTATTTCATTGCCTGTATTAAAGCAGTGCTATATAAATATAGTTTACTAATCATCCCAGAATGGACTGAATAACTTCTCACACTCATAGAATATTATTGTATAAATCTATTTAGTTTAGTGAGTTTAGTTATGTTGTGATTCAGTGATAATAATATGGTTTAAGTCTTTGACAGATCATCAGTAAAGCTAGGCTCCCATTAGGATCAATAGTAACTAAATAATTTATAGAAAATCCTCTGTTGTGAATTTGTGCAAATGAATGAGATCCAAAGACAGCTTAAGGTTTCTACTTTAAGGGAAAAAATAAAATGATTTGATGTGTTTCAGTTTTTTTGTTTCCTGTTTCCAGAGCTCATTCAGAGATAAATGCATTTAAAGTTATATCATATCAAAGTATATACTGTATCATTTATCAGTTACAGTTATAAGTGTGTGAGGTGTTTTCTGGGTTTTGTAGTCCAATCACCACTTAAAGGACTACATGAGGAGGTGTGTGCGGTGAGTTAATGAACTAAACAAAACCTAAAACGACTTTTGGAGTGATAAGCAGACAACAGAATGATCAATAACTCCAAAAGTTGTGGTAAAACTATTAAGGAGTTAATGTCCAACAGGGGGAGCCAGCGAAATCAGCCCGTTTGTGAAAACGGTCGCCCGTTCGTGAAAACGGTCATGTGAAAACGGTCCCCCGTTCGTGAAAACGGTCACGTGAAAACGGTCGCCCGTTCGTGAAAACGGTCACGTGAAAACGGGCGCCCGTTTGTGAAACAGGCACCCTATTATCTTGACAACTGCAGAAGTTAAATAATTACTTATTTTCTATAATTTGTCATCAAATTATTTATTCAGGAGTGATTTTATTTTCCAAGTTGATTTCATAATTATGGAAATCAAGGGTTGATTTCATATGAAGTAATATATTAACAAGGTAAAGTAATATTCCCAACACTGCCCAAACGGTCGCCCGTTTTCAAAAAAAAAAAAAAAAAAAAAAAAAAAAAAACGGGCTCCCGCGCTCGCGGGCGCAAATTGATTTCGCCCCTGCTGCCGACAGGGCTGGACTGGGACAAAAATTCGGCCCGGTCATTTTAGGCGTGAATTTGTCCCAGACCGGCCACCACAAACAGCATGCAGATAGCCCTGCTCTGTCAGCACACACACACACACACACACACACACACACACACACACACACACACACACACACACACACACACACACACACACACACACACACACACACACACACACACACACACACACACACACACACACACACACACACACAAAAACCCCAAAATAATCAAAATAATGATACAAATGATACTCTCACAAGAATGATGGTAGCAAAAGAATTACGGTAGTTTGTCACTCACTGGTACAGGGATAATACAGGCCTGAATTATTAATTTTAGCGCCCCCTAGTGGCCCCCTATGGTCGCGGCCCACCGGGAGAGCTCCCGGTACTCCCTATGGCCAGTCCGACCCTGATGTCCAATGATAATATGGGTCAACCCTTTCAGGGTTAAACCAGTTCTTCAGAAACCTTAGGTCAGGCCTAAATGGGTAAGACACAGGATGTCAATCCTCCTGGACTGAGGCCTGACATCAAACATTACAGTCAATGATTATTAACATTTATTAACACAATGTACAGTAGATATGATTTATATACATGTAACATTCAACATAACAGTTACATTTTTCTTTTATGCATGTTGTTTACACTACATTTCATAGTTGAAATCAAATACAACCATAAAAGTCATTAAATTGTCACCGAGACCCCCGAGGGTCTCAGATGACCCTAACAGTGACCCCAGATGACCCTAACAGTGACCCCAGATGGCCCCAACAGTGACCCCAGATGGCCCCAACAGTGACCCCAGATGACCCCAACAGTGACCCCAGATGACCCTAACAGTGACCCCAGATGCCCCTAACAGTGACCTCATCACTACACTTGCTCCTGATTAGTCTGGTTGCCCAAAGGGCAACCAGACTATTGTAATTGTAACACTTTATTATTTTCTCCTGTAAACTTAGTTTGGCACCCTGCTCCTCCCACAGTTTTGACTGTACACACTTGAGCCATATATCAAACTGACCAGAAAAAATCAGAATCATGTGCTTGTATTTTGCTAAGAGCTATGTCTTATAGTTGATTTTATATTAATAAATTTGTGGAATATTTTTCCCCATTGAAATGAATGGGAAAGCGCCAAAACTCAAGTTCAACGATTTTTCCCTCTGAGACTATAAGGGCTAGGGTTACAAAACTTGGTGAGTTGGTTGGACATATTTTTAAAAATTATGTAATTTTAAAAGTTTATCGGCCGACCTCATGGTGGCGCTATAACAGCCCACTTTACGTTTTGGCCCATAACTCTTGAATCTTGTAGGTCGTAAATTTAAAATTCTTTTTTCCCAGCATTCCTTGGGTCATGATGCCACGCCCATTTCCGCTGGTAAAGATTTTCCGCCATTTTGAATTTTGTCGAAAACACACTTTTTGCCCCTATTCCTACATATTTTGGTCAATTCTCACAAAAATTGGCACATATGCTCTCTGGACCTATCCGATAAAAGTGACCAGACAGATTATTGATTAAGCGTATCGTTTGCCCGTGATTGGCTTCCAAATTTAGTCGGAGGGGCCTATTTCACAAATAAGTGCCACAAATCATTTACCAAATGTCCAAACCTCCCCAAATTTGAATCGCACGTAGTGGGTGGTGACACCAACAGGGAGCCAAAATATTTTATTGGTTGGCCTCATGGTGGCGCTATAACAGCCCACTTTACATTTTGGCCCATAACTCTTGAACCGTAGGTCATAAATTCAAAATTATTTTTCCCAGCATGCCTTGGGTCATGTTGCATTTCTCCACGTAGGCCACGCTCATGTCCGCCAGTAATGATTTTCCGCCATTTTGAATTATCACCAAAACACACTCTTTGCCCCTATTCCTACATATTTTGTTCAACTCTCGCAAAATTTGGCACACATGCTCAATGGACCTATCCAATTAAAATGACAAAACAGAATGTTGATTATGCGTATCGTTCGGCCGTAATTGGCTTCCAAAGTTAGTGGGAGGGGCCTATTTCACAAAAAATGCAACAAATCATTCACCAAATGTCCAAACCTCCCCAAATTTGAATCACATGTTGTGAGTAGTGGCACCAACGGGGAGCCAAAATTATTTCCATTTTCATCCATAGGGGGCGCCACAAAAGCGCAAAGTGTAACCATTGCAAAAACATGATTTGGGCCATATAAAATCAAATTCCCTCCCAATTCCTTCCACATGATCACATGAGTGAATTGAATAGTCGACATCATAACCGACTGCCAAAATGAGTGCAAGGGGCTGAAACAAGCGACTGCGGCAACCACACTTTGCAATTTTTAAAAATTGCAGTATTTCTAGTTTATATTATGATACATTTTCTGTCTGTCCTCACAGCCTGTCTGTCTGTCCTCACAGCCTGTCTGTCTGTCTGTCTGTCCTCACACAGAGACACAGAGGAGCCTTCAAACCACAACCTGAACCCAGCATATAGAGGTTTAGTGAATGAGGTCTGGACAGTGTACAGATGAGACAGAGTGTCCTCTAACACTCTGTAGAAGGACAGAGTCCCAGCAGGACGGTCCACATAAAATGCTACTCTGTTGGAGCCAGAGGGATTGATAGGAAGGTAAGTGGTCTTACTATTGTGTGTGACATAGTAAAAACTATCACTACAGAACAGACTCCAGGAGTGTTTATTCTCTCCAAGCACACAGTCCTCACCCTCTCCTTTCCTACTGATGTCTCTGTCAGTCACTCCTATCAGAACCGTTCCACTGAACTGAACCTCACTGTAGCAGCGTTCATCCAGACTCTCTGAACTCAGAACCTGAGGACAGTAATCAAACCTGTCAGGATGATCAGGATATGAATGATCCCGACCATCCCATGTCACCTTTGTGTTGTTCTCAGACAGAGAGAGTTTTCTGCTTGCTGTGTTTGTGTCCAGTGTGAGACGCTGGAAATCTGATGAGAAAAACAATACAGTAAAAACATTAAATACATCATTCACTGAATGATATGAACACACACACACACACACACACACACACACACACACACACACACACACACACACACACACACACACACACAGCAACTTGCTGTGAGTGTGAAGATCTGATATTTTAGTCACATTTAGTGTAGAAGTTAAAGGAGGATCAGAGGATCAAAAACAGTTAAAACTGTTTTTGAAGATGAACCTCCGCCCAGGTAAGGACACACAGGACCCCCAACCCCCCGACTGGGACAGGTGTGTATAACACCCTTTAGTACATGTGTGAGTATTTTATGTGAAATGTACAGGTTTTGTATGTGAATGCAGTGATCCACATAGAACTGGATTAAGTCACTGTACTGTCAGACTGTTATACTGACATGATAATGATGAGGCAGATCTGATAATAGGCAGTGCTGGTCCCGTTACTTTAAAAAAGTAATTAGTTATAGTTACTCACTACTTCTTCCAAAAAGTAACTGAGTTAGTTACCCAGTTACTCTAAAATAAAAGTAATTAATTACCAAGAAAGTAACTATTTCCGTTACTTTAGTTTGTTTTTGTTTTTGTTTGTTGTTGACTTTAAGACTCAGACTCAGTTATATCTCAGATTCAAATTATGGATAATAACAATACAACTACCCTTTTAATCATGTATTAGCAATAACAAATGAATAGGCCTATGCCTTGTTATTTTTTACAGGGAAAAACAGTTACCCTATGGGCCTATGCTATATCGCATGGAGCAGGGAAGAGGGGGGAGGGGCCAGGATTTGGCTGTGTTAACTTGCGACAGGGAAACAGAAAAAAAAAGTTTAGTACACAGCGATGCATTTGATCTTTGCATGAGGATTTAATTGGAGTTCCTACCTACAGCCATGGAGAATTCGCTTAGGACTTTTCTGAGGAAATTACTTTTAAAAGCCATGCACGATTGGAGAGGAGAGTAGGACATTATGACATCAGGTAGGAGGCAGAGCTACTGTGTGTGTGTGTGTGTGTGTGTGTGTGTGTGTGTGTCGCTCTCTCTCTCTGTCTCTCTGTCTCTCTGTCTCTCTCTCTCTCTCTCTCTCTCTCTCTCTCTCCTCTCCCTCCCTCCCTCCCTCTCCCCCCTCTCTCTCTTTCTCTCCCTCCCTCTCCGTGTCTCTCTCTCTGCGCGCGGTGCACACAGAGTAAACGGAGATGGATTGTGTGCGTGCGCGCACACACACAGAGGGGACGTTGCGCTGCTGCGCAGCAGCACTGACCAGCAAAACATTTCCATGCGTATTGATTATGAAACTTATATCAAAGAACAATGTGCTTATGCCCCAATATACCCCAAGTCGAACTGAAAAGTCAAGTGCTTGTTTCTTCCATTCTTCTAGCTATCTTCCTTCATGATAGTAACGATCCGTATTCGACTGTCAGCAACGGCAACGCCGTTATAGATATGGGGAAAATAATTAGTTAGATTAGTCCGTTACTGAAAAAATAACGGCACTAGGCAACGCCGTTTATTTGAACTCCCCTGTTGTCCAGATGTGGAATATGTCATGCTCCAACTCAGACCTTTTTGGCTACCAAGGGAGTTCAGTACGGTGTTTTTTATTGGTGTCTATATACATCCAAGGGCGGATATAGACACTGCACTTAAAGAGCTCCACAAGGCCATCAGCGAGAGGGAAACTGCTCACCCAGAGGCTGCGGTGGTAGTTGCTGGAGATTTTAACAGGGCAAATCTGAAGAAGGTTCTCCCAAAATACCACCAGCATATCACCTGTAACACTAGGGCTGACAAAACTCTGGACCATTGTTATACCATCTTCCCTGGCGCTTACAAGTCCCTCCTCCGCCCTCCCTTCGGGAAATCAGACCACAGCGCCATCCAGCTACTCCCTGCATATAAGCAGAGGCTGAAGCGTGAGCCCATCAAGGAGAGGGAGGTTCAGATATGGTCGGACCAATCAGACTCTATGCTTCAGGACTGCTTTGACCATGTGGACTGGGAGATGTTCCAGGATGCTGCGGGGAACATTGATGAGTTCTCAGACACGGTCATGTGTTTCATTGGTAAATGCATAGATGACGTGGTTCCAGTTAAAACAATTAGGACCTATCCCAACGAGAAGCCCTGGATCAACAGTGAGGTCCGTGCCGCTCTTCTCGCACGGAATGCAGCCTTCAGATCTGGTGATCTGGGGGACACCCGTGCAGTGCTCCAAAGAACCATCAGGAGAGCGAAGAAGGAATACTCAGCCAAGTTGGAGGCCCAGTTTGAGAGCGGGGATATACGGACCACATGGCAGGGGCTTCGGACAATCACAGACTTCAGAGGCAGAGTCGGATGTGCAGAAAACCCCCCTGCCTCCCTCCCTGGCGAGCTGAACACCTTTTATGCTCGTTTTGAGCGTAACCCAGAGAGCCACATCCCCCCATTGCCTGCACCACCAACGGAAGCCAACCCTCTAACCATCTCGGAGGCTGATGTGCGCAGGACCTTCCAGCGAGTGAACACCCGGAAGGCCGCTGGTCCCGACGGCATTCCAGGTCGGGTGCTGAAGGCTTGTGCAGGCCAGCTGGCAGGAGTGTTCACAACCATCTTCAACCTGTCGCTCTCCCAAGCTGTGGTCCCGTCTGGCTTCAAGTCATCCATCGTGGTTCCGGTTCCCAAACACTCCAAGGTGGCGTGTCTGAACGACTGGAGACCAGTGGCCCTCACACCGATTGTGAGCAAATGCTTCGAAAAACTGGTGAGAGACTATATCTGCTCTGTGCTGCCGGTCACGTTGGACCCATGGCAGTTTGCGTATCGTCAGAATCGATCAACTGACGACGCAGTTGCCCTGGCGCTACATACTGCACTCACCCACCTGGACAAGGGTGGGAAGAGCAGATGTGTCCGTATGCTGTTTGTAGATTATAGCTCAGCTTTTAACACCATCATTCCCACCAGACTTGAGGTAAAGCTAAGGGATCTAGGACTGCACCCGGCTATGTGCAGCTGGATACTGGACTTTCTGTCAGAGCGCCGCCAGGTAGTCAGAATGGGGAGCATCACATCGGACTCTGTGACCCTCAACACGGGAGCTCCCCAGGGCTGCGTGTTGAGCCCTCTCCTCTATTCCCTGTACACTCACGACTGTATGGCCACACACAGCTCCAATGTCATCATCAAGTACGCTGATGATACCACAGTCATGGGACTCATTGACGACGATGACGAGACTGCCTATAGAGCTGAGGTTCACAGACTGACACAGTGGTGTCAGGAGAACAACCTCGCTCTAAATGTCAACAAAACCAAAGAGCTGGTTGTGGACTTTAGGAAGCAGGAGAGAACGCACACACCTATCTGCATAGATGGCATTGCAGTTGAACAGGTCAGTGACTTTAAATTTCTTGGGATACACATCTCAAAGGACCTGAAGTGGGCCACACACACCACAAAAGTTGTGAAAAAAGCGCAACAAAGACTCTATTGCCTACGACGGCTGAAGAAGTTTCGAGTGAGCCCCCGCATCCTCAGGGCTTTCTACAGCAGCACCATTGAAAGTGTCCTGTCAAGCGGGACCACCGCCTGGTTTGGGAGCTGCACTGCAGCAGAGCGCAGATCGCTGCAGAGAGTGGTGCGGACAGCGCAGCGCATTGTGGGAGGACAGCTCCCCTCTCTCCAGGATGTCCATGAGAAACGCTGTGTAGCTAAAGCAGAGAGCATTATAAGGGACATCTACCACCCAAGCCACAGCCTGTTTAAGCCACTGCTGCATCCTCGGCCTGGAAAACGGTTCCAGAGCATTAGGAGCAGTACCACCAGACTGCTGAACAGATGTCAACAGTGAGGCTGCTGAACGAGGTCTAGATAGAGACCACACATATAGATAGAGACTCCTTATTTATTTATTCTATTTATTTTTTATCTACATACGCATATGCAGACATTCCATGCACTTCTTCTTGTCTTCTTTTTTATCTTTTAGCTGCAATGATGAGCTTACACATAAAGTTTTTCACCCATGTTACTCGTAATATGATGTGACAATAAAGTTTGATTCTGATTCTGATTCTGATAAAGGGGAGGGGTTGATTCTGTTATGTCCAGCACTGATAATAGGTAATGGATTACTGAGGCTGTGTGTAATGTGGAAGATGGAATTGGTCAGTGGTCAGTGCAGGGCAGGGCAGGGCAGGGCAGGGCAGGGCAGGCAGCAGGCAGGCAGACAGACAGACTCACGTGTTGTAAGGAGTTGAGGTTTAAGGAGTTGAGGTTTAGTCCAGTGTTCTCCTCCATGATTCACACTGTAGGAAGTAGAACAACAATGAATCAGTAAAAACCTCTTAATGCTGCTTCATGTCTCACATCAGCCTGTTTTACTTTTATCACCACTAAACCCCTTATCCCTTAACTTCTTTGCCTTTTTAAACTATTAAAACTATTAAAAGTCTCAATATGGCCAGTCTACAAGCTCACAACGTGTCAATATTTGAAATATTCCAAAAAGTTTTTTTTTAAATAGTGAAAAATGGATAAGGGGTTTATCATGTCACGAACATGGAGCCCAATATTTACTAAAGACATTTTGTCATCATTCTCCCACAGACTCTGTCCAAACATCACACACATTGGTTCACCATATCTCTATGGTCATGAGATTATGACTTATCTCTCAGATGATTTTAATTTATAGAGATTTATAGAGCTTGTACAAAAGAAAGGTCATTAAAGACAGGGTATCGTGCTAATATCAACCTTTTGACAAAGTTGTGATAACATTCGAAAATGCAAACATATGGCTATATAAAGCCGTTTCAATGCTGTGTCAGGTCGGAGGACACTCTTCTGAAAAACCCCTCCCACCAGCTCGGAAAAGCCCGACCCAAAACAGCGCGTCACCAGTAGTACACTGCTGACGTCACACCCTAGGAACACATGTTAAAAACTCCTCGGAATTCCATTATTTTAGCGTCATGTTAATGAAGTAAATAAAAATCTTTTTTGGTTAGCATGACCAGGGACAGCTATACTAAGCACTCGAGATTTTTTGTAAATAATCCGCCAGCCGATTTTGCATTATCTACGGGGAAACACGGCTGTGCACGGCTCGCATTTCTACACAGGCTTGGGGGGCGTGTCTTTCTTGAGTCACTGTATCCAACCTCCAGGCTGGTTCCAGCGGGCCACGCTCGCTAGCCTGCCCATGAAGAGATTACGTCTCTTGGGCAGGCTAGTGAGTTTACTCGGTGTCGGTATGGGGGGGAAATAGACTATAATATAAAAAATAGCTCTTTAATGTGAGCACGGCGGGGAGTTATAATCAGTAATATTGTTATAACCAGAATTATTTCGACCAGATGTAAATCATATGGCATAGACAACACCATAATGACAGTCGTATTGCAGTATAAATAAAGCCTCTGTATAGCCTGGCTCAGCCCTGAATCAGCACCGTAAAAATACTACCTTATTTTTTCTTTGTGATTCAAGTAAATAATGAAGTGAGACGAGTGAAACAGAATGGCAGTCCGTTTCACTTCATTGAGGTATAGCCTCTGTATTCAACAATGAGAACAACCAACCATTATGTTAATTCTCCTGTTCATTACACTTATAGCCTTACAATCAGCCCATGATTGAGCGTCATTCGGAATCTGAATATTAGAAGAACATTAGTTAGTCTCTATAAAAGTATTATTGTCGCACCTCGATCGCAACGTGTGTGTGCGTGTGTGCGTATGCACCAACGCACATGTGATCTTGAAGATCATGACAACTAAGCAGCTGATCGCTGCCAAATATAATTTAATTGTATTGTATTTTGGTAGGCTATCCTACTACTACAATCGTACACATTTTGTATCCTAGATTTGTTATTATTCACATGCTTTCCACATGCCAAGGCCATCAAAATCATCCGGAGTAAAGTGGGCTCCACATATGGTTGACACGCCTGGTGTCCCCTTGATCCAGTCCGCTCTCTTGATCCGTGCAAAGCGGTCCCACTTCCGCGCAATCTTTTCATTTCTCGGCCACACATGAAAACTGATCTCCTCATACTTTGAAGAATTACTGCATCCCCCGATGACGCAACGCTTAGGCATCGTATTATACAATACAAAATACAGTTACACACAACAACACAACCACAACATCTGTCTCCGAGTCCCGACCTTCACCTACGTGCCGATAAGGTATGCTACTGTGGATAACTTTAGCCGGAAGCTGAGCTGCACGACCTGCTCGCCGAAGTTGGCCGAGCGAACTACTGCATACGTCACGCGATGGCGCGTTCGGCTATTTTCCCGAATGCAACACCTTTTCAGGGAAGCAGGGGGGGCTCTCAACTTCTTTCTTCAACTCTGCCTATATATTGTATTTTTTCTGAAACGACTTTTTTTCTGGACATCTTTAGGGGGTCATTGATAGATATGCGTCACTAGTTTTTAAAGGAAATATCCGTGATATCTACTCTTTAATGTGAAACATGCACAAATAAATAACCCCAAAAGTTTTAAAGCATCATGATACGGTAAATTACTGCAAGTGTTTAAACATTTTGCATTTATTTGGCTTAGTTATTTTACATGTTTATTATTTTCAAGTAATCCCATGCTGTAAATTCTGCTGCAATGCCGTTGTGCCGCACCAAGAAAAAAAAAATGCTCCATTGTAGAGGGGGCCTTTGGCTGGCAGCAGCCCAGGGGCTCATTATGTATTATAGTCTACTGACTGACACAGTCCTATAGTCTACTGACTGACACAGTCCTATAGTCTACTGACTGACACAGTCCTATAGTCTACTGACTGACACAGTCCTATAGTCTACTGACTGACACAGTCCTATAGTCTACTGACTGACCAACATGGACACAGTCCTATAGTCTACTGACTGACACAGTCCTATAGTCTACTGACTGACACAGTCCTATAGTCTACTGACTGACACAGTCCTATAGTCTACTGACTGACACAGTCCTATAGTCTAGTGACTGACACAGTCCTATAGTCTACTGACTGACACAGTCCTATAGTCTACTGACTGACACAGTCCTATAGTCTACTGACTGACACAGTCCTATAGTCTACTGACTGACCAACATGGACACAGTCCTATAGTCTACTGACTGACACAGTCCTATAGTCTACTGACTGACCAACATGGACACAGTCCTATAGTCTACTGACTGACCAACATGGACACAGTCCTATAGTCTACTGACTGACACAGTCCTATAGTCTACTGACTGACACAGTCCTATAGTCTACTGACTGACAGTCCTATAGTCTACTGACTGACACAGTCCTATAGTCTACTGACTGACACAGTCCTATAGTCTACTGACTGACACAGTCCTATAGTCTACTGACTGACACAGTCCTATAGTCTACTGACTGACCAACATGGACACAGTCCTATAGTGGACTCACTTGACAGTCTCCAGGACAGCAGACAGCTTCTTCAGACCAGAGCCTCCTAAGTGGCTGAAGTTCAAGTCCAGCTGTTTCAGATGGGAGGAGGGGTTGGAGGTCAGAGCTAAAGCCAGAGAAGAACAGCCTTCCTCTGTGACTCCACAGCCTGACAACCTGCAGAGAAACACACATTTAACAAAGTGCTGTTGGTGTTCCAGTAGAGATCCACACAGAGAGAAGACATTCTTTACCCCAGGATCTTCAGTCTGCACTGTGGACTCTTCAGTACAGCACAGAGCTGGAGCAGCTGTGATTCCTGCAGGCAGATGAAACTGAGGTCCACTTCTCTCAGATGGAGAAGATTAGAGCTGAGAGCTGAGAGCAGAACTTCAAATCCTGTCTGTGTGAAGGTACAGCCAGCAAGTCTGGAATTACACAGGAAATATCTGGAGTGAATATCATAGATTTGGAGTAAAGATTCCAAGGAATGAATAATTTGAAGTAAGTCACAATAATCTTAATTATTCAACTAAAGTGTGTGCGTCCATGCACACACATACATGCGTGCGTGCAATTCAACATGGCTGTACATACTGTAATCACTTACTGTACCGTAGCATTGATTAATTATAATTCCTTAGTATCCATGGTGGATTAAATATTTTAGATTCTGTACAGTAGCATTGTGACTAATAATTGTGATATTATTTTAATCGATGTGTTAACTTTATTACTCTTAGTATTATAACTAAACCATAAATAATTAATCAGAACCAATCTAAATAATAATCTGACCTCAGAATCTCCAGTTGACAGTTTGGACTCTTCAATCCAGCAGAGAGCAGGTCCATGTCTGGATCAGTTATGGAATTATAACTGATGTCCAATTCTCTTAGATGTGAAGGATTAGAGCTGAGAGCTGAACACACAATCTCATAGTCTGTCTGTTTGAGTTTACAGCCAACAAGTCTGTAAATGTAGATGATGTAAAATCAGTGATTATCAAAGCAGATTATAGATCATGTTGAAGTAAACAAACTATAAGTTTAATGTAAATGTACTGTTGGTCAGATATTGACAGGTCTTATAAGAACAGGAAACAAGAAAACATTAAAGTGAAAGACAGATAATCTATTATTACTACTCTACTGTGTGTAACATGCGTGTGTGCGCGCACACACACGTGTGTGGGTAGACAAACACACATGCGCACACACGTATCCATGCACGCACGCACGCGGGCGCACGCACACACATACACACACACACACACTAACCGAGCCTTTCTGCTGTTCCTCACAGCTGGGAGCAGATGTTTTCTCCCCCATAGTGTTGTGTTGTATTCCTGCAGGTCGAACTCATCCAGAGGCTCCTCTAACGTCAGCAGGATGAAGGCCAGAGCTGAACACTGGGATGGAGACAGTATTGTCTTTGATCTGTCTGCTGACTTCAGGTACTGTTGGATCTCCTGATATACTGAGTGGTCGTTCATCTCCATCAGACAGTGGAAGATGTTGATGAATCTGTCAGGAGAGAGACTCTCATCCTTAGGGTTCATCTTCTTCAGGTTCTTGATGGCTCTCTGGATGCTCTCTGGACTGTTCTCTGTCTGACCCAGCAGACCTCCTAACAGACTCTGGTTGGACTCCAGTGAGAGGCCATGAAGGAAGCGGACAAAGAGGTCCAGGTGGCCGTTCTTACTCTTCAGGGCTTTTTCCATGGCTCTCTGCAGGAAGACATCCAGGGTCATTTCATCTTCTACTCCTTCTTTGTCATCATCATCATCATCATCATCATGCTCATCATCTCCATCCCAGAGGGATTCTTCAATGGCTCTCTGCAGGAAAGTGCCGCCATCTTCTACACCTTCTTCTTGTTCATCTGCTTCTTCATTATTAATTTTCAGGGTTTTGTCAATAGCCCTCTGCACAACATGCTCTTCTTCATCCTTTTTTCCATTATCTTCTTCATCGCTGTCTTCGTCGTCGTCATCGTTGTCAACTTCTCCATCTTCTGTGGCTCTCTGCAGACAAGTGCTGCCTTTTCCTTCTCCTCCATCTCCCTTTTCTTCTTCATTCTTCAGGTGTTCTTCAATAGCTCTCTGCAGGACATGCTCTTCTTCATCGTCTTTTTCATTGTCTTCATCATTGCTGTCTTCATCGTCCCTGTCTTCATCATCGCTTTCTTCGTCGTCACTGTCTACGTTTTTTTCATCTTCTCCCAGGAATGCCTTCAGGACCTTCATGTTCTTCTGTGTGAAACAGTGGATCAGGTAGACTGCAGCCAGGAACTCATGGATGCTCAGGTGAACAAAGCTGTAGACCTTTCTCTGAGACTGAAGAGTCTCTTCTTTGAAGATCTCTGTGCACACTCCCGAGTACAGCGAGGCGTCTTTCACATCCAGACCACACTCTTCCAGGTCTTCTTGGTAGAACATGGGGTTGCCTTTCACCAGTTGTTCAAACGCCAGCCTGCCCAGCTTCAGGAGAACATCCCTGTCAGTCTCCTCATCATACTTCATCCTCATCCTCCTCATCTGGATCGACGTGAAGTGGCTGAACATCCCAGTCAGGTTCTTGGGCAGCTGTCCTGTCTCGTTTGTCTTCACCAGGTCCTCCACAACGGTAGCGGTCATCCAACAGAAGACTGGGATGTGACACATGATGTGGATGCTCTTTGATGTCTTCATGTGTGAGATGATGGTGCTGGCCAGCTCCTCATCATTCCTGAACATCTTCCTGAAGAACTCCTCCTTCTGGGGGTCTGTGAACCCTCGTATTTCTGTCACCATGTCAATGCAATCACAAGGGATCTGATTGGCTGCTGCAGGTCTGGTGGTTATCCAGAGGAGAGCCGAGGGGAGCAGATTCCCCTTGATGAGGTTTGTCAGCAGCATGCCCACCGATGATGTCACCGTGACATCAGAGATGACGTCGATGTTCTTGAATTCCAGTGGAATCCTGCTTTCATCCAGACCATCGAAGATGAAGCCAACTTTCCAGGCAGCGAGATGCTCTGCTGTGACCTTCTTTAACGTTGGATGGAAAGCATGGATCAGTGAGAGGAGACTGTGCTGCTCATCTCTGACCAAGTTCAGCTCCCGGAATGAGAAGGGAACCAGGAGAACGATGTCTTGGTTCTCCAAACCTCTGGCCCAGTCCAGAGCGAACATACGCACAGAGAATGTCTTTCCGATGCCAGCGATGCCATTGGTCAGAACTCTTCTGCTGGGTTTGTCTCTGCCAGGGAGGATGGTCTTAAAGATGGCAGAGTACTTGATCAGGTCCTCATGGAGGGTCTTCATCTTGGAGAAGGTCTCAAGCTGCCACACCTCATGTTGCTGATTAACCCCTTCACTCCCTCCTGCTGATAGGTGGAGGTCTGTGTAGATGCTGGAGATGGAGGGCATTTCAACGACGTATGTCACACGATCAAGACCGTCCAGAGTGACCTTAAAAACCTTTAAATCCTCCTGCAGACTGACATCTGATATGAGAAGAGAAATAATACATGTTAAACATTCTGCTTCATTCATGACTTTGCATTGAACATATAATACGACTGAAACACCAATGTATTAAATATTGTCCAAAAAATCTAAATTTGTCATGTTTTTGTCTAAATGTATATGTTTACCATTAATATTTGGACTATGGAACAGGAATACAAAATGTATATTTAATCTGATGACATCATACATTTCATGTATTGATATAAATGTAAATGAGTGTAAAATGTGTCCAGTCTTACTGTGTCCAGGTTTGGTTTGACTGAATGTCTTCTGTCCATGTGAGGTTGTGAATGTCTCTCTGTGGAGATGAAGACAATAGAGAATAGTTTCATATACTAGTATATAATACTTGATTAAACATTACTCATCATTATGTTTCATTACAAATAGAAGAAACACAACATCTAGGGCATATAATTATGTCAAACTCATGGCCTGGGGACCAAATCATCAGGCCCATGAATGATAAGAATTGAGAGCATTGTTTTACTTTCTCAACTCAGTTGATTTACTTTCTCATTTTACTCTGAAAGCAGTGTTTGGTGAGGATCATGGAACAGGACACTGAGTTTTAACTCATTCAGCGCGATCGGATTTTCTTTGTTTCCTCTCCATTGCCGCGGCTCAAACCAGTTCGATCGGTAAAAAAGCCCTTATTTTGAAGCTCAGATCTCCTAAACAGGATGTGCTGTTTCTGTTATGCTGTGTCTGTTGTCTTGCCTAATCGATCATCTGGCGATCTGCCCAGAAACATCCGGGTCCTAAGTCAGGAAGAGCTGTGTAGCCCTGGCTGCTTAACCCATGCGCCAGCGACATTGAGGGGGCAAACCGGAGGAGAGCCGTTTGAATGCATTGGGTTGAATGCAAGTCAATGGGAGGGGGAAAAAAAAGTTGTCGCCAATTCTGTCCCAAATGAAAGTCAGCAACGGGATGATCATCAGACGATGCGCACGGACTAATAGTTGGATTAAAGAATGAAATCTACATCTCGTCGTGATACGAGCCGTCCGCGTTACCGGCAGTGGGGTTCTAACGGGATGTCCACGAGCCCCGCGTTATCGGCGATAAGAGAATTAATAATGAATTTCAGTTTTTAATTCAAACATTTTCAACATGCATTTATGGGACATTGATTTTTGAATGTCCTGTTTGCTTGGGATGTGCTTGTGAGCTCTGATCAATGTCCGTGTTTTAAAACATAGTCTGGCTTCCACTCTGTACCAATTTCTCTATGTTGACCCAATAAATGTATTAGAGTTTGACGTCCCTGATCTAGGGTTAAAGGTCAACTTTATAAGTTACACTGTCTGGTCTGCAGGGGGCGCTGCACACCGTCAGAAAACCAAGGATTATTTAAAGAGGATGGGAAGAGTCCTCATTGGTCCATGGAAGGAAACAGACATGCTCAGTGGAGACCCAGGATGGTTGAAAGGAAACAGACATGCTCAGTGGAGATCCAGGATGGTTGGAAGGAAACAGACATGCTCAGTGGAGACCAACCATGTCTGTTTCCTTCCATGGACCAATGTGGACCCTCCTGTAGGTGCCATCACTTTCCATCCTCTTTAAATAATCCTTGCACAAAACAAGGAAGTAAGTTTTCTAATACTGTTTTGTCTATTTCACACTCAAATGTTTTCAAAATTAGCTGATGTAATAAATAGATGTATTGTGTGTATTGTATAGATTTACACTTAATGTGTTGTGTTATAGTGTATATTTACAGATGGATTGACTTACTGTGAGTCAGGAGGTCCAGGAGGTTCATTACTGAAGTTAGCACCCAGTCCTTTAGACCGGTCACTCTTCACAGACAGAAGGCTGGGAGTTGGAGACTCTGATCTGTGGTCAACACTTCTGGAATTATAAAAAACATATTCATACAATTAGCAAGGCCTGCAGTAGACTACAGTATGTACTGGACTAATGTCTTCTAAATCTAGTCCACCAGACCGTAGAAGTATCAATAGGAGTATTGACATACTTAGTGTGTTCAGGTCCAGGAGGTTCATTACTGAAGTTAGTACCGATTCCTTTAGACCGGTCACTCTTCACAGACAGAAGGCTGGGAGTTGGACACTCTGATCTGTGGTCAACACTTCTGGAATTACAACAGCAATATTCATTTAGCATAATTATGAATAAAAATCATTAAACATTCTTAATCATTATATCTCATTATACAAGTTGTTACAACCCTTAATGTCTAGGGGTAGAAGACCCGTAACATAGTTTTAAATGAAAAGCAGGAGATTATATAAAACATAATTTATTAACAAAAGATGAATATATGAATGAATGAATATTTACATAAAGTGAACTGAATGAATTATCTTAACACAAAAGAAACACAAAACATATAGTCCTAACAAACAACAAATAATAAACTGCAACTAAAGCAAAAAAAAAAAAAAACTTTCCGAAGGGATCTAAATTAATGTTCAAAAGTCAATGGTAGTTGGTTGGGGTAGGGGGAAAGAGGGTTGCCTCCTTCCCCACCGACTGTCAGGTGCAGACTGGCTTTTATACTGGTGAGATCTCACACAGGTGCAAATGGACCTGGCCACGCCTCCATCGTCAGGATCAATTTATTAGTGTTGATTGTAATGAAGCCAACACCCACAACCACCTGGATAGATAGAATGCCACCACCATTCTACTACTAATAATAAATAATAAACACAATAATACATTTATAATAATAAATTTATTTATATAGCACATTTTCAAGACAAGGTCACAAAGTGCTTCACAATATAAAACATCCCATCACAATGTAAAAACAAGGTGATAAAATGACAATAAGAAATGTAGCAGCATTCAATGAGATAAAAACAAAGTAATAAACCACAATAGGACAAAGTAAAGGATGTAAACCAGAATAAAGATGGATAATAAAACTGTAAAAGGATAAGCAGAGGTAATAACATAGTAGCCAGTAAAGTGCAAGTCCAGATAAGGCATAAAGTGCTAATCAGAGTGGTGCTGGGGCCTTACCCGAAGGCCTTAACGTAGAGGTAGGTTTTT